>OY997271.1:65788918-66151418 GCA_963921465.1 Triticum timopheevii
GCGCTCTCTCACATACTAGATCTTACACATAGAGTTCAATGAAGACCAAATGTTTGGGATAGTTTGAGAAGTAACATACTTAAGGTGGTCAAATTCTTGTTAGGGGAGCGAGGTGGGACTAAAAATAGCGCCTGCCACAACCTATTTAGTACCGGTTCGTGCCACGAACCGGTACTAAAGGTGCTGGCTGGGCACCAGCATCTTTACTACCGGTTCGTGGCACGAACCGGTACTAAAGATTCCCAAAGAACCGGTACTAAAGGTCACCTCCCGCCAAGTCATTTGAACCGGCACTAATGGGAGCATTAGTGCCGGCTCAAATGCGAACCGGTACTAATGTTTCACATATTAGGTCCTTTTTCTACTAGTGAAGGCTCGATGGCTCCTTCATTCATCATCAACTCAGGAGGAAAAGCAAAGCATGGGCATCATCGGCGTCGCTCCAAGCCCCGCCATAGCAATACTGGCCCTGGAGATGAACGCAATTCGGATGGCGCCGAAGAGGAATATAACCCTGACCAGCCCGCCTTCAAGCTGGCCGAACAGGAAGATGAGCAGGTCAGCCCAGAAGGACAGGCGACGGATGGATACCCGGAGGAGGACAACTACATGCCCCCTCGAAAGACGAGATTAGTCTCGGCGACGACAAGTCTGGCGTGCCTGAGGATCCCGTGGAGCAGGAGGCTTCAAGCGTCGGCTTATAGCCACTGCGAGGAGCCTGAAGAAGAAGCAGCAGCAACTGCAAGCTGATCAAGACCTGCTCACGGACAGATGGACTAAAGTCTTGGCAGCCGAGGAATACGGACTCGAGCGCCAAATGGCTGACCGGCCACCCCGTGGCCGGGATAAAACGGGATATCAGCCCGAATACCAGCCCGCACCCCCACGCCGATACACTACGGCCCGGGGCAACAGGCAAGACCTGCAAGATATTCTGGAAAACAAAGCAGGACAGCCAAGATCGATCTACGGACCGCGGGGGCGTGTCCCAACGCGCGACGATGACTGTCACGTCGGATACACTATCAACAAGTACGGCCGGGACGAACACAGCAACCCAGACCAATTCAAACTGCGTAGCCACATAGCCCGGCACAGAGGCGCCACAAACCCCCTCTGCTTCACTGACGAAATGATGGATCATGAATTCCCAGAAGGGTTTAAACCCGTAAACATCAAATCATATGATGGCACAACGGACCCCGCAGTATGGATCGAAGATTTCCTTCTCAAGATTCACATGGCCCGTGGAGATGATCTACACGCCATCAAGTATCTTCCCCTTAAGCTCAAAGGACCAGCCCGACACTTGCTAAATAGCCTGCCAGCAAATTCCATTAGCAGTTGGGAAAACCTAGAAGACACATTCCACAAAAACTACCCGAACACATATGTGCGATCACCGGACGCTGATGACCTGAGCCACATTACTCAACAGCCCTGAGAGTCAGCCAGGAAATTCTGGACTCGGTTCCTAACTAAAAAGAACCAAATAGTCGACTGTCCGGACGCCGAAGCCTTGGCGGCTTTTAAGAATAATATCCGTGACGAGTGGCTCGCTCGACACCTCGGCCAGGAAAAACCCAAGTCCATGGCAGCTCTCACAACAATAATGACCCGCTTTTGCACGGGCGAGGATAGCTGGTTGGCTCGCAGCGGCACCACGCCACATTCCGGCACTTCGGATGTCCGCGATAACAACGGCAAGCCACGATGCAACAGACATAAGCGACGGAACAACAACGACAACACTGAAGACACAACAGTAAACACCGGATTCAGCGGATCCAAGTCCGGTCAGCGGAAGAAGCCGTTCAAAAGAAATAATCAGGGACCGTCCAGTCTGGACCGCATACTGGAGCACTCGTGCCAAATTCATGGTACCCCGGATAAACCAGCCAACCACACCAATAGAGACTGTTGGGCGTTCAAACAGGCCGGCAAAATAAGCGCCGAAAACAAGGACAAGGGGCTGCACAGCGACGATGATGAAGAGCCCCGGCGTCCGAACACGGGGGGACAAAGGAAATTTCCCCCCAAGTGAAAACGGTCAACATGATCTATGCCACTCACATGAAAAGAGGAAGCGGGCACTACGGGACGTCTACGCAATGGAGCCAGTCGCCCCCAAGTTCAACCCATGGCCAGGTTGTCCGATCACCTTTGATTGTAGGGACCATCCTACTAGCTTCCATCACGGCGGCTCGGCCGCATTGGTCTTAGACCCAATCATCGAAGGATTTCACCTCACGCGAGTCCTTATGGACGGCGGCAGCAGCCTGAACCTGCTTTATCAGGACACAGTGCGCAAAATGGAAATTGACCCTACAAGGATCAAGCACACCAAAACCACCTTTAAAGGTGTAATTCCTGGAGTAGAGGCCCGCTGAACGGGCTCTATAACATTGGGAGTGGTCTTCGGATCCCCGGACAACTTTCGGAGCGAAGAGTTAATCTTCGATATCGTCCCTTTCCGTAGTGGTTACCACACACTGCTCGGACTAACCGCATTCGCTAGATTCAATGCGGTACCACATTATGCATACCTCAAGCTCAAGATGCCAGGTCCGCGCGGGGTCATAATAGTCAATGGAAACATGGACCGCTCTCTCCGAACAGAGGAGCATACTGCAGCCCTCGCGGCAGAAGTACAATGCGGCCTACTCCGACAAACCAATCCGGCAACACCAACTTCGAGCACTGTCAAGAGAGTCCGGAGCACCCCGCAGCAGGATCATCAAGCACGCCAAGAGCGCGACTAGCAGTCCGGCCTCCGCTCAAGCCGCATCAAAGTAGCATTCGCGCCACACATACACAATTACGCACTCAAGATACCATGGGCGTAGGCGGAGGCGTAACAGCGACTCAGTCAATAGTGCGGGTCACCGCTACATACCTTCATAATCTTCCTCTTTTACCTTTCAGGACATTGCCCTAGCGCAGCTTCTTCAGAAGAGCCGGATTGCCGGACTCACATAGGAGAGACAACCAAGGAGGCAACAGGCGTTGTGCACAGAAGGAAACACCCAGGTGGAATCTATTTACGATCGTCATACCTGCTTTATCTATCCATACACAGCCTGCCCCTTGATAGGACATGTCAAATAGTCCTATTTATCTCTGCTTAATGCATCCATTGTAAACATACGCTTAAACGTATTATTCATCAATGGGAGATCATATATATCGTCAGCTTACTACCCTTATTTGAGCATTTTTTTCTCATAAATGTTTATTTGATATTGCATCCGTACACCTTGGTATGGTCAGTTTGCCAAGGGCTTCTTATGGCTCTCCATAATACGGCAAGACAAGTCCGAACACTTTCAATAGTGCGGCACCCCGAACTTATAGCACTATATGCATCAGCTCCGAATCATGTCTTGGGTCTACAGTTGGGTTAGCCCGGCTCCCTTGTTTTGGTACCTTACGTTCCGTTATATCGGCTAAGGTAGCGCAGGGAGAACTACTGTGATTGTGTCCCGGTTCTTCCGGACGAGCACCTCAGTAGAGAAAGCCGAAAACTGACTGGCATGATGTGGCGAGACTTGGTCGCTGTTCGAGAGGTCCTAAAATCCTCAAAGATTTTCCGGTTTAGGCGATACATTGGTTTCGTCCGATCTAGGCGTGTATAGCGCCCCAATTCGGCCTTCCGGATTCTAGGGGCTTCACCGAAATTTAAAATTGTAGACTTCTATGGCTAAGTTAAAGTTATAAAGCCGCATAGTCCGATTGCCTTGTTCGCTGCACCGGACACCTCCTTATGGGACCAAACATTTTGGATAAAGAGTGTCCGGGTTTTCCACGAACACCCCAGTACTAGGTATGAGGGGGCGGAAGCCGATGCAACAGCCACACAAAAGGTAATATTTTAAATAACAAAAGCGCTACATAGCGCAATTAACTTCGTCTTTAAATTACAAACATGAAATAAGTGAATTCATTCTAAAATGGTGTCCTTGGTACATTCATCGGCCATGAGACGAGCACCCTACATAACGCCATCATAATACATCTCGGGATGACGACGCGCCTTGCCCTCCGGCGGCCCGTCCTTCACCAGCTTCTCCGCATCCAGCTTGCCCCAATGCACCTTGGCACGGGCAAAGGCCCGGCGGGCACCCTCAATGCAAACGGATCACTTGATCACTTGAAGCCGCGGACAGGCATCCACCATCTGCTTGATCAGGCCGAAGTAGCTAGTGGGCAGGAGTTCACCAGGCCACATCCGGACTATGAAATCTTTCATAGCCAATTCGGCTGCCCTGTGGAGTTCGACCAACTGCTTCAGTTGGTCACTCAGAGGCATTGGGTGTTCGGCCCCAACATACTAGGACCAGAATAGCTTCTCCGTTGAGCTCCCCTCCTGGGCACAGTAGAACTCCGCAGCGTCTGACACGCTGTGTGGCAGATCTGCGAATGCCCCTGGAGAGCTCCAAATTCGAGTAAGTAAAAGAAACGCCTCCTCCACATGTTTGCTTTGCATGAAGAATTTCTTACCCGCTGCTATCTTTTTGGCCTCCTGGATTTCCTGTTGTGCCTTCTCGACTTCGGGCTTGGCGTATTTTATACTTACAAGGGCCTTTGCAAGCTCGGCCTCTTTCATCTTCAGATCATGCTCCACGGACTCGTACTTCTTGCCGAGGTCCCGGAGCTCTTGTTGTACCTCGTCCACTCTAGCACTTTGATTTTTGCGCTCCTTGCATTCCAAGGCCGCCTTGTCCTCGGCCTCGGACAACGCTTTCTTCAGGGACGCCACTTCAGCGGTGGCCCCTGTTACACAGTCATGATGCTTTTGCGTTAGACTAACCAATTTTTCCTATCCTTAAATACATAAGAGCGGGGTACTACTTACCCTTGTTCTCTTCGAGCTGCCTCTTAGTGAGGTCGAGCTCTCCTTGCACCTGCTCCAGGTCCTGCTTTAGTTCGGCAACCTCGGCTGTGCGGGCAGCAGTGCCAAGTAGCACAGCTTGGCTATTCACATGAATATTCATTATTAGACTCCTGCGGATTATAATTGACCCTCCGTTTGGTTTCTCTTTACGAACGCCAAACAGAGTATCAGGGGCTACTACCTATCGGGTGGTAATCTCATACATTTTTATTACTTACCTCAAAGCTTGTCAGTAGGCTAGTGCAGGCTTCGGTTAGTCCGCTCTTGGCAGACGAAACCTTATTAATCACCGTACTCATAAGAGTACGGTGCTCTTCACCCATGGAAGCGCCACGAAGCGCTTCCCGCAGACAATCCGGCGCCTCAGGCGCAACGGAAGTCCTCGACACAGACGGCTCGCCCTACCTAACGAGGGGCTGCCCGCCTGAGTCCGGAACCATTGAAGGTTCCGGAATAGTGTTCGGTTGAGAGCCCGGCTCACCGTGGCTCTCATCGACACGATCCGTGGGGACCTTGAACCCCGCGTGTCCGACATCTGGGATCCCACCTTAGGGCGTCTCCGGAGTCACCTCCTCCCTCTCTAGGAGCCTTTGGGACAACACCTCCGTGTCATCTGCAGGCTGAGGAGTAGTGGCCGTCGGAAGCGAATTCATCTCCGAATCGCTCAAGGACTCAGAAGAACATGCCTCGGGATGAACCCTGGCCAGACTGCATAGATGTTCGGCAGTATAAATACAAAAACTATGAAGTAAAGTCATGATAGAATGCGGACGCTTACGATCGCACTGGGGGCTCCCCCCTGGGCAGCCACCCCTCCTCGCTGAGAGCGGCCAAGGCGGAGTAGTCCGGAAGGGACACCTTTCCCTTCTTGGACGTCCCAGCCTCCCTTTTCAGGGCGGCTTTTCTCTTTTTCTCCTTCCCAGTGCGGGGAGGTAGAACTTCTTCCTGCTTCCCCCCGCCTCCGCGGTAGGAATCTGTTTCTTCGTCGTCAGACATCATGGGTATGACGGCCTTGCGGCGCGGGCCTTTTCTGGCCCCCTGGTCCGCCTCCACGGGCCCCTCATCCTTTCCGGATGGGGCGTCTCCTTCTTCTTCTTCTTCTTCTTCTTCTTCCTTCCCTTCATGGGAGGAGTGTGCCTCGTCATCTTCGGACGAGGCTTCTGGCACAACCTTACGCCGGAGACCATTTTGGGTCCCTGGGGCCTTCTTTTCGGCCTTCTTCTCTGGCACCTTGTACGGTGCCGGGACCAGCATCTCCGTCAGGAGATGATAAGCTGGGCCTTCTGGCAATGGAGCGGGACAGTAAACCTACTCCGCTGTCTCCACATAATCCTGAACAAATATGCATAACTGCTTAAGGCTACCCCATGAATATATTGGGAAGAACCGAATCCGGTGGTAGTCTAAGAACTCACCTGCCTAGGAGGCCGCGCGGCATGAAACCCGCATTCCTCGGATGTGGGAGGGGGTACTTCGGAGGCCTTGAACAACACCTTACATGCGCCTTTGTGCGTCATGTCGTAGAGCTTCCGGAGCGTCTGGTGTTCGGCCGGGACGAACTCCCATAGATTGAATGCCCGCCTTTGGCAGGGTAGAATCCGGCGAACGAGCATGACCTGGATCACGTTGACAAGCTTGATGTTCTTGTCCTTCATGTTTTTGATGCAAGTCTGGAGTCCGGTCAGCTCCGTAGATTCGCCCCAGGACAGGCCCTTCTTTTCCCAAGAGGTGAGCCGCATGGGGGCTCCGGATCGGAACTCGGGGGCCACCGCCCAGTTGGCGCCGCGCAGCTCGGTGATGTAGAACCACCTCGATTGCCACCCTTCCACGGTCTCCGCAAAGGAACCATCCAGCCAGCTGACGTTAGGCATATTGCCCACCATGGCCCCTCCGCACTCCGCTTGCTGGCCGCTTACAATCTTCGGCTTCACGCAGAAGGTTTGCAGCCACAGGCTGAAGTGAGGCCGGATGCGGAGGAAGGCCTCGCATACGACGATGAACGCCAAGATGTTGAGGACGAAATTCGGGGCTAGATCATGGAAATCTAACCCGTAGTAGAACATGAGCCCGCAAATGAAGGGATGGAGTGAAAATCCTAGTCCACGGACAAAGTGGGCAACAAATACGACCCTCTCGTGGGGTCCTGGGGTCGGAATGACCTGCCCGGCATCCGGTAGCCGGTGCGCTATGTCTGCGGCCAAGTATCCGGCCGCCCAAAGATTTGTGATGTGCTTCTCCTTGAAGGTGGAAGCCACCCACTTGCCTCCTGCTCCGGACATGTTTAGCTAGGCGGAGAAGGCTTGGGCTTGGGCGCTGGAGCTCAAGGGGACAAGAGTGGGCAAAGGAGGAAGAAGCCGTGGACAAAAATGGGCAAATCTTATCCCTTTATAGAGGCACCGAAAGCAGTGCGCCTCCCCACTTGCCCATTGGGAATCGCCTGCTTCCCAAGCACCATGATTGATGGCGTGGTGAGATTACCCATACCCGTATTAATAAGAACCCCGTGATAAGGGCACACGGTCTCTGCTTTGACAAGACGTGTCAAGGAAACCGCCTCGCAATATGCGCTGTGGTTGGTTGTAGGAAAACGGTTCGAATAATGACCCGACCGTAATGACACGTCACGTTGTCTAAAAAGTTGTCAGCATATTGCATTTGTGAAATATCATTCTCTCTACGGTGGCATGTGAAGATCATTTTGTGGATCTGGACACGATTCAAGTGTTCGATAATTAATTAGGAGTATTCGGAGAAGGAACCCGCCATGCAATGCCGAAGACAAGACTGCGCGCCGGACTCATCATCATTGAAGCCTGGTTCAGGGGCTACTGAGGGAGTCCTGGATAAGGGGGTATCCAGATAGCCCGACTGTATACATCGTCCAGACTATTGAAGCGTGAAGATACAATACTCAAGACTTCGGCTCGTGTATGGATGGGACTCTCCATGGCATGGAAGGAAAGCTTGGCGATTCGGATATTATATTTCCTTCCTTGTAACCGACTCCATGTAAACCCTAGCCCTCTCCGGTGTCTATATAAACCGGAGAGGTTGGTCCTTAGAAGGCCGATCACAATTACAATCATACCATCATAGGCTAGCTCTTAGGGTTTAGCCTCTATGATCTCGTGGTAGATCTACTCTTGTACTACCCATATCTTCAATATTAATCAACAAGGAAGTAGGGTTTTACCTCCATCGAGAGGGCCCGGACCTGGGTAAACATCTGTGTCCCTTGCTTCCTGTTACCATCAGCCTTGACGCATAGATCGGGACCTCCTACTCGAGATCCGCCGGTTTTGACACTGATACCGGACTCATCGTCATTGATGCCTGGTTCAGGGGATACTGAGGGAGTCCTGGATAAGGGGGTATCTGGACAGCCGGACTGTATACAACGTCCGGACTATTGAAGCGTGAAGATAGAAGACTCAAGACTTCGGCCCGTGTCCGGATGGGACTCTCCTTGGCGTGGAAGGCAAGCTTGGCGATCCGGATCTTATATTTCCTTCCTAGTAACCGACTCCATGTAAACCATAGCCCTCTCCGGTGTCTATATAAACCGGAGAGGTTGGTCCTTAGAAGGACGATCACAATTATAATCATACCATCATAGGCTAGCTCTTAGGGTTTAGCCTCTACGATCTTGTGGTAGATCTACTCTTGTACTAACCATATCTTCAATATTAATCAAGCAGGAAGTAGGGTTTTACCTCCATCGAGAGGGCCCGAACCTGGGTAAACATCTGTGTCCTTTGCTTCCTGTTACCATCAGCCTAGACACACAGATCGGGACCCCTACCCGAGATCCACCGGTTTTGACACCGACACCGAGTAGGCCTCGGCTTTGTCCGAGGAGTCTGTGAGGATGCTACGGTTCCGGTGGAGCAGGTTAAGGCGGCGCTGTGGCGATGGAGCAGCCGTGATAGACAAGGCGATCATCGGAGCGGCTGAACCGGCGGGACAGCGAGATGGACGACAGATCCTCATTCGGGGAGGTGGACGAGGTATGTCGAGCTGTTGCAGTGGACGACATCATCGGGGAAGAGCCTCCGGCTGGGCAGCGGTGACGTGGCGGATGGAGGAGGGTGGGGTTTCGCGGCTGGAGCGAAGAGATTATGGCGGCCTGGGATTTCGAATGGCAAAAAGGGGGCGATGGGAGGGGGTGAAGCATGACTTAGGGACGCGCTTGTCCAAAATGTAGGGTGTGTTACAAAAGTACCCCCCACCGATTTGAACTAGCGGCACTTTCGGCTCAGTGTTAGAAGGGGGATTTCGCGTGTCAGGATTTGGCAGCTGGAGGGACTTTTCGCCTGCGTTGTAATTTCAGGATATCAAGGCGCGGGTTGTGAAGGCGCTAGTTTTGGGATTACGATATATGAATTTTTGGGATATAAAAAGATGCGGGTTGAATTTTAGAGACAAGCCTAACATGTAGTAATATTGTACTTGAACGTACCAAATCAATTCGCGCTTCCCTCAACCAAAAAGAAAACAAAAAAACAAAACTATTCACACCACACAAAGAGAGAGTCTTGCCCCGTTTTACTATACAAATGCTATTCAAAGCTACTTCCTCCTTCCATTTATATAGGGCCTAATGCGTTTTTCAATGCTAACTTTGACCAAATATTAGAGCAATGATATATGACATGCAACTTGCACAAAGCACACCGTTAAATTCGTCTGTGAAAGGTTCTTTCAATGATATAATTTTCACATTGTGCATGTCATGTACTATTAATCTTGTCAATAGTCAGAGGCGGTCTTAAAAAACTCATTACAACCTATATAGATGGAAGGAGGGAGTATGAATCCATGTTATGTCCAATTAAATTTTTTCGATTGCTGTATAATAATGCATGTAACCTACTCATACCAACATTTTAGCGCATTCCAAATGTCTATACTATCGTTGCAATTCGAACTAAATTTGAATTCGTTTATCTATTTCAATAAGAATCTACAATCATGATTGTTGCCAACTTCAACCATCATAGTTTCCTTGCTATCCGCCAGATATAAATCGGACGGCCTATAATGCAGGATGGCAGGCACACCATTATCAACAACTCCGTTTTTCATAAGAGTAGAGATAAAATATATTAAATGTAGTATAACATGTTCATAACCACACCATGTGTATCACCGTTATATATATTCACACATGCGTCGGTTTAAAACACTATGATAAATTCTTCAAATATCCGAATTCACTTTTATAATGAAGTATATATGATCTCTATTCGTCTTTTACACCCACACAACCCTCTTATCTTTGTAGCTAGCGCTAATTTCTCTTGTGCATGCACACGCCCGCATCCCTCTCACCCTCCCTCAGCATTCTCTAGCTCCATCACACAAATTCATCTTTTCACTTTAGCTCGTTCACCCATGGTGTGTGTAGGCCCCCCAGCTCCTTCTTTACGGCACACATCAATCGATATGCCTCTCTAGCCAGGTGTGCCTAGCATAAACACAAGCTTCCCCTCTTCTCTTGTCATCGTCCATGCCTCACTCCCACCACTCTTTTCATCGTTCTTGTACTCGCACACTCTTTCCCCCTCGGTATAGTATGCCTCTCGTACCACCTCCTACCCCTCTCTCTCTATCCTTCTCCTCATGTCTCATTTGCTTCTAACACACACATGCATGTATACCGATCGATCTCCCAACATATACCTAGATCGACTTTAACTACCCACCCCCCACCATCGATCGACGTACCTCACAAGTTATGTCTCTCCTTTCTCTAACAAAGGGCGATTGATCTTCCTATGTAGTTACGTCTGCTTACCACAGCCACATCGTCCCCCCTCATCATTCGTGCATGCCTCCTGACCCGTCTCTCACACACACGTGCACAGACAACAAGCAGCCATCTCCTCTCTTATTGATATTGCGGGTGTGCCTTCCGTTTGTCTAGCAAGCCTATCCCACCATTTGTTAGAAGCAATTCCACTACCACCCCCTCCAACAGTCTAGCTCTGTCTCTCTCCCAACCTTATTCCTCTCCTGCACATATGCATGGATGTCGATCGATCTCCCTTAATACATGAGGCAGATCGATCACCTTAATACATGAGGTAGGCCTCTCTCCTCCTCCACACATATACCAGCCATTGTACCTCTATAGTAAATTGGGCCTCCCTCTTCCCCCACCACACACCGATTGTCGAGCGCTGTAGGTAGGTATCCATGCCACAGAGACAAACTGCACATGTCCCCTCCCACGTTCCAGTAGGCCAGCCACTCTATATCTTTGACGTGGGCACACACAAATTCAATGGCACTCTTTATCGATCACGCGCGCACACACACACACATCATCCCTCTCTTTCATTCTATGGACACCTCAAGCCGATGAAACCTCCACTCTCTTCTCGTGGATCACCCCCTCTGTATATATGTTATATCTAGGACTATTTCACACACATTGCATATGTTACATTTTTTGATTTACCCCCCCCCCCCCAAAAAAAAACTCTCAAGAACCCACGCACTATATCTCTCTAGGTTTGTATCTCTCTCACACAACTCCACATAGGTGGTGTACGTATACAAGAAGAGAATAGGTGCACCGTGAAGATACTCACGCTTCGTGCCCAGCCACACCCGCGCGAGTACACGGTGGAGCTCATTTCTTTACGAAATGGCAGCCACGTGCTAATTTGAACGCCTCTAGCGGTTGTTTACCTAGGGAGGTCGTGTACCACGCGTACATGAAACAAAGTTCGACTTGACGCATTGCCGCGTTATTTTTAAATAAAGTTATAGCGCTCAATGGCACGTACGCAGAATATAAACTGATTTTTATGGAGAAAAAGGTAGTCCGCTCACTATATACAACGGAGCCTTCCTGCCTGGTTTGTCGCTCTTCAGAGTATCTCACACAAGGCTGCGGTGGCCTCTCTCCCTCTCACCATTGGTCACTGATCCGGCCGCATCCCGTCGACTGGGCGAAAGGGAGGAAGTGCATCATTTCTCCGTTCGACGGCGCCGAGGCAGCACGTCCCAATCTGCGGTACACGTCGTTCTCTCTGACCAAGCTCCAGCGCGGCAGGGCCTACGCCACCTACTCGCAGATTCCGCCCGCCGCTGCTCACCTAGTTACATCCTGACAACCTCCAGGTATCCCCTCCGGCCTTGCTCCACTGCCCATCTTTCCACGTTGCTGCATGTGGATCTTCCATAGTTCTTTGCCCAAAACGTAGCTCGTCCGACGTACTTTCCATATTGCATTCTCGTCCTCACACCGTTTTAGACAAACACAACCGTGTTGCTATCTTCCCTTAGGACAAGGAATATGCTTCTTTTTTGTCGTCGCATGTGTCATCAACTGTTATTGGCCAGTAATCGTTTCCTTTCTACCTCTTTTTTGCAAAGAGGGCTATCCATTTCACCTTGTTGCTATTGCAACCTTTTGGTGAACTGCACAAATCACTTTTTTCTTAAGAATGTGTTGTGCAGTTGTACTAAAATGTCAAACGGGCAACATCTCTACATTTCAGTGCGACTACCCAAAGGGAGGTTGATTTTGCTCTATCCTCCTCATGCAACTCCGAGCCTAATCTTCTCCAACTAGTTAGTCTTAAGAGAGACTGCAAAGGTGACCGGCTTCTATTTGTGTGTTTATTGTTTCATCAGCAGTCCTCTATTATCATAATCACACTTAATATCTTTGGAACAGGGACGCTCAGCTCTATTTTAGTGGAACTGCACAAAATGATCGGAATGTTGCATGCTCTAGACAGCTACTTTTTTTCCCAACATGCCTTGTTGATTTAGACAGAGCTGGGGGGACATTGTTGCCAATGAAAGCATGGATCAATTTTAATTTAACAGCTTCTTACTACTCTGTCTTCAGTTGTGATGTAATCTAGATTCATCTCTTTTTATTCATTTTGATAACAAGTATTGTCGGAAGGAGGGAGTAATTATTAGTAGCTCTGATCTGCTAATAATTGACATGCATTAGCAAGGAAGTTAGTTTTTTATTGTTTCTGAAAGAGCATCGATGGCAAGACACGCGAAACAAATGCTGAAAGCTCACACCATTGTACAATTTCATGTCGCTGGAAAATTATTTGTATAGTACGTCAATTATGTAAACAAATGATGGAAGCTTGATAGCAATGCCAGAAGCCTCTTCATCATTCGGGTCCATGTGCCATGCACAAAATTATACTCCTTCGTTCCTAAATATTTGTCTTTTTACGAATTTCAAATGGGCATATTTTAGAGTGTAGATTCACTCATTTTGCTTCATATGTGTACTCCCTCCGTTCCTAAATATTCTATTCGTCTTTCTAGAGATTTCAATAAGTGACAACATACGAAGCAAAATGATTGAATCTACACTCTAAAGTATGTCTATATACATCCGTATGTGCCAGTCCATTTGAAATATCTAAAAAGACAAATATTTGAGTAGTCACTCGTTGAAATGTCTAGAAAGACAAATACTCCGGAGTATATTTAAGAACCAAGGGGGTAGTGCACAACCGCATGGGAGACTCAGCCCGGTCGTTGCGCCGCATTAATAGTGAGTAATGAGCAGTCAAATCATAAGCCCCACCTTTCCCACTGTAAGTTGCTCAGAAGAAGCAACCATCAATACACTCTTCTTTCAATCCTCTCATACTACTCCATCCGTCGCTGTTTATACAATGCGCTTCAGAAAAAAGAAAAAAATCAGTGGGACCAAGGCGACTAGCGATTGGCCTGAAAAATAGCATTGGTAGTTATAGCACGGTGTCTATTACTAGAGGGAATACGTACACACATGCATGCAGTGCTTCCACCCCGGGTACACACATGCATGCACTTACTCCACCCCGTAGTAGTAAAGTACATGGAGAGAAAATTCTGGACTTGATTGCGGTTACCACGCCCTAATTAATTGAGCATTAAACCAAACACGTCTAAAGTCTCTCTGGTGGTGGAAATGCATTGAGAGGAATGCATCATAATGAAGCGCGCCCTGTAAACTGTGACGGAGGGAGGAGTAGTACGAAGGTGCAAAAGCAAGTACGCGTATGGCCAGTCGGTCAATGCACCTCCTCTTGGCATATCACTGACATGTGGGACAAGAGTGTGAGCAAACCGATCTCAATTGAGGGCAAAGAGCCAACCCGCCGTTCCTTGAGAGAGACAAGGAGCGAGAACACACAGACGGGCTCGCACGGAGGCCAAGATATATTCGAGCATGGTTGGTTGATCGATATCATTCATTACATGTTGGGCTACCGTTTTCCGCCCTTCTCCGGAATAAACGTGTACTTTATCAGAGATAAAAAAATAAGAGTACAGATGCTCCACCATGTGGTTCTAGTAGTAGTACTACTCGTACTACTGTGCTTGGATCTTCGCCTCTTCATGAAGTCGAACAATGATGGCACTCCGCATGTTGGGTACTATAGTGTATGCCTCTGACAATCTGACACCGAATGGACTGATGCATGTCCACCGAGGGTAGGTTGCATTAGTCAAAAGGCGTAAGCGAGCTTCACCTTGTCCTCCAAGCTTCTCCTCGTTCTGCTTGTTGACGGGACACACCAAAAAGTAGTGCTAGTCCATACTCCCTCCTTTCCGGTTAATATGGCTTAATCTTTTTGGCGGGTAAATGAGAGAGCTTTATTCATATATTAGCATTCTTAGGACGATCAGACAAGACACTGGTCACTAGGAAGCAAGGTACCCCGCAAAAAAAGAAGTAGGAAGCGAGGTGTTTCATCAATCCAGCTCTCGGCCACATTCAAAGTGCAGCAAGCACAGTTCGCACGAAGATGCGCCGCAAGGTTTGCTGACCTGTTTACATGTTGAATAACAAAAAAAAGAGGAAATATTACCGAGCGCTACTATTTGTAATAGGATATGAGCCAGAATTAAGCGAGAATTGTGGCATGTTTTCCATGCAATTAACTTCATTATCACATGCGAGAACCCTCGAAGAGAACCAAATGTGTTGAAGATTGCTTTATCACATTTTAAAATTATAATAAGAGTGCAGACGCTCCTCCATCCGGTTCCTAGTACTAGTATAGTACATACCTTTATAGACTATAGTAGTAGTACTAGCACTACTAGTAAACTTTGCGCTTGGCTGTTCTCCTACTCGAGAAGTCGAACAATAATAGCACTAGTAGTATAGTGTATGCTTCTGGCAATCCAACACCCGAATTAACTATTGCACGTCCACTGCCTGAGCGAGGGAGAGCCTGCATCAGTCAAAAGTTTCTCCTTGTCCTGCGAGCCACCGCACGCAACCTTCTCCCATCCTGCAACCTTCTCCTCGTTCGGCAAGTTGACGGGACACAACAAAGTAATGCTAGTCCATATTGCCTCCTCTCTGGTTAATATAGCTTAATTTCAACGAGATAAATACACTGTTTGTCACTGTATATTTGTAAAAATACGGTCAGTGGACTTCATAATATGCCCATTGCGCTCAATATATATATTTTCCGGTGTTTATACGGTCACTAGCTCACCCTGACTAAGTATGTGGGTGCATGCACGTGTAGGTTGAGCACTTGAGCGTGACCGTGTGTGTTCCGTCGTGTGCTCGGACATGCATGCATTAGGGCGTCGCGCGCATTTTTGCGTCCATGTGTACATGTGACTATTGCATACACGTAGGGGGAGTACGTGTAGGGGCCACTAAGGAGCACTCAAATCACACAGTAAGTTAGTCGGAAGAAGCAACCATCATTTCACTCTTGAATGACATGTACGCAATATAAAATGGTTGATATGGAGAGAAAAAGAAAACCACTATATATAGACTAGCAAGAGCCTAAGCTACAAGCCTGCTTGCTTAGGTTGCTCTCTTCACAAGCGTAGAACGACGGGCCTGATCCCGCAGTTGGGAGAAGGGAACAATGTTCTGCATAGACGCGGTCGACATCGGCGTGGGAGAAAACCCACAGTCGGTGCGTCCCAATCGGGGGTCACCGCGGTATGGGCCGATGCTGCGTCCCAACCGCCCTTCTAGCTACAGCCCGACGTCCCAGGTAGTCCATCTTCCTTTTGGAGCTGGCTTGCTCCATTGCCATAGCTCCATCTCCATGTCGATCTTTCTCTACTTCTACTGGCTTCTACTTGTGATGAGTTTATGTCTCATGAACTAGTGCCAGTACTATTATTCTAATCACACTTCTTCAATATCTTTGCCATCAAGGATGCTCAGGTCGATTTTAGTGGAACTGCACAAAAGCATTGTATGATCCGAGGGTGCCAGCCGTCTTTCCTTTGACAGGTTCTACCTGGCCAGGAAATTAAATCATGTTTAGTGTTTAGGGTTTAAGTCGTAGTGACCCCATCAGTATTTTTTCTTTCATACATGCTCCCATAACTTTTTTCTTTAGTTCTGAAGTAAATATTGGCTATGATCTGTGAATCATTGAGATGCATAAGCATGCGTGTTAGTTTTCCGTTGTATTTGATGGAATGTTGTAACGGGGCAACCTTGGAATAGGAATGAAAATGGAGTGGAAAGTTTCCATTTTTTGCAAAAAAAATTAGAAACATAGAGAAACCAATGTTTCGTTTCATTGGATCGCGCCATCGAGCAAAACCAATGTTTAAATCACATTCGTCGTGTTCGTGTCTCACCCTCCTCCACGGCTCGATCCCACACGGTCGCTCGGCATGCCACTCACCGTAAACTGAGTATACAATAACTTTCTCGCCTGCTTGTCGATGGATCACGCCATGGAGTACTAGCACTACTGGAAGAGATTGATGAGTTGGGGGAGAAAAGCTAGCTGTATCCCAAGAACTTTTTACATGCATGTTGTAGCCGGCTACTGCTACCTTTGAACGCGGAGCAGCCGCGTGCACCCAGAAGCGGCGCGGGCGACGCTCTCTTGGCCGGCGTGCCGCTTCAATGCTGGTGCTAGTGAGAGGTCGCGTCCGCTCTGGCCGGGCATGAATGCAGCACTGACCGTTTCGGGCGGAAAGCACGCGTGGGTGATGAAGAGGGTTCGGGTTGGTCAGGAACGGCCGTGGCAGTGGTCCGGACGTCCGCAAACAAGAGATGTTGTACATTAATATTGCTACGTATATAATTAACAACGTGAATAATGTGATAGTTGGACAAATATGATTGGAGATGGAGATGGAAATGGAATTTTACATAAACACGGATATGCATGTCTATGTCTTTGTGTGTGTGTGCGACGACTCTCGCGACCTGGAAGCGGGGGCGTGTTTTTGATCGAGTTTTCTTTCTTGGTACGTTAGAAAATCAGTTTGTCCAATTCACATCTAGATGTTATTTAAGGATATCACATCTAAGCTCCCACAAGTATATAATGTAGCAACAAGAAACAAAAAAAACTAGGACAAAAAAGTAGACCACAAACAGAGTGGACATCAACTTAGATGTGTCCTAGACAGACCCTTAAAAAATTGTCCGCCAATTTTCATTTATTTTTTCCGGGAATGCACGTATTCTATTTAAAACCACTGCTATGGAGATATTTTTTTACTCCATTATAGCCTCTTGTTTGATATAGTTTCTCGCATCTCGCTCTCTCACCCTCTCTGTCGATGTCAAAACCGGTGGATCTCGGGTAGGGGGTCCCAAACTATGCGTCTAGGCGGATGGAAACAAGAGACAAGGGACACGATGTTTTTACCCAGGTTTGGGCCCTCTCAGTAGAGGTACAAACCCTACTCCTGCTTGATTAATATTGATGATATGGGTAGTACAAGAGTAGATCTACCACGAGATCAAGGAGGTTAAACCCTAGAAGCTAGCATATGGTATGATTGTTGTATATCTCTATCGACTAGCCTAGCTTCGGTTTATATAATGCACCAGAGGCCTAGGATAACAAGAGTCCTAGCCGAATACGCCGGCGGGGGAGGAGTTCTTGTCTTGATCGCCAAGTCTTGCGGAATCTTCCTTGTATGCGGCAGCTGTCCGGACTGGCCCATGAGTATACGGCCATGGGGGTCCTCGGCCCAATTTAACAGATCGGGAGATGACATTGTGAGTACCCCCTAGTCCAGGACACCGTCAGTAGCCCCCTGAACCGGTCTTCAAGTTTAGTGATGCTCCTCGATTCTTCCGAACCGTTCTTCATCTTCAGTCGTCGGTCTTGAAAACTGGTTCAACAAATCTTCTCATCTTCGATCTTGAGGATCGCCAAAATGCATTCGACGAGTTTACACGTCGGGTATCCGAGGAGCCCCTTTAAGTTTTTGGCCTTTATCAATGCCTTGTTATTTTTATGCCACACCTCGGGTTTGAAGTTGTTCCTGGGCGGCAGCGTCCTCCTGCGTCCGAGCTCCAACGCCGGACCGCATTCGAGGTATCTTTTGCAGCCGGGCACCAGTGCTGGACCGCTTCCCAGCTCTGACGCTGGAATGTATCCGAGCTTCAATGCCGGACTATGTATCCGAGATCCAACACTGGACTATATCCGAGCTCCAACGCCGGACTATGTATCCGAGATCCAACGCTGGACTGTATCCGAGCTCCAGTGCCAGACTGTATCCGAGGTGTCGTAAATCACCTTGGTTCAATGAAGTTTGAAGGAGTTTAGCTGAGCTTTATGCCGGACTGCTTCCGAGGTGGTGCACCACCCCGAATGTGGGCCGATTTTTTTCAATATGTTTGATTGGTGCAATTTATTCTCTGCTGAGATACATAGTCAGTAGCCCTCAAGGTGGGTATCGGTCTAAAACCCGAGATGCACATGAAGGATGACATAAGACCGCTGATCCCCGTAGCCGCTGAGACCCAGGTTGATTTGCAAAATCGGTCTGAGGATCAAGTCCTAGCTCGGCAGAATACTGCGGGACACAAAAAGCGGCATGGTCAGTCCTCAAGACTCAGGTTGGGTGCGGCCGACCAACTTGAGGATCAAAATCTCCTCGGAGACTGTATTACACTTAAAATTTTCTTCCTTGGACAAGCAATGCAGTAGCCCCCGACACACTGGTCGGGTGGCAACACCAGATAAGGGGATTGATGTGCCCCTTTAATATTTGTAAATAATGAGCCCGAAGCCCAGTAGAACCCCGAGCCTTAAAGCGGGCACGGGTGGCCGAATTAAGTATCAATATCCATAGTAAAATCACAAATTATGTGTAATGACTCTATGTATCCAAGTACTTTACGTCATTAATGCTCGGATCCGCATTGTACAAAACTTTGTTGACTGACCATCGGCTTCCACCTCCTCGGCCAATAGCCGAGGAGTGTTTGTCTCACTTTATAAAGCCTTTATGAGGGCAAAGATTTGCAACAAACAAGGCAATCTGGCCATACGATTTTATAAACAAAGGTACGCGGAAAGATATGTTATATTACTGTTTAACAGAAGAAATGTCTTCCAAAGAAAATAGTCCCGCTATCGGTTCCTTTCTTTGGGTTGTCATGCTAAGCATGATCAAGAAACCTCAGCTCCAATGTAAGAGCAAAATATTGAGGATTTAGTTTGGGCGGCCAGTTACTAGCCCCCGGTAGTGTTCGGCGACAGTCGAGGTCAAGCCGAAAACACTTCGGCCAATGTTATGAATGGCCCATCATTTAACACAGTCATCGGATCGCTGACCAGTTTACGCTTATTGTGACAGTCAGTTTCTGGCTTTCTCCACTGAGGTGCTTAACCATGTGAGATGGATGCACAATCGCAGTGGTTCTCCCTTTGCATACCTAGCCGAATTAAGCGGAACATAGGAGGCAAGCGCAGGAGCCGGGCAACCCAACTATTGACCGAAGACACAATTCGAAACCGATGAATATATAGCAATATCTGAGAATGTTTTTGCCGAATCTCTAAAGGTGTCCGGCGTTGCACTGCGAGACTTGTGCTGAAAACACACAAATAGTTTAAAAGTGCCAAAATCTTGGAAAACCAAAAAACGTCAGTAAAAACATGACGTCCGAATAAGATCAAGTGTTCGGTGCCAATCCGAAAATTGGACTTTAGAAAAAAAGTGCTTCTGCCGCGCTTTAACATGACACATCCTATCTCAAGACTTCAAGCGGGTCAGCCTACGGCTTCCGTCTCCCATCCCGAAGGCGGGGTACTTCTCATTAGGCCAGTTTAGCAAACTAAACTCTAGCGGTTTTGAGAGAGAAGTTAGGCTCCCCGGCTAGTGACCGCACACTCGTGTCGAAAAAAGGAGTGATAAATAATAAAAACTTTGCAACGACTAAGAAGTAAAACACTTATTATAAAACGGCTCAAATAAACATAAGAGCCCCCAAGTGACTTGTGTAAAAGAATGATTGTATGTACCGAAGTACTTATATCATATCTATGTTCACCCGAACTTTATACGCGTCTTAACCGACCGTCAGCTTCTCCCTCTTCGGCAAGGGCCGAAAAGTGTTATGTACTCCACCCGTCGAGAATATCGACGGTGTTTTCGATAACGAGGCAATCAGGTCATAAGGCTGTAACAGAAAAAGCGCGCTCAAGGAACTTATGCTATATTACGAACAAAGTGTAAGAAGCATCTTCGAAGAAAATAGTACCCCCACCGATACCTTTCTTCGGTGCTCATTATTACTATGAGACTTGTGCAATAGATGTTTTGTACTCATGAGTTCCGTTGTGTGCCGACCATGATTGAAAACAATAAGAGTGCTAGCTTTCGGCTTCACCCAGTCTGAGGTCAGAGCTCGGAGGAACCGGTCGTGACAATCACAGAGGTGCTCCCTTTACTCCCTAGCCAAACAATCGGGAACGTAGGGGTAAGCACAGGAGCCAGGCAACCCAGCTTGCAAATCGCTTAAGTCAATATGGTGCATATTGTGGCGTAATACATGAACAAGGAACGAAGCCGTACAAGTATAATCATATGCAAGAGGAAAAAGCTTCATGAAGGAAGCCCCCAAGTAAACGGGGTATTAGAATTTGCGCGTCACAAACAAAGTTTGGACAAGGAAAAATTTTACAAGCAACTTTTTCCCAAAATAGTATAATGCTTGGTCGAGCCGAACACAAGTTAAAAATTTAAAACTTTGAGCATGAAGGCAACTTAGCTGGTTAATGTGTTCAGTATTGACGACGCGGTCCGAGCTTGATGTGGGACAAGGTTCCATCCCCCAAGCCGGTCCCGAGGTGGCGGAGTAAAGAGCTCGGCATTTTGAAGTGGTGACATAGCACGGTCAATGCAGGATGGCAGAGTGATGCCGAAGTCCCCGGCATGGGGTAATGAAGTGTTGACGAAGCCTCCCTTCCAGCCGAGGTGATGCCAAAGGATAT
Source organism: Triticum timopheevii (assembly GCA_963921465.1). Taxonomy (NCBI): domain Eukaryota; kingdom Viridiplantae; phylum Streptophyta; class Magnoliopsida; order Poales; family Poaceae; genus Triticum; species Triticum timopheevii. The sequence goes on from OY997271.1 coordinate 65,810,045, forward strand.
AGTCCAGCTGGATCATTTTCCTGTGCACAAAAAATAGTGCAAACCGGAGATAATAGTAATAAAAAATAAAAAAATAGTTGCATAATAAATAATTTATGCAACATGAGTGATAAAAGAAATATGGCCTGGCGCCAAAGTCAATGTCGATGCAGGGCGGCGGTGTGATGCAGTAAAGGCATGGCAAGGCCTGAATTCATAGGTCGGTTCGAGTTCCGGATGCGGCGTTCGCTGGACTATGTACGGAAACTGACCGAATCACCATGCGACCGTCGTTAATGCCGCCACCATTTGATAGACCTGCGTACATATGATGGACAAACCAGAGTAATAATTCGTTGGGAAAAATGAACCCAAACAAGCAAAAAATACTAGGATTAATAGCACCTGGTTTATTTGTTGTAGCAATCTGAAGCAAGGTGATTCCCAAAATTGGGACTCGATCCGCACACCCATTGCCTGATGGGCGATAAAGCGACGGCATAACGATGCTGACAAGGGTTGGCTCACCGAGGCAAAGCCCTTGGTCCAGCTAACGTGATGAAGCTGGTTGGCTAGTCACGCCGAAGTCTCCGGAGTAGGTTGATGAAGAGATGATGAAGCCCCTGGTCCAGCTAACGTGATGAAGCTGGTCGGTGTCAGCCGATGAGTTGAAGTAGGTTGGCGTGATGGACACTAGCTTGAAAAAGCAACAGTGCAGCCCTGCCGATGCAGGTCGCGACTTGGTCGATGCCGGCTTGATGAAGTGACCGTGCGGCGATGCAGGTATGCCCGCTCCATGTAATCCGTGAGGCGGCGATGTTGGTGATGATTTATCCTTCGCGATGCCGGACTCTTGTTCGGCTTGCCGAGATGATGATCCGAAGAAGTTGAGCGCGGCTCAACAAAGTGACGACGTGTCTAGCGCAGGTCGGCAGCCGTGGAGCAATATTGCCGGACTGGTTTGACACCAGCATGATGTTGAAGATCATGTTCAAAAGATGGTAAAGTTAGTTGGATGTGTTCGGAAGCAAAACACAATACCCCATACAAAACTTCCTTCAAAAAGGATGTCCGAAATCCCGTTCATAAAAAAGACGAACTCGGGTCGGATTCGTTTTCGCGCAGAAAACATATCCGAAAATTGATGCACCAATCGGAAGGTTCCCGTAGTTTGGACGGTCGGATCGAGCTGAAATTTGGATGGGTGGTAGATATAGGAATTCCACAGCCGATCAACGGTCGTATCTTCCAATGGACGTCCGAGCTAGAAGCTGGACACCATGCCCTAAACTCGTCCAGATTCTCGTCCAGATTTGTCAGGGCTCCGGTATATTGTGGATTGCCAGAGATTCCCCCATTGGAACTCGACGAAATTTTCCAGTGTTGTTGTAGACTCAATTCCGCACTATTCCACCGAAGCAATTGTCGAACCGACGCTCGAGGAGGGGGTGACGGCGGACACAAGTTCGCTGTCTAGAGAAACAGCACGGTCGCCCAAGGGCAATGTTGACGTTGAGCCCCCGGGCTCCTTGGATCATTCCTCTATTATCTTGATAGATATCAAAGTTGATGTTGATGAAGGCCCTCATCCGAACATGACAATCGGAGGTAAGGCATAGTCCTTGGTCGAACCAAGGTGACCAATCGAGCTGGTGATGAAGATGCCGAAGTCGCAGTTGATCTGCAGGCGAGCCATCGACCTTTTGCGGAACACACAGCGGAACTCTCAATGAAAGCACCAATGTCGATGTCAAAACTGGCGGATCTCAGGTAGGGGGTCCCGAACTGTGCGTCTAGGCGGATGGTAACAGGAGACAAGGGAAACGATGTTTTTACCCAGGTTCGGGCCATCTCGGTGGAGGTAAAACCCTACTCCTGCCTTATTAATATTGATGATATGGGTAGTACAAGAGTAGATATACCACGAGATCAAGGAGGCTAAACCCTAGAAGCTAGCCTATGGTATGATTGTTGTATATCTCTATCGACTAGCCTGGCCTCGGTTTATATAATGCACCAGAGGCCTAGGATAACAAGAGTCCTAGCCGAATACGCCGGTGGGGGAGGAGTCCTTGTCTTGTATGCGACAGCTGTCCGGACTAGCCCATGAGTATACGGCCATGGGGGTCCTCGGCCCAATTTAACAAATCGGGAGATGGCATGGTGAGTACCCCCTAGTCCAGGACACCGTCACTCTCCATATCAAAACAAGATGACAGTGTCCATTCTATCTCTCTCCTCACCGGTGGTCACAGATCCGGCCGAATCCCGTCCGCTGCGAGAGGTGAGGAGGTGCAGCGTTGACGTTGTTGCCATCAGCGACGGAGGAAGCCGATGTGCACCATCCTCTCGGAGCTGGCGCTGGCATGGACGAAGATCCTCCGCGCCCTTGTTTAACTGCCGTCGTGTGGGCAGATCCTGCCCGCCCTCCAAAATGACATCTCGCCCACCTGAGGTATAACTTCTTGTACTGGTCCAGCTCCCCAGGTCGCTGCGTGCGGGTTTTATTCTATGCGACTACTCCCAAGCTCCCCATGCATAGTAGCTAGGGTTCGTCAGCTGGTCCAACATCACCTACTAGTACTATTATAGAGGAAATGCCACTCAAAAAGTTGTCCTAATTTATGCCTAGGTGGAGGTATACATGTTGTTTCGACAAAAAGTACATGGTGGTTGTGCGGTCATTGTCCATATGGTGGTAGTACTCTCACTGGTTAAATGAAGAAATGTTTTTTTTCTCGGGTATCCTGGTTTAGTTCCCATCAAGATAATTATTATGCTTCTGTTTGTTGGTGTACTTTTCATTAATTCTTCTTGACAATTGAGATATCATTGCTAACCCTTTTTTATATTTTTGGAAATAGCGATGCGTGTCTCCATACCCAGGCATGTCTTCCTCAATTTTAGTGGAACTGCACAAAATTGGATGGCCATTGTTGTTCCGCCTCACTGTCCTCTGCCACGTGGTTCTTCCTTCCTCGATCTTGATTACTAAGAAGAAACAGACCACAGCGAGGATTTGTCGAACTTCATAGGTGCCTCACCCAAACTTGATGCCAAATGGATGATGCATTACCGCCATGACCTATCGATGCTCATGGTTGCACCTCATGGTTGCGTTGGCTGGTGAAGCTTAACGATTTTCAATGAAAAACAAGCTGTCTTCCATCTATGCTCTTTGCTTCTTACGCACAAAGATGACATCCTTCGTCAGTTCACCTTGGTTGCGTTGGAGACGCAGTCGTCTTTCATGTTCGTGCAATTTTATCACACAACTGGCTATGATCCAAATGTTTCCTCGAAGAAGGATCGACGTTGGTACTAAGAGCATAAGTTTTGTATTGATTTCTAAGCCTTCTCAAAACTTTGTCTCCAGCTCCCCTGTAATTTTATTTGTCCAGCTATTAACTTTGATTTTAAAAAGTGGTGTGGACTAAAAACCCAGATGGACGTAGTAGCCCTCCATTTTTATTTACTCCGCATATTAGATTTGACTGAAGTCAAACTTTGTAATACTCTCAAACCTCTCCGATAATTGAAATTAAAATTCTTTATTTGTACACACTCTCACACGTTTCCGATAATTTGGCGCATGTGTGGTTGTTCACTTAAGGGAGGGTAGTGTACCACACGTGAAGGACAGAAAGTGCAACCAGGACGCGTGGGCATGGATCATTAGTTCATCGGAAGTAGTACTAATTTTCTTCACTGTACATTAAATAAAGAGTTTTGTTTCGTACTTACACAATTTTAAACAATTATTATGGAGAGAATAAGAAAATCACTCCACTATATATTAGTCGTATACACGAGAGTACTATATGGACGCAGCTTCATTGACTTAGTGCGCCTGCCTTTGGGTTTATGACAGGTGGGCCCAAAATGTGTCTAGCTCACCTGTCATACAACTGAAAGCAGGTGCAGTGAAGGCACCGGAGCTCAGTCCGTACTACAGTAGTATATATATAAGCTGGAGCCTCAGCGCTTGTTCGCTAGGGTTTGCACCCTCCACACGCTCTCCGCACTACATATATGTATACACACTGGAAGCTCAACGTTCATTTGCTAGGGTTTGCTATATTCACAGTCTCTCACCCCCTGTTCACCAGATCTAAACAAGACTGCATTGGCCTCTTGTCTCTCTCCCCCCTCATAGCTGGTGAAGGAGGCGTCCATATCCCGTCGCACCAGGAAGGGGAGGAGGTGCAGCGTTCACTCTATCACCTTCGGCGAAGGAGGCAATCCACTCCCGGCTATGCTGTTCTCTTTCACCCAGCGCCTATGCGGGAGGGCCACCGACCCTTCTTCCTCGCTGTCATACGTAGTGTGGGAAGATCCGGCCTCCCGCCGCATGCCTTGCCACATCCTGACGACCTTAAGGTATAAGTTTCTTTGAAACCGTCATTGCTCTAGCTGCATGTGGATCTTTTTCAATCTGTAGACGAATCTAGATCTTGGCTCAAAGAGGAAAGAAGGGTGCGGTGGGCTAGAGCAAGAATCTAGGACGTGGTTCAATGAGGAAAGGAGGGGCAGAAAGTAGTATAGACTAGCTATCCAGCCGCTTTGTAGGTCAAAAAGGGAAAAAGGGGGTAACCCAGTACACACATCTGTAAGGAACCGATCTCTTTGTTGAAAGGGAAAGAAACTGGGGGGTCGGGTAGTTTGTGCAGGACTAGATTTGTTGTCCTCACATAGGAAAAAGGTTCATAGAGAACAAATATGGGACCAACGCATATATGCTGCTTGGCTACATAATCTGCATCACCCATTTATACGTGTGTACGCACATGGTGCTGGCATGTCCCATACAGCTATTTTGATGTTGTTAATCTAAGAATGCCGCCGGAAAATTGAAGCAATGCCACTGTTAAAAGTAAATTACATTTTTTTAAGGAATGTTGTTTCCATAGAATGTCTCTGTAAATATGAATCAATGCAACCGTTTTAGAAATGCTACTATCCTACTTTGTTTTCCATCCAAGATAAGTTAGATGCTTCTTTCTGTCACCGTTTGTTTCATCCTCCTTTATCGGCAAGTAATTGTTTCCTTTTTTGCCTCTGTTAAAACAGGGGAATCAATTCAACTTGTTGCTATTGCGACATTTTGCTGTGCTACTCGAAAGACTTATGTTTTAAGAGTGTTTTGTGCAGTTCAACTTGAATGTCACACCGGGTGACTTTGCTTAATTTTGGTGGAACTGCACAAAAGGAGATCGAGATTTGTTTCCAGTCTTCGTGGAAAGTTGTTTGAAATCTTGGTCTCATCCACATGATGTGCAGTGTGCTTTGAGATGTTGTGCTTCTTGTTTTGGTACTGTTTTAAATAAATGTTGAATTGCTGTTTTTACCCATTAAGTAGTGAACAAAAATGGGACCAACCCAGACATGATGCTTATTGCTTTGTTACAACAAATTCAGCATCACCCCCTTTATAAGCCAGTAATTGATGCCACTCTCATAATTAACTAATGGATCTTATTTCAAAACTGCAACACCTATTAGTGATTGGCGGGTGTCGGTGTCAAAACCGGCGGATCTCGGGTAGGGGGTCCCGAACTGTGCGTCTAGGCGGATGGTAACAGGAGACAAGGGACACGATATTTTACCCAGGTTCGGGCCCTCTTGATGGAGGTAAAACCCTACGTCCTGCTTGATTGATATTGATGATGTAGATATTACAAGAGTAGATATACCACGAGATCAAGGAGGCTAAACCCTAGAAGCTAGCCTATGGTATGATTGTTGTAATGGTTGTTCGTCCTACGGACTAAAACCCTCCGGTTTATATAGACACCGGAGAGGGCTAGGGTTACACAGAGTCGGTTACAATGGTAGGAGATCTACATATCCGTATCGCCAAGCTTGCCTTCCACGCCAAGGAAAGTCCCATCCGGACACGGGACAAAGTCTTCAATCTTGTATCTTCATAGTCTTGGAGTCCGGCCGACGATGATAGTCCAGCTAATGATGATGGTCCGGCTATCCGGACACCCCCTAGTCCAGGACTCCCTCGGTAGCTCCTGAACTAGGCTTCAATGACGATGAGTCTGGTGCGCATATTGTTCGGCATTGCAAGGCGGGTTCCTCCTCCGAATATTTCATAGAAGATTGTGAACACCAGGATAGTGTCCGGCTCTGCAAAATAAATTCCACATTCCACCGTAGAGAGAATAATATGTACACAAGTTCATTCTGCTGACGTATTTTGTGGCATGACGTCACACCACTACCAAGCCTTTACTTGAATCATTTTTTACTATACCACCTCAGCGCGTTTAGCGAAGCGGTTTCCTTGGCACGTCTTGTCGAAGCAGAGATCGTGTTCCCCTTATTCCGGGATTCTCATCAATACGGACATGGGTAACCCAACCGTGCCCGTTGCCACGCCCCCTCTATCGAAGGCGAGTCCCGAACGGTCACGAAGACGGCTCTCGGTATTCTCCCTCTTTATAATGGGATAAAGGCTCGTTTCTTTTTTTCAATCCTCCATCGAATCTTCCCCTTGCTCCAAGTTCCAACACCTAGAGCCCCAGATTCGAGCGCTTCGGACCTTCAACAATGTCCGGTTCCGACCTTCAGGGCCGGTGGATGCCCTCCTCCGTCACGGAGGAGGACGTGCTAAAGCTGCGAGAGGCCAAGTACCTGTCTTACGAGATTTCGCACAGGTTGCCCGCCGAAGGGCAGGCATCCCCACCCCCGAGCCCAGCGAGTACGTCGTTTTTGTATCCCACCTCCGTCGGGGTTTAGGCTTCCCGATGGATCCTTTTGTGAGAGGGCTCATGTTTTACTATGGGTTGGAATTCCACGACTTGGCTCCGGAGTCCATCCTCCATATTTCCGCATTTATTGTCGTCTCCGAAGCCTTCCTCCGCGTCACCCCCCACTTTGGCCTATGGTTGAAGACCTTCAATGTGGAGCCGAAGATGATCGAGGGGCGTCAAGCAGAGTGCGGTGGGGCGGCCGTAAGCAGGAGGGCCGATGCCCCGTGGCCCGAGGGCTCCTTCCAAGAGGAGCTCAGCTTGTGGCAGCAGGAGTGGTTCTATATTACCGCTCCGAAGGGCAGCAGACAGAAGCCGCCGCCCTTATTCCGCTCGGGACCTCCACGATGGTTGATGTCGTGGGTCAACCAAGGGCTCAACTGGGGGCCGTCAAAGGATGTGCCCCTGCTGCAGGGCCAGATTCGAGACCTCCAAGCGAGGGAGATCGATATGGTTGTGGTAATGCAGGTCATGCTGATTAGGCGTCTCCTGCCCTGCAAACGCCGCCCTCTCCTGCTGTGGGAGTTTAATCCGGAGGGACCATGGATTCTTCAACACTTCATGGGTATGACACCCGTGGAGATGTACAAATTGTTCTTCGGATCACGAGAGGCGTGTCCGGAATTGACCGAGGACGCTGGCCTAAGCTGCAATCGCCCGGATACACAGGTAAGTAGCTCCGAGTTCGGACATATCGTTTGTTTGCCTTTCTATGATTCGCCTTTTGACCGATTTCCTTCTAAACAGGAGTGGATAGCGCAAGCGAAACTGATACGGTGTCCGGCCCCCCTCCCAGAGACCGCGCCGGATCCCGTGCTGGTCAGGATGCTGGAGGTTGCGCCTTTAGAGGAAGGCGAAGGGGAAAATAGAGGAGCTACTGCCTCGCCCAAGGAGGCTCTTGAAAGAGGGGGGATCGAGAATCCCTCCCTCCAAGGGGAGAAGAGGACTGCCTCCGAGGACCCGGGGGCCAAAGCCCCTAAGCGGGGGAAGAAATCTTCGCCAGAGGGTCCTGCATCCGGGGAGGCCCCGGCCGCACAGTCTCCCCTAAAGAATCAGCCCTCCAGCGAGCCATAAGTAGAAAAAAGGGAGTTTTATAATAAGGGACACCCTATTTGTGCTTCTGAGGATAACTCGAGTTTTTACCTTGTAGTTCGGATCTTTGTCCTTCGCAAATGAGCTCCTCTTCCGGGGACCTTCGTCCGGAGATGGTGGAGAGCGAGACGCCTCCGTCCGTGGCGCCGTCGGATAGGGCGGACGAGCCTGAAGTGTCATCACGGAGGGTGCCCCCTAGTTTGGCAATGCCGGATAGTTCGGCACCAACTGGTGTGCGGCTGAAGGATCTTCTTGAGAGAGCGTCTATCTCAGAAGATCACCATGCATTGATGAGTATGGTGATTGGAAGGATTTCGTCCGCCAAAGGCGGATTGCGTAATGCCGTCAGGAGTTTGCTGGTGGGGTTTGAGGTACATAAAAATGACACACCTTTTGACAGTTTTGCACATAAAGTGCGCCCTGTATAGATAGTAGCCCCTGAGACTCGGTAGGTTGTCGAAAGCGACAGTGTGCCGAGGATCAAAATCGCAGGTTTCAATTTTCACCGTTCCTATGCAGGTGGCGGATCGTCCGAGGGCCAGCCGGACTGATGGAATTGCTGAACTAAAGCGGCAACTCGACGTTGCGGATGCGGACATCGCGCTAGTCAACAGGCGACTTGATGAGTCGCAAGGTAAGTGTTTCTTTGTGGTCACTTGGTAAGGGAGCCGAAGCCCACTCCTTACAACATGCGTGTGAAATGCAGATGGTGCCGCTGCTGTGGAGAGCCTTCGGGCCGAACTTGCTCAAGCCAAGGAGCAAGCCAGAAGGAGTGATGCGGCTGCCTCGAGAGCGGCCAAGGAGTTAGAAGCCGAAAGGGCTGCACACTCCCGAAGCAGGAAGAGATGGCAGAAATGGTCGTTAAGTTAAAAGATGCTACCGACCGTAATGAGGCTCTTGAAAAGGAGCGCCTAGTGGGGCAAGAAGACCTGGGGAAGGCCACCGCCGAAGCCAAGGATGCCTGTTCTGCAATGCGGGCTATAAAGGAAGAGCTGCGCCGGGCCGGAGACATAGTGGCTGGCAAGCCTTTTCTGCTGCGTCGAAGGTTTAGGGATCCAAAGTATGCTCAGCTTGGCCAGCTGTGGGGTTCGGAGGATCCTTATATGGACTTAGCAGCGAGTGCGGCGGATGCCGTTGTGCACTTCCGAAACCAGAAGGATCACAAGATGGAAGAGTTGTTTTGGTCTCAATTCCATAGTCCGGAGCGTTCACTTCCGCTGACCGACCGGTTGGCCGAGTGGGCTAAGCTGAATAGGTTGTCTGGGCTTGCCATGACGGATATTGTGACTTATGTCTGGCCGGATAGGGCCAAGCCAAAGAGCTATTTTGGCTTATTGCAGCAATTTCTTGGGGCGGTGCCGCATATCAAGGCGATGAAGCGGTCGGCCTGCATAGAGGGTGCACGGATGGCACTCGCCCGTGTGAAGACACATTGGACAGAGATGGATGCCACCGCTGTTGCGACCCAGGGTTCGGACGAGAGACGGTTACCCGCCGAGCACTATTTTGGCGAAGTTCTGCGTGGTGCTCGTGTAATAGAGTCGCAGTGCTCAAAAAATGTCACGTTCAAATGAACGTTTTATTTTGTAAAACAATGTTTATGATGTAAGCGCTTTTTATACTCGTGCGTTCAAGTATTGAAATATCTCCTATGCGGCCATTTATGTATATGTGTGTATAACCTGAAAGATGGCAGTCGTCGGCTTCAGCCCCCACGCACAAGGTGCGGGGGTGTTCGCAAAAATAGCGCATTTTCACACTTAATCCGACGTCTCGGTCCTCTTAAGGAGGTGGTAGCGTAGCAAACGAGGCAACCGGACTATAATGCTTTATCACTTTCACTTAGCCATGGGAGTTCGAGGGTGGGGCTACGATATAGCCCCTGGGGGCACCGCGCTCTCCGAATTCGGGGCGCGTATGTGCCTGACAGGGAAACGGTCGTTCGTCAAAGCGGAGGAATTCTGAACATTCCATTGGTCGATCGAGTGGTTGACCAGTCTCTCGCTGTATCATGACAGTCAGTCTTTGGCTTTCTCTACTGAGGTGCTCGCCCAGCCGAACTAGGGCACAATCGCAGTAGTTCTCCTAGTGCCGCGTTAGCCGGTGATACGGAACGTAAGGCAGCAAAACACAGGAGCCGGGCAAACCCAACATTTGACCAAAGACATGATTCGGAGCTGATGCATATAAGGCCTAACTCGAGACGCCGAACACTCCCGAAGGTGTTCGGTCTTTATAATAACGGGCAGAACAATGCCCTAAGCCCCTAGTGTCTAGGTATGGGCGAGGTCCTCTGACTCGGCCAATGCCAAAACGCCAGTCTCCTCTCTGGTTATAATGAGGAACCAGGGGATTATAGCAACAAGAGACAGTAAGAAAGGTTACGCTGGGTCTTAATCTAAAAAGAATCCTTGAAACGGGTCCCTACTGCACGTCTGCGCCTGTGTCTCCATTGTGCCATATCCTGGACGGGTGTGCACGTTGTTCATCTGTAAAAAGAGAGGAACTTAGTTTGAAAAGAAATCGTGCGAAAAAGTGCATAAAAAATTGAAATATAAATTAATAAAGCTGAGCCTATATTGGCTCATTATTGCTTATATGCGCAGCCCCTTGTGAAGGGGTGTGCGGCTAGGGAACCCCTAGCTTATTTATTCCGGACTCGTTCAGCCGTGTCCGGGGTCTTAGATGACCTTTTAATGAAATGATGCCGCGTGGGCCGAGCATTTTAAGTGTAAGAGACGCGTAATGTGGTATTGCGTTAAAGCGGACGAAAGCTTCACGTCCCAATAGTGCTTGATAGCTACTTTTGAATGGGGCGACATGAAAGATTAGCTTTTCGCGTCGGAAGTTGTCAGGTGACCCGAACACAACTTCTAGTAATAAGGAGCCTGTGCACTTGGCGTAAGGGCCTGGCGCCACTCCTTTAAAGGAAGTGCAGCTATGTCGAATTTTAGTAAGGTCTATCCCCAACTTGCGGATTGTGTCCGGATATAGCATGTTTAAATCGCTGCCGCCGTCCATCAGGACTTGTGTAAATTGCAGTCTGTCGATTATAGGATCCAATATCAAAGCAGTCCATCCTGCGTTTTGGATGCTTCTGGAATAATCCAGGTGGTTAAAAGTGATTGGTTTTGACATCCAATCTCGAGGTTCCGCTGGGGTGGACCGTGCGACACCTATCTTAGCGGGTGCCGTATTGTTTTTCCGTACTATCACATGAAGTGAGTTTACTGCTTTGACTTCTTGTGGGAAAGTATTTTGTTTTCCGGTGCTCTGCTGGTGGGATTCGTCATCGTCCTCGCTTGGCGCGTCAAGCCCTTGTATTCAGCGTTGAGTCTGCCGGACTGTTTAAAAACCCAACAATCTCGGTGGGTATGGTTTGCAGGCCTTCCGGAGGTACTGTGGATTTGACATATCCGATCCAAAATTTTGTTTAAGTTGGATAGCTCATCACTGTTGTCCTTAAGAGGCAGTGTTTTATTGTTTGGCCGCGAGCTTTTGAATCCGGCGTTGGCCGCCGTGTTCTTTTGGCTTTTTTCTTTGTTCCGGCGCTGATCTTTTCTGCACCGTGATTTTCCGTTCCCATCTCTGATCTCGGATGTACTCGGGTCGCTGGTGCTGCATCTTGCTAGCCAGCTGTCTTCCCCCGCGCAAAAGCGCGTCATGAGGCTTGTTAGCGCGGCCATTGTCTTCGGCTTCTCTTGGCCGAGGTCTCTGGCGAGCCATTCGTCTCGGACGTTGTGTTTAAAAGCTGCTAAGGCTTCAGCGTATGGACAGTCGACTATTTGGTTCTTTTTGGTAAGGAACCTGTTCCAGAATTTGCGCGCTGACTCTCCGGGCTGTTGAGTTATGTGACTTAGATCGTCTGCATCCGGAGGGCGGACATAAGTCCCTTGAAAATTTGCTCTAAACGCGTCCTCAAGCTCTTCCCAACTTCCAGCAGTGTTTTCTAGGAGGCTTTTGAGCCAATGCCGAGCTGGCCCTTTGAGCTTGAGGGGTAGGTATTTTATGGCGTGGAGATCATCTCCTCTAGCCATGTGTATGTGTAGTATGTAATCTTCTATCCAGACTCCAGGGTCTGTTGTTCCGTTGTATGCCTCTATGTTTATGGGTTTGAACCCTGCTGGAAATTCATGATCCAGCACCTCATCGGTGAAACACAGTGGGTGTGCGGCGCCTCTGTATTTGGGTGTGCCGCTGTCTTCGAACACTTGTCGTGTTGTGTTGCTTCCTGGGGCCCTCTTTTATGGCCCGTAAATGGACCTCGCTGGGCCGTCTGTTTTCCCAGGATCATAAGTTGGCTTGTGTGCGGCGCCGCTTGTCGCTTTTGGCCTGTCATCTGGCCGTCTATCCGGCCAGGCGGCCTCTTTGTTTTTTGACTGTGGGGGCTCTATGGCTTCCACGTCAAATTCTGGCAGCAGCTTGCGCTTCGGGTAGCTCTTTGTTTGGTGGCCATTGCCATATTTATCCGCGGTCTTGAGTACTTTGCTCCACCTCATTCTAAGTATGTCGTTCGCTTTTTTGAGCTTCCGTTTTTCCTTCTTCAGACTTCTTGCAGTGGCGACGAGTCTTTTGCGAAGGTTCTTATGCTCCGGTGTTGTGTCCGGCGTGAGGTTGTCCGGACTGTTGGTTTCGCCGGGCATGGATTGATTATCCGATTCGTCCTGTTCGGAAAGTTGCTTGGTTGCATGTTCGTCGTCCACTGGTTTGCCCTGCTCTATTGCTGGGTCATTAGGAATGCTGTTTTTGTCGAGGCGGGACTTAGGGCGGTGTCTGCGTCGCCGTTTTGGTTGTTTATCAGTGGGATTATCCTTTGCTGCACCCCGTTGTTCCTCGTTATCGCTTCCTTTTGGGGTGTCCACCATATATACGTCATGTGACGGGGTGGCCTTCCAGTGCTCAGTGAGCGCTGCTTCTTGATCGTCTCCGGCATCATCGTCCATACCGTCGATGTCTTCGGAGTCGTAGTCTAGCATGTCGGTTAGAAAGTCGACAATGGCTATAAAGTGGGTGGTGGGTGGGTTTTGAATTTCTTCATCGTCCGCATCCCAACCATCCTGGACGTAGTCCGGCCAGGGCTCTCCGGATAGCGAGAGATGCTTTAGCGACTTGAGGATGTCGCCAAAGGGTGAGTGTTGAAAGATGTCCGCAGCGGTGAACTCCATGATCGGCGCCCAATTAGATTCGATTGGCAGGGGCGCAGGAGGTTCGGAGTCCGGCACCTTGGAGTCACGAGCTTTATAGGGGACGAGGTCAGTGTTCGGCTCCATCGCCGTGGAAGTTGCAGCTCCCGAGGCGGTGTCCAGCCACCTGTCCTCGATCTGCGCGATCGGCTCCGGACTATGGGTCGGAGCGGATTCGTGTGCGGCCTCCAAGGTACTGTCCGGCGGCAGAATTAGATCATGCCCATCGTGACAGTGCGGCATGCTCGGCTGCGGCTCGGATCCATCGAAGATCAAGTCTCCGCGGATATCGGCCGTGAAGTTTAGGCTTCCAAACCTGACCTGATGGCCAGGGGCGTAGCTTTCGATCTGCTCCAGATGGCCAAGTGAATTGGCCCGCAGTGCGAAGCCGCCGAATACGAAGATCTGTCCTAGGAGAAAAGTCTCACCCAGGACTGCGTTGTTGTTGATTGAAGAAGCCATCAAGCCTATCGGCGACGACACAAAGGAACTCTCAATGAAAGCACCAATGTTGGTGTCAAACCGGCGGATCTCAGGTAGGGGGTCCCGAACTATGCGTCTAGGCGGATGGTAACAGGAGACAAGGGACACGATGTTTTACCCAGGTTCGGGCCCTCTTGATGGAGGTAAAACCCTACGTCCTGCTTGATTGATATTGATGATGTGGATATTACAAGAGTAGATCTACCACGAGATCAAGGAGGCTAAACCCTAGAAGCTAGCCTATGGTATGATTGTTGTAATGGTTGTTCGTCCTACGGACTAAAATCCTCCGGTTTATATAGACACCGGAGAGGGCTACGATTACACAGAGTCGGTTACAATGGTAGGAGATCTACATATCCGTATCGCCAAGCTTGCCTTCCACGCCAAGGAAAGTCCCATCCGGACACGGGACAAAGTCTTCAATCTTGTATCTTCATAGTCTTGGAGTCCGGCCGACGATGATAGTCCGGCTGATGATGATAGTCCGGCTATCCGGACACCCCCTAGTCCAGGACTCCCTCAGCGGGATTACCATTTTGGTGGCCGCATGTTTCATCCTCCTTTATTAGCCAGTAATTGATTCCTTTTTTGCCTCTGTTTAAACAGGGATATCTATTCAACTTCTTGCTATTGCGACATTTTGTTTCTCTACGCAAAACACTTTGCTTGATTTAAGTGCAACTGCACAAAACGAGATTGGATTTCCTATTCGTGTTGGTAGATTCGTATTTTATCTTGTCCGTCTCATGAAGGGTCAGTACAGGCCTTCATCCACATGATTGTGCAGTGTGCTTTGAGATGTTGTGCTACTTGTATTGGTACTATTTTAAATAAATGTTTAGTTGAAGCTATTGTATTGCCGTCTTTTCCCATTAAGTAGTGAACAAAAATGGGACCAACCCAGACATGATGCTTGTTGCTTTGTTACAACAAACTCTGCATCACCCCCTTTATAAGTAGATGGAAGCACATACTGTTGTTGCGCCCACTCTCCCCTGGAACTGTTTATGCTTTTCGTTAATCTAATGCCGCTGGTAAAATTAAGCAATGCCACTCTCAGAATAAATTAACTACTGAATTTTAGTTCAAAACTTCAACACTTGTTAAGAATGGTACTATCCTGCTTTGTAGTTCTTTCTACATGTTTAACCAAGGTATTGTTAAGATAATGTCTCTGTTAAAATGAATCAGTTGCATTGTTTTAGGAATGGTACTTTTCTGCTTTGTCGTTCTTTATACATGTCGAAACTAGGCATTGTTAAGATAATGTGTCAGTCAATATGAATGAATTACACTGATGGAGAATTGCTACTCTCCTACTTTGTTTCCCATTAAGATAAAGTAGATCAGTAGATGCTTTTCTTCTAGGAGTACAAGTCATCAACCGTTATTTCTCAGTAATTGTTTCCCTTATATCCATTATTGCTTACAGGGATATCAAAATTAAAGCTCGGTTTTATTCCGACTTCGATTTTAGTTGAACTGCACAAAAGGAGCCAATGTGTCCAAGGCAAACTGCTATATTACTGGTCCACTGTGGGGCCAGCGCACGGTGGATTTGAGTTCTTGAAGGGCAACTTCGAAGGGATCAAGGGGTACGTAGAGGGCCAGATGACCAAGAGTCGTCGCGGCAAGATCTACATCGACGGTGAAGGCTGGGGTCCCGATGCCGGCTCAATTGAGTATGGGTACCGGGTCCCCTTCGACGGAATCCACGTCTTCATCGGGCGGATCGGTGAGTCGGGCCATGAGCCGGACAACTGCACCGACCTCATCGAGACGGCTCAGCGTGCGAGGAAGACCCGGACTCAGCCAGTCGTGAGGCGTGCCTTCGTGGGCTGCGTCCACGAAGAGGAACTTTCCGGATCTGAAGATAGGGGTGAGACGGCCGTCCTCTCAGACGGTGACTCTTCCGCCGGCTCAACAGATTCATTGTATCAGGTACAAGACGGCGCGCTCGGGGGCTGTTCCGATGGCATCAGTATTCCGGACCCCGATGAGCCGCCAAGATGGGCCGGAATCTTCATTGCTGGGACTCAGCCCGGTTCAAACTCTACGGCAGCCGCAGCGATCATGTCCGGATCAGGAGCAGCCGGGGTAGGCGGCCCCGTGCACCCACCGGCTTAGGTGCTGATGGACCTCATGGACAAGCTTACAGCCCTGTTAACCGCCACGGTTATTCCTGCCGACAAGGATGAGCACGACGCAGTAGTAGCTCAGGTGCGTGAGGAGATAGCTCAGGCCAAGGAGGCCTTGGCAGCTGAGGATACTAGACTAGCTGCAGAATGGGCGGCTCTCGACGCTCGGGCACATCATTTGCAGTCAGAAGCTTACTAGCTCACGATGAGCTTAAATGCATCCAATGAGGTAATGAGGAGGAGACATCAGAAAACGCAATCCCGTTTACCTCCGAATTACGACCCCCGGGTTCTGTTGGCTACACCCGGAGCCGGTCCTAGTAACCCGCCAGAGGCCGATCGGCTTATGACATCCGGAACAGGAGGACCGGCTCAGCCTAGGGATATGGTGCCGCCTCACGTGAGCATACCACCGCCGCGTTATGTGTCGATTCCACTGGGTCACTTTTCCAACCCCATGGAGAACTTGATCGCAGCCTCAGCGCGTTTAGCGGCTCTTCCTATGGAAGGAGATGACCCGATGGCGGTGGAGACCGGGAGGGTCAGGGACCTCCTCAAGACGGCCCTGGCTCAGCAGGAGAACTATTCTTACAGCGGGGACAGGATTCATTCCACTCCCCCGCCCTGGGGAGCACCACCTCGCCAGAACCGGAGCCCGAGTTACAGCAGACGCATGGGGTCGGAAGCTTTGTCAAGTAATGCCTAGCGACGTAACCAGCCCAGTGGCTATAATCCGGTGCAGGACCAAGTACATCAGGAGAATGATCACCCGGAGTATCCAATGACATCTGTTGAGGCGGGAGTAGCCACTAGAACCGGTGGAGTTCCTTGCCTGGCGCCGGCTCTGCGTGATGTACATCTGCCCAAGGACTTTAAGGGACCTCGAAAGGTACCAAATTACACGGCCGATTTACAGCCCGGAGCGTGGATTGAGAGTTATGAGATGGCCATGGAGCTGCTAGAGGTCAGTGACGCGACAATGGCTAAGTATTTCACCATGATGTTGGATGGAACGGCCCGGTCTTGGCTAAACGGCTTACCACCCAATTCCATTGTTTCATGGGGCGAGTTAAAGGCCCAGTTCATCCAGAACTTCAAAGACACCTGTAAGTAATCCATGTCAATTGTGGATTTGACGGACTACAAGCAAGAGGAAGGCGAATCCACCACCCATTGGGTACGCCGGGTCAAAGAGATAATTCATTACTCTGATAAGATGGACGCCGGCTCTACAGTTCTTATGCTAGAGAAAAATTGCCGTTTTGAGCCGCTGAGGATGAAACTGGGCGCCTTAAGCGTGACCTCACGGATATGGGTACGTTGATGGCAGCTTTAGTCAAATACGCCGATTCTGATAGTACCAAGGATCCCGCGTCTGACGATGAGAAGACAGGGAAGGGAAAAAGGAACGGCAATGGAAAAGGTCAGCAGCATAATCCGGGGAATCAAGGCGGCAATAAGCGTAAGGCGGACGGTAACCCGGAGTTTGTGGCCAATGCCAATGCATGAGGTAACAATCAGAGACGTAAGGGTAAGACGCCTCGCTCCGGCGGGTCAGGCCCATCGCTGGAGCAACTACTCAATGAGCCCTGCCCGAGACACGGCACTGGGGAGCGGCCGGCCACGCATCTACGGAAGGATTGTGCGATCATGAAGGCGTTTAAAAACTCCAACACCTTCGACGATGGTCAAGGATCTGGTGGCGGCTCAGGGGCCGGCGGCTTTCATGGCCCGGGCAGCGGTTCAAATTCCGGTTTTCAGGGGCATCCAGGTGGCAACAGTCAGCAGCAGTCTGGTCAAGGCGGACAGCAGCAGCAACAGTCGGGTTACCAAGGCCATCTGAAGCAGTTGAGTGGTGGACAGTATCATGTGTTTACCACTAGCTTGTGCAAACGTGACCAGAAGGTTCATAAGAGGGCTGTGAATTCCGTTGAGCCGGAAATCCCTCATTATTTAAGGTGGTCAGAGCAGCCCATCATATGGAGCAGGGAGGATCATCCTCCGCGGGTCGATAACCCGGGTCAGTTGGCTTTGGTAGTGGCGCCTCAGGTTGGTGGGTATAAGTTCACCAAGGTGCTCATGGATGGGGGTAGTAGCATCAACATCCTTTACTACGAGACCTTTCAGCGCATGGGATTGACTGATAAACATCTGAGAACATCCAACCCTGTTTTCCATGGAATTGTCCCGGGTAAGTCGGCTTACCCAGTTGGCAGGATTGAGCTGGAGGTGGCTTTTGGAGACGAACATGACTCCGAGCTGAGAAGTTGATGTTTGAAGTGGTCAAGATCAGGATCCCATACCACGCTCTGTTTGGACAGTCGGCTTATGCTAAGTTTATGGCCCGGCCATGTTACATTTATTTACAGCTCAAGATGCCGGGTTACAAGGGCACCATCACTGTACATGGCAGTTGTAAGGTAGCATTAGAGTGTGAAGAAGGTGACGCGGCTTATGCTGAGTCGGCCTGCGCAGCAGAGGAGCTCAAATTTTATCAAGATAATGTTGACCCGGCCGATATGACATCCCTGAAAAAGCCAACTACAAAGCATGACCCGGCGTTGAAGTTTAAGTCGGCAGCAGAGACAAAGCTTGTTGACTTTACCCCAGGTGATTCCTCTAAACAGTTCAGCATCAGTAGCAACTTGGATCCCAAATAGGAAAGCGCACTCATCGAGTTCATCCATGAGAACCGGGACATCTTTGCATGGAAACCTTCTGACATGCCGGGTGTACCGAGGGAACTCGCTAAGCACACTCTCAATATTGATCCAAAGTATAAGCCGGTCAGGCAGTTTCTTCACTGTTTTAATGAAGAACGACGGGAAGCTATTGGGGAAGAAGTCGCCCGGCTCTTAGCAGCCGGGTTTATCATTGAAGTCTTTCACCCGGAGTGGTTGGCTAACCCGGTGTTCGTCCTCAAGAAGAATGGCACCTGGCGGATGTGTGTGGACTACATGGACTTAAACAAAGCTTGTTCGTCTCACCCTTTTGCTCTCCCCCATATTGATCAAATCATTGATGCTACGGCGGATTGTGAGCGTTTGAGCTTTTTGGATGCTTACTCCGGTTATCATCAGATTAAATTGGCAGTTAAGGACCAGGAGAAGACGGCTTTCATCACTCCGTTTGGAGCCTTCTGCTATGTATCTATGCCATTTGGGCTCAAGAGTGCCCAGGCGACTTACCAGCGGTGTGTGCAGAATTGTTTGCACAACCAAATTGGGCGTAATGTGCATGCCTATGTGGATGACATTGTGGTGAAGTCCAGAGAAAAGGAGACCTTGATATCCGACTTAAAGGAGACTTTTGATAATCTCCGGGTCTACAAGATGATGCTTAACCCAGCCAAATGCGTATTTAGTGTCCCTGCAGGAAAGCTTTTGGGCTTTCTGGTGTCCAACAGAGGCACCGAAGCTAACCCGGAGAAGATCAAGGTGATTACCTCTCTGGCTAAACCGGCGCGCATCAATGATGTTCAGCGATTGGCGGGTCGCATCACCGCCTTAAGTCGGTTCATAAGTTGGCTCGGTGAGAAAGCCCTCCCATTGTATCAGATGATGAAGAAAACTGACACTTTTGTTTGGAGTGAGGCCGCTGATGCTGCTTTTGAAGACTTAAAAGACAATTGTCTGAGCCGCCGGTTCTTGTGGCTCCAATTGACAAAGAGCCTTTGCTGTTATATGTGGCTGCCAATTCACGAGCCGTCAGCGTTGCCATCGTGGTGGAGCGTAAGGAAGCCGGTAAGGGGCATCCGGTTCAACGGCCAGTTTACTACATCAGTGAGGTTCTCATTGAATCCAAGCAAAGGTACCCTCATTGGCAGAAGCTTGTTTATGGGGTGTTCATGGCAAACCGGAAGTTGAAGTAGTATTTTCAAAGCCATCCTATAACTGTGGTAAGTTCTGCCCCTTTGGGAGACATTATTCAGAACAGAGAGACCACAGGACGAGTTGCCAAGTGGGCTATTGAGCTTGGGCCTCATGGCTTGAAATACATGCCCCGGACGGCTATTAAGTCTCAGGCCTTGGTGGACTTCATCAATGATTGGACAGAGTTGCAAGCCCCTGAGGAGAAGCCAGATAACACATACTGGACTATTCACTTTGACAGGTCTAGGCAGCTAGAAGGCTCGGGGGCTGGAGTGGTGTTAACTTCCCCTCGAGGTGAAATTTTCGCTATGTACTCGGCTTATGTTTCCATGTACTAACAATGCAGCTGAATATGAGGCATTACTCCATGGTCTCCGGATGGCTAAGGAGATGAACTTAAGCTTGGTACGATGCTGGGGCGACTCAGATTTGGTGGCTCAACAAGTGTCAGGAAAGTGGGATTCAAAGGACCCCCTCATGGCGGCTTATCGTCGTGAGGTAGATGCTGTAGCTTGTCACTTCATAGGTTATCAAGTGGAGCACATTGATCAAAGGAAGAATGAGACGGCTGACGCTTTAAGCCGGTTGGGATCCCAACGTAAGCCGGTGCCGCCCAATACCTTTCTCGATGTGTTACATAAGCCCTCTATCAAGGTTCCTACTAAGGAAGAATTAGCAGTGCCAGACCCGGAGGCACAGCTGGTGGCGGCTCTTCATGTTATCCCGGATTGGACGGTGCCTTACTTGGCTCCAAATCCATGACGATTGTTAACGGCGAGTTACATCACCTCAGCGTCAGAGGAGCGTTTCAACGTTGTGTATCACCTACAGAAGGCCAAGAAATACTCCGTGAGATCCATGAAGGAGATTGTGGCCATCACGCCGGGTCAAAATCCCTCGTAGCCAAGGCCTTTCGTCATGGATTCTATTGGCTGACGGCTCATGCTAATGCAGAGGACCTGGTCAGTAAATGTGACGGGTGTCAAAAGTTCTCACGACGAGCTCATGGGCCGGCTCAAGAATTAAGAATGATCCCAATCACTTGGCCGTTTGCGGTCTGGGGGCTTGACATGGTCCAAGGACAAAAAGACACATCTGCTAGTGGTAGTGGATAAGTTTACCAAGTGGGTTGAGGCAGAGCCGGTTAGTAAATGTGGTGCAGCCACGATGGTTCAGTTCATAAAAAGGTGATCTTTCGTTTTGGCTTTCCACATAGCATCATAACTGATAATGGCACTAATCTCTCTAAGGGAGCCATGGAAGAGTTCTGTCAAAGAGAACATATCCGGCTTGATGCTTCGGCTGTTGCTCATCCGCAATCCAATGGTCAAGACGAGAGAGCTAATCAAGAGGTGCTGAAAGGTATCAAGCCCCGGCTCTTGGTCCCTTTACAACGAACTCCGGGTTGTTGGGTGGAGGAGTTACCATCCGTGTTATGGAGCATCAACACTATGCCTAACAGATCTATGGGATACACACCTTTCGTCATGGTTTATGGAGCAGAAGCGGTCCTGCCAAGTGACATCTGGCACGACTCAACCCATGTGGCGGCTTACGTTGAGGCGGATAACGAAAAGGCTCGTCAGGATGCACTTGATTTGTTGGATGAGGAGCGAGACTTGGCCATAGCCCGCTCGGCGATTTACCAGCAAGACCTGCGCCGCTATCACAGCCGCTGGGTTAAGAGCAGAACCTTTTAGGAAGGTGACTTAGTGCTCCGGCTTATCCAGGATCAGTCTGATATGCACAAGCTATCCCCGCCTTGGGAAGTACCCTTTGTGGTCAGCAAGAATCTGCATAACGGGTCATATTATCTCATCGATATTCGAGAGCGCAAGGACTCATTTAAATCGGAGGAGGAGACCCGCCGGTCGTGGAATATAGCTCATCTCCGGCCTTACTATACTTAAGTTACTTCTTAAGATACTTTCTATAATGTACATATTATA
This sequence comes from Triticum timopheevii, assembly GCA_963921465.1. Taxonomy (NCBI): domain Eukaryota; kingdom Viridiplantae; phylum Streptophyta; class Magnoliopsida; order Poales; family Poaceae; genus Triticum; species Triticum timopheevii. The sequence continues at coordinate 65,831,502 of OY997271.1, forward strand.
TAAAGCAATAAAGCAGGACCTCTATCCTTTTTTCCCATAAAGAATGTTTCATGTTTTCTTTATCAGGTGATGGACACTGCCAACAGGGGACGGATCATATCTGAATCCGGCTCTCCCTTTGGTCCGGCTTATGATCATATCTGAATCTTGAAGGAAATATGCCCTAGAGGCAATAATAAAGCTAATATTTATTTCCTCATATCATGATAAATGTTTATTGTTCATGTTAGAATTGTATTAACCGGAAACATGATACATGTGTGAATACATAGACAAACATATAGTCACTAGTATGCCTCTACTTGACTAGCTCATTAATCAAAAATGGTTATGTTTCCTAACCATAGACATGTGTTGTCATTTGATTAGTGGGATCACATCATTAGGAGAATGATGTGATTGACATGACCCATTCCGTTAGCCCAGCACTTGATCGTTTAGTATATTGCTATTGCTTTCTTCATGACTTATACATGTTCTTGTAACTATGAGATTATGCAACTCCCGTTTACCGGAGGAACACTCTGGGTGCTACCAAATGTCACAACGTAACTGGGTGATTATAAAGGAGTACTACAGGTGTCTCCGAAGGTACATGTTGAGTTGGCGTATTTCGAGATTAGGTTTTGTCACTCCGATTGTCGGAGAGGTATCTCTGGGCCCTCTCGGTAATGCACATCACAATAAGCCTTGCAAGCAATGTGACCAATGAGTTGGTTACGAGATGATGCATTACAGAACGAGTAAAGAGACTTTCCGGTAACGAGATTGAACTAGGTATTGGATACCGACGATCGAATCTCGGGCAAGTAACATACCGATGACAAAGGGAACAACGTATGTTGTTGTGCGGTTTGACCGATAAAGATCTTCGTAGGATATGTAGGAACCAATATGGGCATCTAGGTCCCGCTATTGGTTATTGACCGAGAATGGTTCTAGGTCATGTCTACATTGTTCTCGAACCCGTAGGGTCCGCACGCTTAACGTTACGATGACAGTTTTATTATGAGTTTATAAGTTTTGATGTACCGAACTTTGTTCGGAGTCCCGGATGTGATCACGGACATAACGAGGAGTCTCGAAATGGTCGAGACATAAAGATTGATTTATTGGAAGCCTATATTTGGACATCGGAATCGTTCCGGGTGAAATCGGCATTTTACCGGAGTACCGGGAGGTTACCGGAACCCCCCGGGGGTTATTGGGCCTGCATGGGCCTCGAGGGAGAAGAGGGAAGGAACCAGGAGGGGGCCCCATGCCCCTCCCCTTCCTAGTCCGAATAGGACAAGGGAAGGGGGGCGGCGCCCCCCCTTTCCTTCCTCCCTTCCTCCTCCCTCCCCCCTTCTCCTACTCCTACTTGGACAGAAGGGAGTCCTACTCCCGGTGGGAGTAGGACTCCCCCTTGGCGCGCCCTCCTTGGCCGGCCGCCTCCTCCCCCCTGGCTCCTTTATATACGGGGGCGGGGGGCACCCCATAGAAACACAAGTTGATCTAGGGATCGTTCCTTAGCCGTGTGCGGTGCCCCCTTCCACCATATTCCACCTCGGTCATATCGTCGCGAAGCTTAGGCGAAGCCCTGCGCCAATAGAACATCAATATCGTCACCACGCCGTCGTGCTGACGGAACTCATCTCCGGAGCTTTGCTGGATCGGAGGCCGGAGATCATCATCGAGCTGAACGTATGCTGAACTCGGAGGCCCCGTACGTTCGGAGCTTGGATCGGTCGGATCGTGAAGACGTACGACTACATCAACCGCATTGTCATAACGCTTCCGCTAACGGTCTACGTGGGTATGTGGACATACACTCTCCCCTCTCGTTGCTATGCCATCAATATGATCTTGCGTGTGCGTAGGAATTTTTTTGAAATTACTACGTTCCCCAAGAAATCTAGCCTTGGTCACTTGGGGGCTTCCTGTTCAAACATAGGTCGTATTCGAACCAAAGAGAACATAGCTGTCGATACCCACTTGATGGGCATATTGCCAAACCCACTTTGGGGCTTCCTGATCAAATTTGAATCATAGCTTAACCCCTTGGATCGTATTCGAATCGCCGTCATTAAACAACTCTTATGTCACTTGGGGGCTTCCTGTTCAAACATAGGTCATATTCGAACCAAAGAGAACATAGCTATCGATACCCACTTGATCGGCATCGCCAAAGCCACTGGGGGCTATATGACCATATCCGAATCTTAGCTTAACCCCTTTGGAACGGTTTTCTGATCATATTCGAATCAGGAGCCTGCGAACATTTGCAAGTATGATTATTTTCACTATCATTGAAACCTTCTTGAGGAGATGGTTCTTGATCTTTCCGGTTTTATATTAGTTACTTCAGGTTCAAACAAGTGCCAGGTAAAAACTTATATGAGCTGAAGAGATCATCAAAAAGGATCGCAGGTATGCTGTTATGATTATGTTTTAACTAATCATGAACCGGCTTATACATATGATTTTTGATCATGTCTGGGTTATCAATATTCTATAACCCGCTGATGCAGTGAATCATCCAGGAAAGCCTTGTCCGTATTACGTGCAGGTTAAAACGGAGCAAGGTGAAGGATCAAGGAAACACTTGATTAACATAAGCAAGATGAATTTAGTACCGTCGGCTTAACAAAAGAAATAAGTACCATAAGGCCTGATAGGCATTAAGGAGTTTTTCTATCCTATTACAAGACTCCCCGAGTCTGAATAAGTGAAGCATTGTTCTTTGCCAAGTTATAAACCGGCTGGCGGCTCATTCCTCCGGCTGGCTTGATGACTCCGGGTTATCCTTCCCCGCCTCTCCTTTGGTTGTTGTGTCCTGGAAGGTGGACAAGGCCCAGTCAATGCCGCTCAAAGCTTCAAATTTAGCTTCATCATCTATTAAACTGGTCGGGTCCACTTCAGGGGCAAAGGTATGCTTACGTGTTGGAGGGAGCAGGCTGACTTGGTCATATGGGACATTTGGGATTCTCCAGTTCTCGCTATCATAACCCGGCGAATACTTGGTGAGGTCAGTATCCTCCCCAATGAGAGTCGCCAGAGGGCGTACGACTTTGACACAAGCAGTGAAGTCCTGTTCGCCAAAACCAGTGTCGTCCTCCTTCAGACTTGGATATCCAACAGAGAGGTCAGCAAGGTCAAGCTCTGGCACCCATGCTTTTGCCCGACTAAGCGCAGCCACGGCTCCGGCTCTCGCAGATGCCCGCCTTAAGTCTTGAATGCGTTGAGGTAGCACTGACAGATGTCTCAACATGTCTTGCAGGAGCCGGGGAGAGGTATTTGATAAAGCCACAGCGGTCAAAGCACGCTGTGACCCGGAGTACAGCTGCTCTGTCAAGGTGTACACTGCCTTAAGCTTGACAAGCATATTTTCCTTCAGATTAGTACTCCTGGGGCCTGCATGTTCACAGGTATAACAGTAAGCCGGAGGCAACTATCACGATAACTCTTGAAGGATTACAATATTTATGAGCGTCTTACCAAAGATAGCTGAGACTATTTGGGATATGTGCCGCTTTAGGTCGGACAACTCATTTGTTGCCTCGGAAAGAGATGCCTCCGCTGTTTCAACCCGGGTCACCAATGAAGCCCTCTCATCAACCCAAGCCTTCTTTTCTGATTCAAAATTTTTCTTCAGCTTCTCTTGTTCAGAGACACTGAATTCAAACTTGGAATTGGCTTTCTGAGCTTCGAGCTCTTGGGTTTTCAACTGGCTCTTCAAATCAGCAATCTCCGCCTCAAATTGACTTGCAGTGGCCTGCATTGACATCAGGGTTATGGTAAGAATCTTGGTAAGATAACAATTAAGTCCCAAGTATTTTACAAGGAAAGATACTTGGCACTTGGGGGCTAATGTATGTTTAAAGAATTTTTAGTCTATTTTACCAAGTCACATATATTAAGTCTCAAGCACTTTACAAGTAAAGGTACTTGACACTTGGGGGCTAATGTAACCCAAATTTAAAGTTTCATGTTATCTCCGGGTTAAACATATTCAATTTAAACCGGACAAAACTAATAGCTAGCAGATCACTAAGTCTACAACGTATTCATTCATAAGCAATAGACTTGGGGGCTGGTACAGTATGTAAGATTCAGACTAAAAGCTTAAATTTTACCTCAGATTTATGATGTATTTGCTTCACCATGTCAATTTTCAGGGCACGACTACTATGTACTTGGTTCAGATAGCCCGAGACTATGTCACCAATACTTAGGTGAGAGTAATCAGTGATGTCTTGTTTGGACTTTCGGCGCTGGGCAAACTCTTCCTTGGCGGTGCATTGAGCAAGGGCAGTAGGCCGGCCCGGCTCAACATACTGGCTCTTCACTATTTCAACTTCCGGGCCAGCCGTCTTGGCCGGGCTAGGGATCTTCGGGTGATCCGAGTTGTGGATCACGACCTCTGTAGGCGGGTCAGAAGTTGGCTCTGGAATGTCGGCAACCGGTTCAGGCGGTGGCTGATGAGTGGAGCTGTCTCGAACGGATGAGTCAAGCACCAGTTCAGTAATCACCGGGTCTTGGGACGGCTTAGCCTTTTTTACCCTCTTGCTGGGCTTTACTTGCAAGCTGTCAAACAAAGTGGAAAGATAAGTGTCAAAGTATGAGTACGGATAACCTCAAAGTAGGAAAGGTTATATTACCCGGGAGCCATTTTGAATGCTGGCATGTTCGATTGCATCGACTCATCAGAAGAAGGGGAGGTATCCTAATAGTTGGAGTCAGATAATTTGAGAATTGGCGAATCAAACCCATCAAGGGTAAAACAAAATGTAAGTCGGAGATAACCTCGGTCCGACGCTTCCTGGTTACAACGAGTAAGCCGGAGGAAAGCTCTGCGTCTTGGTTGGCCCGAGTCTGCCGCCGGTTCTCAAGCTGCTGTTGCTTCAAAAGAAATTTAGGATCTTGATAAGCGAGAGGGTGTGAAAACCTTACTTTCCGGGTCACCCTTCAGATTCTTTGTGTTGGCAAAGGCTCTGAGTCGGAGGAAATTATAGTTACCTCTTCGCCAGCTGCTTGACTATTCATAGTATCCTCCTGAAAGGATCTAAATGTCAGTAAGGTAACGGTGAAGGAATTAAAGAAAATTAAAAAGATTACCTCTTCCTCATCTGAAGAAGGGTCGTCCAATTTCATCATATCAGAGGCGCTGGGGTTCTTCTTTTTAGAGGTACCCGTCCTGGCGACTTTCCTTTCAGTCTTCTTGGCCGCCCGGGCCAGTTTTGCAGCCTCATGGTCATACTTGACGTTCCAGAAGTTGTCATCGGCCTGTGGAAAAAGACAAGGAATCATAAGTACCAGAAGTTAACATATTAAAGAGTATTTGTGAAGACTAGTAACTTACTGCAGGAGCCGGATTCTTCTTGCAGAAGGGAAGCAAACTGAAAGTATTACTGGTTACAGTGACTTCCTTCAATAGCGATTGGAATGTAGCATCTGCCACATCATCTGGTAAGTCCTCAGGACTATGACGCATTGAGTCGTCCTTTTCGCTTGTGTAAGTACACATTAAGCCGGAGCGGCGGCTTAATGGTAGTATCCGCCAGGTGACCCAGACCCGGACCAAATCAATGCCAGTTAACCTGTTGCCCAAAATGGCCTTGATCTTTCTGATGGTGGGGTTAAGAGGCAGGCGCTCAACAGCAGTTAACTTGTCCACCAGAGGATGACTGGACTCAAGGCGCAGGGCACGAAAGCCGGGCAGAGGCTTCTCGTTAGCCGGAGAGGGGTCTTGGCAGTAGAACCACGTCTGGTTCCAGTCTTAGGGATGACTCGGCAGCTCAGCGTAAGGAAAAAGGCAGTCTCTCCGCCGCTAGATTGAGATGCTACCAAGTTCAAGACTAGGTCCGCTGGCGCGCTCATTCTGCCGGTTCAAGTAAAAAAGCGGCCTGAACAGCAGCAGACTTGGTTCCTCTCCTAAATATACCTCGCAGAAGACTTGGAAATTACACAGATTGGACACAGAATTGGGTCCAATATCTTGAGGCCTCAGGTCAAATAAATCCAGAACTTCCCTGAAGAATTTTGAGCCGGGAGGGGCAAATCCCCGGTTCATATGGTTTGTGAAAACGACTACCTCCCCGTCTTTGGGTTGAGGTAACTCCTCAGATGGGTGAGGGGCACGATAGGACGTGATCTCCTTTTTTGGCAGATGACCAGATGTCACAAACTAAGCAAGTTTGCTTTTTGTGACTGTGGATGGAACCTAGTTGCAAGTCACAGGGCCTTGGCCACCTTAGGAGCCATAACAGCAGTGGCCTACGACAAAGTAAAAAGTTCCAGTTCACATTTAACCCGGGAGAAATATTCAAATTCATTTAAAATAGCGGCTTAAGCAAGGGGCCTAATGATATAAGGGTGATTGTGCAGTAAAGTTTAAGCCGCTGACAGGGTCAACAGTGATTCAAAGATTTTTAAGGCCATGAGAGGAAGGCAAGGCTTACAGTTCAGTGTCACTTATTTAAGCCGGACGCCTATACAGTGGTGATAAAGGTAAGTTTCCAGAAGAAGCTTTCCGGGTGATAGAAACAAGTTTCACAGATAACAGCCTTTATTATGGATCAAACTATAGTTCTGAAGGAGAAAATTTCTAGACCTAAAAACAGGGCAGAGAAGCTCATGCATTCAAGGGAGGTTTCCAAACAAGAAAAATGAGATCTATTTCTATACAAGATCAACGCAAACAACTACCGCAGCAGTTCTGCACAGTTTTCACGATCTAAACAGGTTGTGGAATTGCGAACTAGCAAGGGTTTGCATGGGGCGGTGATGAACTCGACGAAGTTGGCAGAGCTTCAAGATAGATCTAAGAAAGGGGAAGAAAGAAACTTACGGATGAGGATGAACTGCGGAAGTTCGCCGTCGATCTCTGGTTACGGTCAGGTCGACGCAGCGGCCCGAGTCGATGAAGATGAGGGAGTCGATGGAACGGCGGCGGAGCTTGAGAGGCAGAGAGGAGAGGAAGAAGACGACTGAAGGGGTAAAAGGGAAAGGACCCGAGTCGTGGCTATTTATAAGGATAAGATGACTGAGACGGTGCGGTAAACGAGGAGATAACAATTATTATCCAGTGGCCCCGACGCCTCGATTTTCGGAGAAGCCAGTAAAGAAGAGATCCGTTGAAGGATTCGGTGGAATAAAAAATGAGTTAAAGGAAGAATGACGTCACGCCGAGTTAAGACGGATCCAGAAGATGACGTCATGGCAGGTTAACAAAAACCCTCTATATATTCAGAAGACTGAAGATTTAATTCTTTAAAAATATTTTTTAGATTGACATGAACAGGTTCAAATCAATCCGGGGCCTAATGTTGGGGATATGACTATTTGGGAAGCCACCCAAGAGGGGCCGGGTTACGCAAAGAGTATTCATCAGAGGAAGCCCAAGACCAACCATGAAGATGGCGGTTTAATAAAGAGCTTAAGGCCCACGGGCGGCTTAAGCCCATTGTAGTAAAAACTGCCATGATGGCATGACTTGTAATGTAAGGTAGATTTAACTGGTCACCGAGCCGGACTGTGTTTATAAGCCGGCCGGGACTCTGTAAGCCGCAGGTGTCAACCCGTGTATATAAGGGGATGACCTGCGGGCAACTTAGGGAAAGAAACAACTCATTGAGAGCCGGGCATAGCGTATCTCGCTCCCTGGTTATCGAAACATCAATACCAACCCAACTAGACGTAGGCCTTACCTTCACCACAAGGGGCCGAACTAGTATAAACCCTCTCGTGTCCCTTGTCCCGATTTATCCCCTTCAAGCTTCCTAGTTGCGATGGCTCCACAACTAAGTCCTTTCACGAGGACATCTGACGTGACTATTCCACGACAAAATGTGTCCAAGACAAACTGCTATATTACTGGGTCCAGTTGGTCATTCCACTTTGCAGAAAGAAGTAGTCACTGTTTGCGCTACATTACAGAAGGAATGACTGAGAAGATTTATAGAGTATTATTAGACACTGGTGACATGACTAGTCTATAGAGAGCATTGGCGATTTAACAACACGTGGAGTGCCCTGGGCAAAAGTGCCCAAACAAGTACAAGAAGCTACGACATGACTCCATGATCATAGGCATGACATATTTTGAATGGGAAAAGCTTGTCAAAGCTTAATCATTGATGTTAGAAAGAAGACGTTAGTTTAATATATTGGAATTGGAAAACCTTGTCAAAATTTGCTCATTGATGTTAGCCAGAAGACATGCATTTGATATTTTTGAGTGGGATGCCCTTGCTGTGAGCAGCGTCGAGTGTTTTTTCCTATTCCTGTGTTCAGTTTAGAAGTAAATAGTTAATCTGCTGAGATATTCCTGTGTTAAGAGTTTGTTCCGAATATTGTCTATCTAATGCCAGGCCTTGTGTTTGATTGCAAAGTTTAGCTTGTAATGTTGTGGCATGCGGCATCACGAGCTGTTCACCGTGCCTCCCGAGAATAATGCTTCGTATTTTTTGCATGTCGATCTAATGCCAGTGATTTTCTCGTTAAGAATATCATCCTCTTTTGTTGTTTCCGTTCTTAAGAAATTCATCGTCTGATGTTTCATTCATAGCCTATACGACAAGTCGTGTAGGTTAGATGTGAAACCATATGATCTTCCGACCAACTCATGATATTAGGCCGTGATTGGATCGTCGTTTTCCAACCAAAACCGCTTGTAAAACTGACGCTTGTAAATAAAAGCAGATGGTCTCGGGCGAAGGCGCTTGGTTGGTTGATTTCGACTAGTAAAATATCAGAAGTTCTTCACACACGATAAAAACGCTGAACGACACTCGGACGATTGCTAATCCAGTCGTTAGCTGCTGTTTCAGCCTTGCCCATGGATGGCATGATACACACGTCGTGCATGTATCGTCTGGTAATGTCATCCATATAGCAGTGCTCATAAAATATACACTGGTCTCTCAAATTACACGCATAACCCGCCAGTTTTACTTACAGACCTCGGGCCCTCGGTTTCATTACGCCTGTATTTTACGCGTTGTTTCCGATGACGAGTAAATTACACTTGTATGTTAATACAGGTTTGAAATAAACCAGAGCTCCCAAGTGCAGCCTTACCGTTTCATGCCGTCTCAGTTTCTCGAAGGTGCTCATAGGTGTCCGATGATCCTGGCTTCCTGAATGAGCAGCGGGCGCTGTATCAGACCATCCGTAGGGCCCATGAGGCCCTCTCTGTTGTCATTCGAGTTGTTGCACTTGCCGTGGCGCCGAGCATTGTTAACATCGTCAACGAACATGATGATTCAGGAAATGACTTTATTTTGACTGGATGGCACTTGGGACACACTAGGGCCATAGCCGTACGTACGCATGTGCCTCCTTATTATGTACAACTATATATTTTTTGCTTTCTCCTGGTTTCTTGACGTCACGGTCCCACACCATTGTCAACCTATGTAGTCAATATAAATGAGAGAATTGCACAAGGTGCGGCCGACTGCTGGGACCAAGCAGCTCAAGCAGTATTTGTGTTTTTGAGGCGTGAGCACTGCAGAGTTTTTCTTGGTGATGATTTCTTTGTTGTTCAAAGGAGAGCAGGGTATTAACTGGGTGGGCTGTGGCCTGTCTAGCCCAGGCCAGATATCCAGCCCAGATACTAATTATTTCAAGATGAAAATGGCTAGCCCAGCTATACGTTTTTTGAGGAATACCCAGGCAAGGTCAACTTGTTATTCTCCGCCCCGCTAGGATGCAAATCTTTCCTAGGAGGGATGCATTAGGCTTAACAGGAAAATGGGCTTTAAAAAATAATAAATGGTATGTAATTATAAAAACTGGGCAGTAACTATAAAAAAATGCACCAAACACAAAATTAGTTCATAAAATATTATTTATGGATTTTGAAAATCTTTAATTTTCATTTGGATTTTTACGTAATACAAATTTATATTTAATCTGACTAGAAATTTCGGGATAAAAATATTTCGGATCCCATCAAAATGTGGGAAATTTTATTGAATTGTGTCTTCAACGGTTGGTTGAAAGAAATATTTGGAGATAAAATAATTAAAACCAAATGATCCTATTTTCAAAATTTGAGAAAACTCAAATATGAAAATCACGAAATCTCCAACTCTCTCCGTGGGTCCTTGAGTTGTGTGAAATTTCTAGGATCAAGCCAAAAAGAAATAAAATATGATGTGCAATGATGATCTATTGTATAACATTCCAAATTGAAAATTTGGGAGGTTACAAAAAGAGCTTGATGTGGGCCTCCAAGTGCAGAGGTTTGTAGGACAGTAGCAAATTTCCCTCAAGTGGATGACTTAAGGTTTATCAATCCGTGGGAGGCATAGGATGAAGATGGTCTCTCTCAAACAACCCTGCAACCAAATAACAAAGAGTCTCTTGTGTCCCCAACGCACCCAATACGATGGTAAATTGTATAGGTGCACTAGTTCGGTGAAGAGATGGTGATGCAAGTGAAATATGGATGGTAAATATAGGTTTTTGTAATATGAAAATATAGAAACAGCAAGGTAGCAAGCGATAAAAGTCAGCGTAAACTGTATTGCAATGCTTCAAAACAATGCCTAAGGTTCATACTTTCACTAGTGCAGGTTCTCTCAACAATAATAACATAATTGGATCATATAACTATCCCTCAACGTGCAACAAAGAGTCACTCCAAAGTCACTAATAGTGGAGAACAAACGAAGAGATTATTGTAGGGTACGAAACCACATCAAAGTTATTCTTTCCGATCAATCTATTGGGCTATTCATATAAGTGTCACAAACAGCCCTAGAGTTCATAGTAAAATAACACCTTAAGACACAAATCAACCAAAACCCTAATGTCACCTAGATACTCCAATGTCACCTCAAGTATCCGCGGGTATGATTATACGATATGCATCACACAATCTCAGATTCATCTATTCAACCAACACAAAGAACTTCAAAGAGTGCCAAAAGTTTCTACCGGAGAGTCAAAACAAAAACGTGTGCCAACCCCTATGCATAAGTTCACAAGGTCACTGAACCCGCAAGTTGATCACCAAAACATACATCAAGTGGATCACGTGATATCCCATTGTCACAATAGATAAGCACATGTAAGACATACATCAAGTGTTCTCAAATCCTTAATGACTCAATCCAATAAGTTAACTTCAAAGGGAAAACTCAATTCATCACAAGAGAGTAGAGAGGGAGAAACATCATAAGATCCAACTATAATAGCAAAGTCGCGATACATCAAATAGTGTCATATCAAGAACACGAGAGAGAGAGAGAGAGAGAGAGATCAAACACATAGCTACTGGTACATACCCTCAACCCCGAGGGTGAACTACTCCCTCGTCGTCATGGAGAGCACCGAGATGATGAAGATGGCCAACGGTGATGATTCCCCTCCGGCAGGGTGCTGGAACATAGTCCCGATTTGTTTTTGGTGGCCACAAAGGCTTGCGGCGGCGGAACTCCCGATCTAGGTTTCTTTCCGTACGTTTGGGTATTTATAGGAGGGTTTGGCGTCGGTCTCAAGTCAGGGGGCCCCACGGGGAGTCCACGAGGCACAGGGGCGCGGCGCGCCCCAGGGGGGTGGGGGCGCCCTCCACCCTCGTGGGCCCCACGGGACTCCCCTCTAATTACATTTCATTCTAGTATTTTTTATATTTTCCAAAAAAACCTCCATTGATTTTCGGCGCATTCCGAGAACTTTTATTTCTGCACAAAAACAACACCATGGTAGTTATGCTAAAAATAGCGTCAGTCTGGCTTAGTTCTAACCAAATCATACCAAAAGCATGTAAAAAAATTATAAAAATTGCATGAATACATCAAAAATTATAGATATGTTGGAGACGTATCAATACACAACGTGTCCGGCTCGGTGACAGAAATACACTTTCCTTAACACACAAGTTAACATATGGCGGTTTACGCCATTGGGCCTCAAGTCGCCTTTGGGTCTTGGGCCTTCTCGCTGTATCATGATAGTCAGTTTTTGGCTTTCTCTACTGTGGTGCTCGCCCGGCCGAACCGGGGCACAATCGCAGTAGTTCTCTTGGTGCCGCGTTAGCCGATGATACGGAACGTAAGGCAGCAAAACACAGGAGCTGGGCAAACCCAACATTTGACCAAAGACATGATTTGGAGCTGATGCATATAAGGCCTAACTCGAGACGCCGAACACTCCCTAAGGTATTCGGTCTTTATGATAGCGAGCAGAACAATGCCCTAAGCCCCTAGTGTCCAGATACACGCAAGGTCCTCTGACGTGGCCGATGCCAAAACGTCAGTCTCCTCTCTGGTTATAATGAAAAACCAGGGGATATATAGCAACAAGAGACAGTAAAAAAGGTTTATGCAGGGTCTTAATCTGAAAAGAATCCTTGCAACGGGTCCCTACTGCACGTCTGCGCCTGTGTCTCCATTGTGCTGTATCCTAGACGGGTGTAACACGCTGTTCATCTATAAAAGAGAGGAACTTAGTTTGAAAAGTAATTGTGCAAAAAATGAATTAAATATCGAAATATGAATGAATGAATGAAGCCGAGCTTATATTAGCTCATGCACACAGCCCCTTGTGAAGGGGTGTTCGGCTAGGGAGCCCCTAGCTTATTTTATGACGGACTCGTCTAGCCGTGTCCGGGGTCTTGAACGACCTTTTAATGAGATGATTCCACGTGGACCGGGCATTTTAAGTGTAAGAGACACGTAGTGTGGTATTGCGTTAAAGCGGACAAAAGCTTCACGTCCCAATAGTGCTTGATGGCTACTTTTGAATGGGGCGACATGAAAGATTAGCTTTTTGCGTCGGAAGTTGTCGGGTGACCCGAACACAAGTTCTAGTAGTAAGGAGCCTGTGCATTTGGCGTAGGGGCCTGGCGTCACTCCTTTGAAGGAAGTGCGGCTATGTCGAATTTTAGTAAGGTCTATCCCCAACTTGCGGATTGTGTTCGGATATAGCAGGTTTAAATCGCTGCCGCCGTCCATCAGGACTTGTGTAAATTGTAGTCTGTCGATTATAGGATCCAATATCAGGGCAGTTCATCCTGCGTTTCGAATACTTCTGGAATAATCCATGTGGTCAAATGTAATTGGTTTTGACATCCAATCTTGAGGTTCCGCTGGGGTGGACCGTGCGACGCATACTTTGGCGGGTGCCACACTGTTGTTCCGTATTATCACATGAAGTGAATTTACTGTTTTGACTTCTTGTGGGAAAGTCTTCTGTTTTCCGGTGCTCTGCTGGTGGGCTTCATCATCCTCGCTTGGCGCATCGAGCCCCTTGTGTTCGGCGTTGAGTCGGCCGGACTGTTTGAAAACCCAACAGTCTCGGTGGGTGTGGTTTGCAGGCCTTCCGGAGGTGCTGTGGATTTGACATATCCGATCCAAAATTTTGTTTAAGCTGGATAGCTCTTCACTGTTATCCTTAAGAGGCAGTGCTTTGTTGTTCGGCCGCGAGCTTTTGAATCCGGCGTTGACCGTCGTATTCTTCGGGCTTTTTTCTTTATTTCGGTGCTGGTCGTTTCTGCACCGTGATTTTCCGTTTCCATCTCTGATCTCGGATGTACTCGGGTTGCTGGTGCTGCATCTTGCTAGCCAGCTGTCCTCCCCTGCGCAAAAGTGGGTCATGAGGCTTGTTAGCGCGGCCATAGTTCTCGGCTTCTCCTGGCCGAGGTGTCTGGCGAGCCATTCGTCTCGGACATTATGTTTAAAAGCTGCTAAGGCTTCGGCGTCCGGACAGTCGACTATTTGGTTCTTTTTGGTAAGAAACATGTTCCAGAATTTGCGCGCTGACTCTCTGGGCTGTTGAGTTATGTGACTTAAATCGTCTGCATCCGGAGGTCGGACATAGGTCCCTTGAAAATTTGTTCTAAACACATCCTCGAGCTCTTCCCAACTTCCAACAGTATTTTCTGGGAGGCTTTTGAGCCAATGCCGAGCTGGCCCTTTGAGCTTGAGGGGTAGATATTTTATGGCGTGGAGATCATGTCCTCTAGCCATGTGTATGTGCAGTATGTAATCCGCAAACCAGACTCCGGGGTCTGTTGTTCCGTCATATGCCTCTATGTTTATGGGTTTGAATCCCGCTGGAAATTCATGATCCAGCACCTCATCGGTGAAACATAGTGGGTGTGCGGCGCCCCTGTATTTAGGCGTCCCGTTATCTTCAAGCATGCGGCGTGTTGTGTTGCTTCCTGGGGCCCTCTTTTTTGGCCCGTAAATGGACCTGATTGGGCCATCTGTTTTGTGAGGATCGTGTGTCGTCTTGTGTGCGGCGCCGCTTGTCGCTTTTGGCCTGTCATCTGGTCATCTATCCGGCCAGGCGGCCTCTTTGCTTTTTGACTGTGGGGGCTCTATGGCCTCCTCGTCGAATTCTGGCAGCAGCTTGCGTTTCGGGTAGCTCTTTGTTTGGTGGCTATTGCCATATTTGTCCGCGATCTTGAGTACTTTGCTCCACCTCATTCTGAGTATGTCTTCCGCTGTCTTGAGCTTTCATTTTTCCTTTTTCAGACTTCTTGCAGTGGCGACAAGTCTTTTGTGAAGGTTCTTATGCTCCGGTGGTGTGTCCGGCGTGAGGTCGTCTGGACTGTTGTCTTCGCCGGGCATGGATTGATTATCCGATTCGTCCTGCTCGGATGGTTGCCTGGTTGCATGTTCGTCGTCCACTGGTTTGCCCTGCTCTATTGCTGGGTCATTCGGAATGCTGTTTTTGTCGAGGCGGGACTTAGGGCGGCGTCTGCGTCGCAGTTTTGGTTGTTTGTCGGCGGAATTATCCTTTGCCGCGTCCCGTTGTTCCTTGTTATCGCTTCCTTTTGGGGCGTCCACCATATATACATCATGGGTTGGGGTGGCCTTCCAGTGCTCGGTAGGTGCTGGTTCTTGGTAGTCTCCGGCGTCGTCGTCCATACCGTCGATGTCTTCGGAGTCATAGTCTAGCATGTCGGTTAAATCATCAACAGTGGCTACATAGTGGGTGGTGGGTGGGCTTCGAATTTCTTCGTCGTCCGCATCCCAGCCGTCCTGACCGCAGTCCGGCCAGGGTTCTCCTGATAACGAGAGGTGCTTTAGCGAATTTAGGATGTCGCCAAAGGGTGAGTGCTGAAAGATGTCCGCGGCGGTGAACTCCATGATCGGCTCCCAATCGGATTCGATTGGCAGGGTCGCAGGAGGCTCGGAGTCCGGCAAGGAGTCCGGCGCCTCGGAGTCACAAGCTTTATAAGGGACAAGGTTAGTATTCGGCTCCATCACCGTGGAAGTTGCAGCTCCCGAGGCGGTGTCCAGCCACCTGTCCTCGATCTGCGCGGTCGGCTTCGAACCATGAGTCGGAGCGGACTTGTGTGCAGCCTCCAGGGTACTGTCCAGCGGCAGAGCTAGATCATGCCCATCGTGACAGTGCGGCACGATCGGCTGCGGCTCGACTCCGTCGTAGATCAAGTCCCCACGGATGTCAGCCGTGAAGTTTAGGCTTCCAAACCTGACCTGATGGCCAGGGGCGTAGCTTTCGATCTGCTCCAGATGGCCAAGTGAATTGGCCTGCAGTGCGAAGCCGCCGAACACGAAGATCTGTCTTGGGAGAAAAGGCTCACCCTGGACGGTGTTATTGTTGATTGAAGAAGCCATCAAGCCTATCGGTGACGACATAGAGGAACTCTCAATGAAAGCACCAATGTCGGTGTCAAAACCGGCGGATCTCAGGTAGGGGGTCCCGAACTGTGCGTCTAGGCGGATGGTAACAGGAGACAAGGGACACGATGTTTTTACCCAGGTTCGGGCCCTCTCGATGGAGGTAAAACCCTACTCCTGCTTGATTGATATTGATGATATGGGTAGTACAAGAGTGGATCTACCACGAGATCAAGGAGGCTAAACCCTAGAAGCTAGCCTATGGTATGATTGTTGTAATGGTTGTGTGTCCTACGGACTAAAACCCTCCGGTTTATATAGACACCGGAGAGGGCTAGGGTTACACAGAGTCGGTTACAATGGTAGGAGTACATATCCATGTCGCCAAGCTTGCCTTCCACGCCAAGGAAAGTTTCATCCGGACACGGGACGAAGTCTTCAATCTTGTATCTTCATAGTCTTGGAGTCTGGCTGACGATGATAGTCCGGCTGTCCGGACACCCCTCTAGTCCAGGACTCCCTTAAGCCCCGTGCAGTAAGTACGAGTTGTGACGGAGCCCCGTGCGGTAAGGCGTAGTCCAGCTGAGCCTTCTTCATCAGGCTCGATACCATAACTCACAAATAGGCTCTTTGCCATTTTCTGAATAAGAAAAACATATCAATTAATAAATAGCCTAGCACATACTCTTGCAAATAAGTATATATGGATTATCTACACTATTAATAGTTCCTTACATTCTACACTAAAGCATATCATCAACAAGATTCTGCATAACATATCATTGGACTCTACACTAAGCATATCATCGGATAATTTGCATTTGTAAGTATAACATACCATATCATGTCGATCAACCATGGTACTTTTCAGGCGGGTCACGAATGGCACCCCGACAAAGTCAGCACGTGGCGGAATTATGTCCCATAGGTTGCACACCTGCTCCTCGCTCAGCCTCATTCTTTGAGCTACGATGGCTTCATGAAGTGGGTCCTCATCATCTTCATCGAGTGGGTCCTCATTATCTTCATCATCTTCGTCATCTTCATCATCTTTATCATCTTCATCATCTTCCAGTAGGTTGATATAAATGACAGCCTAATTAGGTTTTCTCCTCTGAAGGAGAAGCTGATCAACTCACCACCAATAAGACGCATGCGGGCAAGGAAACGGGCCCATCCATCTCCTCCAATCTGCGACATATTTCGTCCTTTCTCAACCTCCATAGTGTATGGCCCCCCAGGAGCCTCAAATGTCACAGTGTCTCCTGTCAGCTTGTTGAATTTCAACCTCACATTGCATGGGACGATCTATGTAAAAAAAGCAAAATGACACAATGCAGTAATGCCAACACTAAAAATAAAATAGTTGTTACATTTCATATAATTTCTTACCGCCACATGACGAAAACTCGACTGGAAGTAGATGCCGAACAGCTTGCCAGTTGCAAGGCTGCTGGCGCACCTTGACTTGCACAATCGACATGGTGGTGTTGGTGGTGGCGCCATTTTCCTAAAGCAATATGAGCAAAGGATTAATGATCCACTTCACAGGAAAGAAAAATAGTTGTTAAATTAAAATGTTCTATAGATCAAATAAATCAACTAGCCTATTAAATCAACTTTCCTACTAAATCAACTAAATCAAAATGTTCTATAAATCAACTAGCCTATTAAATCAACTTGCCTACTAAATCAACTAAATCAAAATGTTCTATAAATCAACTAGCCTACTAAATCAACTTGACTACTAAATCAACTAAATCAATCTGTTCTAAATCAACTAAATCAACTAGCCTACTAAATCAACTAAATCATATGAACTAAATCAAAATGCTACATATGAACTAGTTTACTAAATCAAAATGTAGAAGGGAGGAGGGGTTGTGGATGGAGGAGGGAGGAGGGAGAAGGAGGGGTGACTGGAGGAGGGAGGAGAGAGTAGGACGGAGGAGGAAGGGCGGAGCGAGGAGGGACCGACCGGCGGTGAGTCAAGGGAGGACGGAGGAGGAGGGCGGTACCGAGTCCAGCAAGGAGGAGGAGGTGACGGCGGCGCAGAGGGAGGAGGGGTAGGCGATGGCGGCTGGCGGGGGCGACGGTGGCCGGCGGGGAGGACTAGCACGGGAGGGTTGAGGGGTAGATCGAGTGAGTGTGAGTGTAAGTGTGGATTGGATAGAGGAGAGCGTGGGTGGTGGGAGATAACTAGTTTTAGCAGTAGCGCGCTATAGGTAAAGGAGCTACAGCTAAACTACCTAGCAGTAGCGCACTTCGAATTAATGCGCTGCTGCTATAACTAGCTTCGCGGCGGGGTCGTGGGAACTATAGAAGTATCGCGGCTTAGAGGAGGTGCGCTACTGCTCCCTCTATTTCAGCTGCGAGTTTTGCTGGAGCGCGCTACTGCTACATTGCAGCAGTGCCTTATTCTAAAATGCGCTGCTGGTAACATCCTGTGTATAGGCTTTTCCTTAGTAGTGCGGAGGAATGCCTAGTGGGCTATCAAATGTCACAATGTAACTAGGTGATTATAAATATACTCTACAGGTATCTTCGAAGGTGTTTGTTAGGTTGGCATAGATCGAGATTAGCATTTGTCACTCCGAGTTTCGGAGAGGTATCTCCGGGCCCTCTCGGTAATACACATAATAAGAAACCTTGCAAGCAAGGTGACTAATGAGTTAGTTGTAGGAAGATGTATTACAGAAGAAGTAACGAGATTGAACTAGGTATGAAGATACACGACCGAATCTCGGGCAAGTAACATACCGATGGACAAAGGGAATAATGTATGTTGTCATAACGGTTCGACTGATAAAGATCTTCGTAGAATATGTAGGAGCCAATATAAGCAACTAGGTTCCGCTATAGGTTATTGACCGGAGAGGTATCTCGGTCATGTCTACATAGTTCTCGAACATGTAGGGTCCGCATGCTTAACACTCCATGACGATATTGTATTGTATGAGTTATGTGATTTGGTGACCTAATGTTGTTCAAAGTCCTGGATGAGATCACAGACAAGATGAGGAGTCTCGAAAAGGTCGATAGGTAAAGATTGATATATAGGATGATAGTATTCGGGCACTAGAACTGTTCTGGAGTGTATCGGGTATTTATCGGAGTACCGGGGGGTTACTGGAACCCCCGGGGGGAAGATATGGGCCATATGGGCAATGAGAGGGGAGCACACCGGCCCACAAAGGGTGGCGCGCCCCCTATTAGGCATGTGGCCGAATTGAAGAAGGTAAAAAGGGGGTTCAACCCCCCTTCCTTTCACGCTTTCCCCTTCCCTTTCTTCTCCGGTGAAAAAAAGGAGAGGGGGCGCCACTTGGGGAAACCCCAAGTAGGATTCCGATCCTACTTGGGGCTCCCCCTAGCTACCTCCCCTCCCCTCCCACCTATATATATGTGGGGTGGTGGCGCCTAGAACACACAACATGAATTGTTAGCCGGGTGCGGAGCCTCCCTCCACAGTTCACACCACCGGTCATATTCTCGCGGTGCTTAGGCAAAGCCCTGCACGGATCATTTCACCATCACCGTCACCACGCCATCGTGCTGACGGAACTCATCTACTTCCTCAACATCTTGCTGGATCAAGAGGACGAGGGACGTCATCAAGCTAAAAGTGTGCCGAACTCGGAGGCGTCGTATGTTCGGTACTTGATTAGTCGGAGCTAGAAGAAGTTCGACTACATCAACGGCGTTGTCAAACGCTTCCACATATGGTCTACGAGGGTACATAGACACTCTCTCCCCCTCGTTTCTATGCATCTCCTCGATAGATCTTGCATGAGTGTAGGAATTTTTTTGAAATTGCATGCTACATTTCCCAACAATTTTTGTGTTTCTAAAGAGCAAACATCACATTTTGTCAAAGTGCCAATGAACATAATAGCAAGCAATTATTTAGCCGCATTCATAGAATTCATGAACTCCGACTCCAATTCGCGAGTACCATAATGAATACCAATATCAAAAGATTGTCTATATTGAGAAATTTGCTAGTAACCAAAGTGTAGAAGTCACTACTATAGTGACCAGACCTCAAACAGTCTGATATCTGTGCATCAGTGTCATCCCTGGATCGGTAATGCTGACATGCACAGTACTTGATAATTTATAACAGAGTAGCAATCACAAACTTATTACATCAAATGTCTCAGAAGAAAACTTATTACAATAAATATGGCTTAAGGCCATCTAAAAATGATAATAGCGGAAGGCTTGGAAGATAAAGTGAGTCCATCAACTCCAACGGCATCATTAAGTGAAAGACAACGACCTATGGCACCTTGAACGTCGTCTGAAAAATCTGCAACATGAACGTTTCGGCCCGAAATGGGTTAGCACATGGGATATGCTGGCAGTGTAACACATAGAGTAATGAATAGAATAAATGCTATTACTACATGCATATTTGGCTGGTGGAAAGCTCTATGGTTACAGTTTTGCATAAAGCCAATTTTTCCCTACAAAGGAATAACTTTTATTTAACTATCATGGTGGTTGTTAAACATTTAGAAGGTTCCTCCAACTCAATCCCAATTAAACATCATCATTAAACCCAATCAAATTATATTAAGAGTGATGAGATCAACATGATAATCCAAGAACTAGATACTCAAGATGTCCATAACCTGGGACACGACTAACCATGATTAGTTTATACACTCTGCGGAGGTTTGCGCACTTTTCCCCACAAGACTCGAATACATCCATGGTCGGAGATTTGAGACACAGTCTTTCTAAAACATTAACTCTCTACTCTGGATAGACAGTACCACCTACAACCCACTACATCTGCTAGTCTACCTCTTCAAGAGCTTCATGCAACTTACTAAACTATGCCAGAGCCCATATTGGCTTGTGGCTGCACACGGAAGTTTCTAGCATGAATAATCTTAAGATCCCTTTGAGCATGGGTGACGGACCTTAGGATCATCACACGGGTACTCTAGGATATCATAGGACAACACTCGATACTCCAGGTGCCTTGACAACCATTGGGTACTCCAGGGTGCCTTCAAGCAATCCACCCAGATATGTATTTAAGTAGCCACCTTAGTTCAACCATTAATTAACAATACTCACATCTGTCATGAATCACTCGAACCAAACCACGTCTACGAGCATAGCATAGCAATATAAGCAACATAGAAGTAACTCCCAAAGGTTTGATAATAAACAGGTAAATAGGTACTACCTCATCTACTTCCCAAAACCCACATGTTAATTAGATCCTAACCATGCAATTGTTTGAGGATTGATCTAATGCAATAAAACTGGGTAGTAAAGAGGTATGATCAAAGTGTTACTTGCCTTGCTGATGATCCGTGAAACCTAGAGACTCGTAGTACCACGCTTTGCATTCCGGGTACTCTAAAGCAAACAAACAAGCATACACTAAGCACTCAACTACAAGCATGGGTAAAACTCAAATAAGAGATCTAACCAGAAACTTCAACTTAAAAACTCCGGTTTTCAAAAAGAATCAAATCAAACGAAGCAACGAAACTCAAACTGCGAAAGAAACAAGCTCCGTTTACTAATCTGGACTTAAGTCAAGTTTTACAGTAGCAAAATCTTGTTCAAGTTGATTAAACAGAAAGAGGGCTTCGAGATGAAGACCTAGGTGCTTGAATCGCCTGATTCCGATAAACAAGCAAAAAGATAAACTAAAACGAAAATCAGGGCAGAAATCGCGATCGAAAATAATCACGGAAAATCCCTGGAAAAGAAAAACTGGGGAATAGGCTAACGAATGAACATTCGCTGTCCACGGTTAACGGGTGAAAACCATTCGTTAAAATGAACGCATGAATGGGCGTTCGCTAAATAACTAAATCGGAAAAAAACCGATCTAAAAAAAAATAACCGCGGGTTCTAAAAAATGAAAGGTTTTTACATTAAAACCGACGGCTACCTCGGTTCCTGTGGTGCCGGCGGCGACGGCGCCAGCGGCGAGGGTGGCGTATCATGCCCAATATGCGACCCTATCCAAAAGGAACTCGAAGGTCCCACCAAGGATAGACCCGCATATTGAAACGCTTTTGCAAGGTGGATATCATTACATCAACATTACATAATAGATGGGGATACATACAAGAGGCTTACAATGCCACACGAATACAACATCACAATACATAAGAGCATCATCCAGCTACAGATGAAACACAAACAAAAACTCAAATGACATCCACCCTGCTAGCCCAGGCTGCCGACCTGGAACCTATCCCCTGATCGAAGAAGAAGCAGAAGAAGAACTCAAAGCAAGCAAGCATCGCTCTCGCGCCATGATCATCGCATACCCTGTACCTGCAACTGTTGTTGTAGTAATCTGTGAGCCACTAGGACTCAGCAATCCCATTACCATGGGTATCAAGACTAGCAAAGCTTAATAGGAAAGGAAGGGTTAAAGTGGTGAGGTTGCAGCAGCGACTAAGCAATGTATGGTGGCTAACAAACGCAAATGAGAGCGAGAAGAGAAACAAAGGAACGGTTGTCAACTAGTAATGATCAAGAGGTGATCCTGAACACCTACTTACGACAAACATAACCCAGAAACCATGTTCACTTCCCGGACTCCGCCGAGAAGGGACCATCACGGCTACACACGCGGTTGATGTGTTTTAAATCGGATCTGGTATCAAGTTATCTACAACCGGACATTAACAAATTCCCATCTGCCTATAACCGCAGGCACAACTTTCGAAAGATTATACCCTGCAGGGGTGTCGCAACTTAGCCCATGACAAGCTCTCGCGATCAACGACTGAATAGACCTTCTCCCAGGAAGACCCGATCAGACTCGGAATCCCAGTTTACAAGACATTTTGACAATGGTAAAACAAGACCAGCAAAGCCTCCCGCTGTGCCGACAAATCCCGATAGGAGCTGCACATATCTCATTGTCAGGGCACACCGAATGAGCCAGACGTCGGGTTGGCATAGACCCTGGTTGCCCAGGGGGCGCCGGACATCGCTCGGTTCGGATCAACACTTAGACAAGCACTGGCCCCGGGGGGCTAAAATAAAGATGACCCTCGGGTTGGCCGACCCAAGGGAAAGGGATAGGTGGTGGTGAGGCAAATGGTAAAACCAAAGTTGGGCCTTGCTGGAGGAATTTTATTCAAAGCGAACTGTCAAGGGGGTCCCATAAATCACCCGACCGCGTAAGGAACGCAAAATCTGGGAGCATAACACCGGTATGACAGAAACTAGGGCGGCAAGAGTGGAACAAAACACCAGGCGTAAGGCCGAGCCTTCCACCCTTTACCAAATATATAGATGCATTAATAATAATATAATAGATATTGTGATATCCCAACATAAATCCTGTCCACCATGGAGAAATCTTCAACTTCACCTACAACTAACAACGCTATAAGAGGGGCTGAGCAAAGCGGTAACATAGCCAATCAACGGTTTGCTAGGAAGGGTGTCAAAGGTTAGAGGTTCATGGCAATTTGGGAGGCTTGAAGAGCAAATGATAGGTAACGCAGCAAAGCGATAGAACGAAGCATCTAGCATAGCAATGATAGTAGTGAGATCCAGGGTAGCGGTCATCTTGCCTGAAATCCCGCAAGGAAGAAGAACGAGTCCATGAAGAAGACAAAGCCACGAAGACGAACCAAGCGTAGACGAACGAATCCAAACAATCGCAACAAAACAGGAACTATCGAAAAGAAGCACACAACATGGTAAACACACCACACATGAACAAGGCATGATGCACAACAAGCATGATGCATGACGAAGCTACATGAGCTACTCATGGCAAGAGAATGATGCAAACAAGAGAAACACATCAAGGCAAGTTTAAATGAGGCCGGGAACAACATATAACAATTCCGGTAAGTCCTCATATGCATATTTCGAAATTGGTCCAGAACTGAATAAACCTTATGTTCAAGTTGTTAAACAGCAAGTTAAGATGCACCAAGATGATCTACACGAAATTCTAGTCAAGTTACATATAAAGTTCATTTAGTTCGGAGCTACGGCCTAGAAGATATGAGCAAAACGAGTTAAACATGACATTAATGCAAAATGCACCCAAAAATCAAGCAAACACCTCGGAACATGAATGCAACATGATAATATGAAACTACATGCAAAATTAAGCAAGTTTCATATAGAGCACACTCAAAACGGAGCAACGGTTCAACACACACACATGAAACAAGTTATAGCAACAATCTGTCCAAAACAGCAACTAGGCATATTGCAAGCATCAAAAGAACAAGCTACAGCATCTCAACATAAAAACAAAAGGCATGGACATGAAGTTCAGGTAAAGCATAACAAAACATGAACATTGAGCTATATCCAGAAATCACTACAACATCCTCAAACACACATGGAAAGATTGCAAATAATAACAGTTTCAGCCACTAGCAGAAATAACATCAGGTTGCAATGTTCAGAGCTATCAAACAACATGTTACAGGAACTTATAATGGCAAACAAAGGCATGACATGATTCTACTCAAAGCATAGATCAAAAGTCCCTTACTGACCTTAAGCCAAAAAGGATCAGAAGTTATGATGGCACCCATGGAAACATAGGAAGTTATATGACAGATTCATACACGGCAGGAACAACAATAAGTAGGCATGTTGGTGAGCTTGAACCACTCACCACCGAGCAATAGATGGCATGGCAAGGCACCCAACAGTAAGAATACATATTTTTGAAGCTAAGCATGGAAATAGCAAGGTCATAGGGTGCATGGAACACTAGCAAAACACATGAGAACAAGTGAACTTAATGTTAACAGGCTGACAGCAACATTATGAAGCAACTTTGGAGCAAGATATGAACAAGCTGCAGCAACCTATAATTGCAACCAAGGGCATGGATGGATATATCATGGCATGTAGAACAAAACATATTTAGTGATCATCTCTAGATTATGCATAGAATGACTAGTAGAAGCAGGTTTACATAGCATCACGAAATAACAGATTCAGCCTAGCAAAACAGCAACATCATGTACACTACTTAACAAGCTCGATTCACTCACCACAAGTCATTGCATGACAAGATAAGCCTAGCATCATCAAGAAGACATGTTTGTGAAACAAACCAGGGCAAGAACAAGTCCATAGCATGCAAGGATCAACTATAGCAACCTTGGCTAAATTGAATAACAAGTAAACAATCTGCCAGGAAACATTTTAAAGAAAAAGTAGAGCACTCAAATGACATGCTAGGATACTCCATAATTGCAACAAAGGGCATGAATGGATAGACAATAACCACATGTTCAAAACATCCTTACTGAAGTGTCTCAAAATATGCATAGATCTCCCTGTAGCATCAAGTTTACATGGCATAAAAATAACAGTAGAACAGGGACTAAAATCAGCAACATCACGAAGCCTAGTTTGCATGCTTGTTCTAGTCACCACATTGATCACAAAAATACATGGTAAGAACCTATGAAAAGAAGACATGGCATAGATCAAAACACATGTAGACGTCAACCTCATAGGATGCACACATCAATCATGGCAAAAATGACAAAGATGCATGTTATAACAGTTTCAGCAGATTAACATCACATAGAACTCTTCCAACAGCATTTCGGGCATCCAGATGAGCTCAAATGAATATGATGCAATGGAATGAAATGATGTACTCATTGGGACGAACAATTTGACATATTACACGCATGAAACTGAGCTACGGATGCAGAGATACGGCATGCTAAACATGGCACGAAAATTACTGGAATCTAGGGACTTGGAGAAAATGGGTGCAACCTTGAGTTCGCACGGAAATCGATGCAGGGCTGGAGTTCACCGGACCCTCGCCGGAAAAGGGCCGGAGAGGAGGAAGACGAGGCCAGGGCGGACGGGGGCGACCGGATCCGGGCGACTCCGGCCCGGATCTAACCGGAGGAGGCCGGGGAAGGCCGGAGGGAGGCGGGACGGCGAGGAGGCAGCGCCGGGAGGCGGGACGGCGAGGCGGCGGCGGAGCTCGATGCCGGGGAGGCTCGGCCGGGTGTGGAGGGGCGCCTGCGCGGGGCGGCAGGGCGGCGGCGCAGCCCCTCCGGTGGGCGCGTGGAGCGAGGGGCGCCGGAGGACGGCGGCGGAGGCGCGGGCGCGGCACCCCGGCGGCGAAGGCGAGGCGGCGGCGGCCAGGCGCGCTGGCGGGCCGGGCGGCGCTGGGGCGCGAGGCGCTCGAGCGAGCGGGCCACGCGGGCGGCGGCTCCGGGCGACGACGGGCCTGCGCGGGCTTGCCCTCGGCCCGGGCGGGCCGCGGAGGCTGACGCGGAGGAGCAGGAGAGAGAAGGACCGGCGGCGGTGACGTGGTGGCGCGTGAGAGGCTGGGGCGGCGGCGCGGGTGACGTGTCGCGCCCTGATTGGGCGAAACAACGTGTCCGGCAGACATGTCCGGCGCGGATGGACATGTCCGGCGGCGCGGAGGAGTTTGGCTAGGGTTTGGACTGCGGGAATTTCGGGGGAGGCCACATATATATAGGTAGAGGGAGCTAGGAGAGTCCAAATGAGGAGCAGTTTTTGGCCACGCGATTGTGATCGAACGGCCGAGAGCATAGAGGGGAGTTGGCTGGGTTTTGGGCCACTCTGGAAGGGGTGTTGGGCTGCAACAAAAGAGGGCTTTACGGTTACCCGGTTAACCGTTGGAGTACGAAACGAACTCCAAATTGCATGAAACTTGACAGGCGGTCTACCGGTGCTATACCAAAGCCACTTGACAAGCCTCGGTCCATTCCGAGAACGTTTGACACCCGCTCACAACGAGAGACGAAAGGGGAACGCCGGAGGGCATAGGAGCGTCGGATTGCAAAACGGACAACGGGGAAAAAGCTCGGATGCATGAGACGAACACGTATGCAAAATGAGATGCACATGATGACATGATAAAATGCAACACGCAAGCAAATGACATGGAAATGACGGCAAATAACTGGCAGACACCTGGCGCATCGGATCCGGGGCGTTACAACACTCCTCCACTAACAAGAGATCTCGTCCCGAGATCTTAGGACCGAGACGGAAGAGAAAGAGGAAGAGGTGAAGCAAGAACTCAAGAGAAGAAGCAAGGAATCGAGAGCCCTTCAGAAGAAGAGAGGAACGATGAGAATGACGAGAATCGAAAGCTCACGGAATCAGACAGACTATGAAACAACTCGTTCTAACCGGAGTGGTTAGAATGAGAAAAGAAACGAATAAGACTGAAAGGATTTAGACTGCACTCTGGCTGAAAAGGGAAGGAGAAGAACATGAACTTCATAAGATGGGATGGCACTTGACGAGGTGAACAACGCAAAACCTCCGGAAGAGTTGAAAGAATGGAATGAAAAGAAGTTAGAAGGAAGGATTGAATGGAGTTCTTGAGAAAATCAACAACGAAAGAATAAGCTTGTTATGGACTTATGGAAAATATCTCAAAATTATGAGGTGATCACCGACCACAAACGGAAATGATTGGATAGCTTAGAATAACGAAGAAATGCAAAACTCCACTTCAAAAGAAAATGAAGAATTACTTGCGCTTCGAGACGCGACAAGAAAAGATACTTGAACTCTACCAACAAAACTTGATGAACTCTTGAAGAATGAATTAAGTCATGAAGAACCACCATGAAGAACTCCGGTGACAAAAGGATGATGAGATAAAATGAAGGATGAAAGAATAAGATGAGCCCTGCGATGATTTAGATGGAGGTTCCGACGAAATGGCCGTGGAAAAATTGAACTCCAGAAAAGAAAAGATGAAAACACTTGGAACTAGAATTTAAACCTCACAAACAAACTCTGAAGGAAGGGATTACTCGCTTGGATGAAATAAGAATAAGATTTATTGTATGCTTTTCCTTCATCAAATTTAATTGATGACAAGCAATGGATTTTGCATACTACTTATTCTTCTTGAAAAGGATTACGGGGGAATATAGCACAAAACTTGAGAAGGACTTCATGAATCACCGGTAGGATTGGAAAGAACGAATGAATATAATATGATGACCAAGAACAAAGAATCTGAAGGAACCACCGTAAGAATTCAGAAATGACTGATGAAAGAGAATGAATCGCCGGGAAGGATTAGAGGAACAAATATGCTAGAGTGGATTTAGAATAAAAAGAACAAAGAGATCATGAGCTGATTGAAGAATACTTGAACGAAGCACCGAGATAACTAGAGAACTATAACTGGAATGATGGCCTCCGGTAAAAAGAAATTGAAAAACAACTCCTGACATACTCCGGATTGGTAAGAAAGAATATCTGACAAATGGAATAATTCGAGAGGATAACATGAAGCTAGTACCGCGAATCTTCAAGAGAACAGGCGAGATTGAGAAGAAAAACTCTTCTTCAATCTTCAAATGACGATGAGAAAACACTACCAAAATTTGTTGAGAAAGTCCGGAAGAATGAAAAACGAAGAGGTTGAGCCAACAATGACAACGATTTGAAATTGATCCTGGAAAAGGCACGTGACTGATGGAATCCATACTTACGTCACACTTGAAAAGAATTAAGAATAACTCCGGGAAAGTAGAAGAGTCAGGTAAGATCCTGGAAAAAGACCTGTGGGTTAGGGCCCACTAAAGAGAAAACACCGTTGGAAAGGGATGTTGAACAGATAGATGATGCACCAGAACAATTGAAATATTAGAATGAGGTGACAACCTCGAATTAATTGGAACATAGACGAATCTCCTAAGATGTCTTCCAAACTCCGAAATTATAAACTGGCGAGAGGCAAACGAGCAAGGAAAACACTTGATCGAAGGAAGAGAATATGATCAACCCGAAAAAAACTTGAATTGCTTTCACCGGAAAAAGAAAAGGGATGAAGAATGTCCACCGAGACGAGAATTCACCGGTTGAAATAATTGACGAAAGACTGAAGAGGCTCCACATGAATGAAAATTGATGTTCGAAAGAGACTCAGGCTCCGGGAAGAAGAGGGGTGGGAGGGCGGGAAAACAAATGCAACTTGGTAGGGGAAATCGACGAATAACTTGAAGAGAAAAACACCGGTTGAAAGAAAACAAAGGCTTCACACGAGTAGGATGGATACTCGATTATGGACTCCGGATCTGAGAAGAAAAGGGTGGGCGGGTGGGAAAAGAAAACAACTAAGGATTGAACTCAAAGATGAAGAGGTTCGAGTCGACTTGACGAGAAATGCACCGGATGAAAAGAGTTGAGGAACAACGATCGGAAAACCAACTGCGTGATCCTAAAGAAAAATTTGAAAGGGAAGAGGAGTAATTCAAAACACCTACGTCAAGATTCCTTACTAGAGCGACGAAGGGGCCGAGGAGTAAAAAGAATTCCTACTCTCCGATATAACTAGACTCCGAAAACGGTTTTCTTCCAGACTCAACAACGGCCAAACTACACGATCAATCAAGGGGGATCCTAAGGTCGGTCGAGGCTCTGATACCAACTTATCACGTGCAATATGCGACCCTATCCAAAAGGAACTCAAAGGTCCCACCAAGGATAGACCCGCATATTGAAACACTTTTGCAAGGTGGATATCATTACATCAACATTACATAATAGATGGGGATACATACAAGAGGCATACAATGCCACACGAATACAACATCACAATACATAAGAGCATCATCAAGCTACAGATGAAACACAAACAGAAACTCAAACGACATCCACCCTGCTAGCCCAGGCTGCCGACCTGGAACCTATCCCCTGATCGAAGAAGAAGCAGAAGAAGAACTCAAAGGAAGCAAGCATCGCTCTCGCGCCATGATCATTGCATACCCTGTACCTGCAACTATTGTTGCAGTAATCTGTGAGCCACTAGCACTCAGCAATCCCATTACCATGAGTATCAGGACTAGCAAAGCTTAATAGGAAAGGAAGGGGTAAAGTGGTGACGTTGCAGCAGCGACTAAGCAATGTATGGTGGCTAACAAACGCAAATGAGAGCGAGAAGAGAAACAAATGAACGGTCGTCAACTAGTAATGATCAAGAGGTGATCCTGAACACCTACTTACGACAAACATAACCCAGAAACCGTGTTCACTTCCCTGACTCCGCCGAGAAGGGACCATCACGGCTACACACGCGGTTGATGCGTTTTAAATCGGATCTGGTGTCAAGTTATCTACAACCATACATTAACAAATTCCCATCTTCCTATAACCGCAGGAACGGCTTTCGAAAGATTATACCCTGCAGGGGTGTCCCAACTTAGCCCATGACAAGCTCTCGCGATCAACGAAGGAATAGACCTTCTCCCAGGCAGACCCGATCAGACTCGGAATCCCAGTTTACAAGACATTTCGACAATGGTAAAACAAGACCAGCAAAGCCTCCCGCTGTGCCGACAAATCCCGATAGGAGCTGCACATATCTCGTTCCCAGGGCATACCGGATGAGCCAGACGTTGGGTTGGCATAGACCCTGGTTGCCCAGGGGGCGCCGAACATCGCTCGGTTCGGACCAATATTTAGACAAGCACTGGCCCGGGGGGGGGGCTAAAATAAAGATGACCCTCGGGTTGGCCGACCCGAGGGAAAGGGATAGGTGGTGGTTAGGCAAATGGTAAAACCAAAGTTGGGCCTTGCTGGAGGAGTTTTATTCAAAGCGAACTGTCAAGGGGGTCCCATAAATTACCCGACCGCGTAAGGAACGCAAAATCCGGGAGCATAACACCGGTATGACAGAAACTAGGGCGGCAAGAGTGGAACAAAACACCAGGCATAAGGCCGAGCCTTCCACCCTTTACCAAATATATAGATGCATTAATAATAATATAATAGATATTGTGATATCCCAACATAAATCCTGTCCACCATGGAGAAATCTTCAACTTCACCTCCAACTAACAACGCTATAAGAGGGGTTGAGCGAAGCGGTAACATAGCCAATCAACTGTTTGCTAGGAAGGGTGTCAAAGGTTAGAGGTTCATGGCAATTTGGGAGGCTTGAAGAGCAAATGATAGGTAACGCAGCAAAGCGATAGAACGAAGCATCTAGCATAGCAATGATAGTAGTGAGATCCAGGGTAGCAGTCATCTTGCCTGAAATCCCGCAAGGAAGAAGAACGAGTCCATAAAGAAGACGAAGCCACGAAGACGAACCAAGCGTAGACGAACGAATCCTCACGATCGCAACGAAATAGGAACTATCGAAAAGAAGCACACAACATGGTAAACACACCACACATGAACAAGGCATGATGCACAACAAGCATGATGCATGAATAAGCTACATGAAGCTACTCATGGCAAGAGAATGATGCAAACAAGAGCAACACATCAAGGCAAGTTTAAATGAGGCCGGGAACAACATATAACAATTCCGGTAAGTCCTCATATGCATATTTCGAAATTGGTCCAGAACTGAATAAACCTTATGTTCAAGTTGTTAAACAGCAAGTTAAGATGCACCAAGATGATCTACACGAAATTCTAGTCAAGTTACATATAAAGTTCATTTAGTTCGGAGCTACGGCCTAGAAGATATGAGCAAAACGAGTTAAACATGGCATTAATGCAAAATGCACCCAAACATCAAGCAAACACCTCGAAGCATGAATGCAACTTGATAATATGAAACTACATGCAAAATCAAGCAAGTTTCATATAGAGCACACTCAAAACGGAGCAACGGTTCAACACACACACATGAAACAAGTTATAGCAACAATCTGTCCAAAACAGCAACTAGGCATATTGCAAGCATCAAAACAACAAGCTACAGCATCTCAACGTAAAAACAAAAGGCATGGACATGAAGTTCAGGTAAAGCATAACAAAACATGAACATTGAGCTATATCCAGAAATCACTACAACATCCTCAAACACACATGGAAAGATTGCAAATAATAACAGTTTCAGCCACTAGCAGAAATAACATCAGGTTGCAATGTTCAGAGCTATCAAACAACATGTTACAGGAACTTATAATGGCAAACAAAGGCATGGCATGATTCTACTCAAAGCATAGATCAGAAGTCCCTTACTGACCTTAAGCCAAAAAGGATCAGAAGTTATGATGGCACCCATGTAAACATAGCAAGTTATATGACAGATTCATACACGGCAGGAACAACAATAAGTAGGCATGTTGGTGAGCTTGAACCACTCACCACCGAGCAATAGATGGCATGGCAAGGCACCCAACAGTAAGAAGACATATTTGTGAAGCTAAGCATGGCAATAGCAAGGTCATAGGGTGCATGGAACTCTAGCAAAACACATGAGAACAAGTGAACTTAATGTTAACAGGCTGACAACAACATTATGAAGCAAATTTGGAGCAATATATGAACAAGCTACAACAACCTATAATTGCAATGAAGGGCATGGATGGATATAGCATGGCATGTAGAACAAAACATATTTAGTTATCATCTCCAGATTATGCATAGAATGACTAGTAGAAGCAGGTTTACATAGCATCACGAAATAACAGATTCAGCCTAGCAAAACAGCAACATCATGTACGCTACTTAACAAGCTCAATTCACTCACCACAAGTCATTGCATGACAAGATAAGCGTAGAATCATCAAGAAGACATGTTTGTGAAACAAACCAGGGCAAGAACAATTCCATAGAATGCAAGGATCAACTATAGCAACCTTGGCTAAATTGAATAACAAGTAAACAATCTGCCAGGAAACATTTTAAAGCAAAAGTAGAGCACTCAAATGACATGCTAGGATACTCCATAATTGCAACAAAGGGCATGAATGGATAGACAATAACCACATGTTCAAAACATCCTTACTGAAATGTCTCAAAATATGCATGGATCTCCCTGTAGCATCAAGTTTACATGGCATAAAAATAACAGCAGAACAGGGACTAAAATCAGCAACATCACGAAGCCTAGTTTGCATGCTTGTTCTAGTAACCACATTGATCACAACAATACATGGTAAGCACCTCTGTAAAGAAGACATGGCATAGATCAAAACACATGTAGACATCAACCTCATAGGATGCACACATCAATCATGGCAAAAATGAAAAAAATGCATGTTATAACAGTTTCAGCAGATTAACATCACATAGCACTCTTCCAACAGCATTTAGGGCATCCGGATGAGCTCAAATGAATATGATGCAATGGAATGAAATGATTTACTCGTTGAGACGAACAATTTGACATATTACATGCACGAAACAGAGCTACGGATGCAGAGATACGGCATGCTGAACATGGTATGAAAATTACTAGAACCTAGGGACTTGATGCAGGGCCGGAGTTCGCCGGACCCTCGCCGGAAAAGGGCCGGAGAGGAGGAAGACGAGGCCAGCGCAGACGGGGGCGACCGGATCCGGGCGGCTCCGGCCCGGATCTAGCCGGAGGAGGCCGGGGAAGGCCGGAGGGAGGCGGGACGGCGAGGAGGCGGCGCCGGGAGGTAGGACGGCGAGGCGGCGGTGGATCTCGACGCCGGGGAGGCTCGGCCATGCGCGGCGCGGCCCCTCAGGTGGGCGCGCGGAGCGACGGGCGCCGGGGGACGGCGGCGGAGGCGCGGGCGCGGCGCCCCGGCGACGAAGGCGAGGCGGCGGTGGCCAGGCGCGCTGGCGGGCCGGGCGGCGCTAGGGCGACCGGGCCTCGCGGGCGGCTGCTCCGGGCGACGACGGGCCTGCGCGGGCTTGCCCCGGGCCCAGGCGGGCCGCGGAGGCTGGCGCGGAGGAGCAGGAGAGAGAAGGGCCGGCGGCGGTGACGTGGCGGCGCGTGAGAGGCTGGGGCGGCGGCGCGGGTGCCGTGTCGTGCCCTGATTGGGCGAAACGACGTGTCCGGCGGACATGTCCGGCGCGGATGGACATGTCCGGCGGTGCGGAGGAGTTTGGCTATGGTTTGGACTGCGGGAATTTCGGGGGAGGCCACATATATATAGGTAGAGGGAGCTAGGAGAGTCCAAATGAGGAGCGGTTTTCGGCCATGCAATCGTGATCGAACGACCGAGACCATAGAGGGGAGTTGGCTGGGTTTTGAGCCACTTTGGAAGGGGTGTTGGGCTGCAACAAAAGAGGGCTTTACGGTTACCCGGTTAACCGTTGGAGTACCAAACGAACTCCAAACTGCACGAAACTTGACAGGCGGTCTACCGGTGCTATACCAAGGGCACTTGACAAGCCTCGGTCCATTCCGAGAACATTTGACACCCGCTCACAATGAGAGACGAAAGGGGAACGCCGGAGGGCATAGGAGCGCCGGATTGCAAAACGGACAATGGGGAAAAAGCACGGATGCATGAGACGAACACGTATGCAAAATGAGATGCACATGATGACATGATAAAATGCAACACGCAAGAAAATGACATGGCAACGACGGCAAATAACTGGCAGACACCTGGCGCATCGGATCCGAGGCGTTACATGGCGGGCGGTGGCGACGGCGTCCGGCGGTGGCAGGCGTGGCGGCGGAGGGTGGGGCGGCGGCGATGGTCTCCGGCATCGGCGAATCCGGTAGCTGCGGCGATGCGGATTTTGAGGCGGCGGGATGGCTAGGGTTTCGGGCAGGGATGGCGGCTCGCTCGGGCCTTCGGCCTTTAAAGGCCGAATGGCTGCGGTGTCCGGGTCGGACATAGCCCGTTAGGTCGGTAACTTTTTTTAAAAAAAAATTCCGCGCGCAGAAAAACAAATAAAAGAAATACTAAACAAACTCCCAAAATCCTGAAATAAATTTTCCATGTCCTCTAAAAATATAGCGGATAAAGTGAACATTTATTTGAGCCTCTAATGCAATTTTGAAAAATGCATATTTTTCCTAATTAAAATAAAATAACGATAAAACACCGAATAAAATTCTTATTTGATTTTAATATTTAATATCCAATATTTCTTTATTTTGGGAAAGTCATTTTATCCCCTCCCTTTTATTTTCATAAACGAAATATTTGAAGAGGAAATAATTAAAATCAAACGGTCCTCTTTTCAAAATTTGAGAAAACTCAAATATGAAAATAACGAAATCCCCAACTCTGTGCGTTGGTCCTTGAGTTGTGTAGAATTTCTAGGATCCACCCAAAATGCAATAAAATATGATATGCAATGATGATCTAATGTATAACGATCCAAATTGAAAATTTGGGATGTTACAAACCTACCCCCCTTAAGATGAATCTCGCCCTCGAGATTCGGGTTGGCTAGAAAATAGGTGAGGGTGATCCTTCCGTAGGTCTTCCTCTCGTTCCCAGGTGGCTTCATCCTCGGTATGGTGGATCCACTGAACTTTGCAGAACTTGATAACCTTGGTGTGTGTGACTCGGCTGGCAAACTCGAGAATCTTCACTGGTTTCTCCTCGTAGGTCAAATCGTTATCCAACTGAATCGCTTCCAGTGGCACTGTATCTCTCAAAGGAATATCGGCCATCTCTGTGTGGCACTTCTTGAACTAGGAAACGTGGAACACATCGTGAACTCCTAACAATCCTTCAGGCAACTCCAACTTGTAAGCAACTTTTCCCATACGTTCAAAAACTTTGTATGGTCCCACAAAACGTGGTGCTAACTTTCCCTTAACTCCAAATCTCTTAAATCCTCGAAGTGGGGACACATTAAGATAAACTCTGTCTTCGACTTCGTAAACTGTCTCCTTGCGTTTCAAATCTGCATAGCTCTTCTGCTTGGACCGGGCTACCTTGAGTCTATCGCGAATCGACTTAACCTTCTCTTCAGACTCTTTAATTAAATCTGGTCCAAACAACTGACGGTCCCCAACTTCATCCCACAACAGTGGTGTCCTGCACCTCCTCCCGTACAAAGCTTCGAAAGGGGCCATCTTCAAACTGGCTTGATAGATGTTGTTGTAAGAGAACTCTACATATGGCAAATTGTCGTCCCAACTAGATCCATAGTCTAGCGCACAAGCTCTCAACATCTCCTCAAGAATCTGATTGACTCTCTCAGTCTGTCCATCTGTCTGTGGATGAAAGGTTGTACTTAACTCTAGCCTAGTACCCAAAGTTTCATGCAACTGATTCCAGAACTTTGAGGTAAACTGGGTTCCTCTATCTGATACAATGGTCCTCGGAACTCCATGCAGACATACGATCCTGGTCATATATATCTTTGCCAACTTAGCACTGGTGTAAGTGGTCTTCACTGGGATGAAATGAGCTACCTTCGTCAAACGATCGACTGCCACCCATATCGAGTCATAGCATGAACAAGTCCTGGGCAATCCCGTGATAAAATCCATGCCTAGCTTATCCTACTTCCTTTCGGGTATCGGCAATGGCTGTAGCAATCCTGCTGTCTTCTGATGCTCTGCCTTCACTCTCTGACATACATCACAAACTGCTACATACTCCACAATATCCTTCTTCATTCCGGTCCACCAGAAACTGTCCTTCAAATCTAGATACATCTTGGTATTTTGTGGGTGAATCGAATACGGCGAATCATGGGCCTCCTGCAGAATCAACTTCCTTATCTCTGGGTCATTGGGCACATATACGCGGTCCTCAAACCATAAGGTATCATGCTCATCCTCACGAAATCCTTTAGCCTTTCCTTTGCTCATCCTTTCTATTGAGGATATAACTGCTAAGTGTAAACCGCCCAGGAGGGGCCGGTTCACGCTCATCCATATTGAAGCCCATGAAGATAAAGAAGATCGCGCTGTACCAATAAAGCTTAGAGGCCCAGAGCCTAAAGGCAGATTAGGGCCCATAGTTGTAAACCGCCATAGTTGTATAACTTGTGTTTTAAGACAGGGAAAGGAAGAGACCAAGCCGGACACTTGTATGAGCCAGCCTCGGGACTCTGTAAACCGGTCGGGCGTCAACCTGTGTATATAAAGGGACGACCCGGTGGCGGTTCAGGGACAGAAAACAACAACTCGAGACCCAAGCAAAGTGTATTTGCTCCCTGGTCATCGAAACCCCAATAATCCCATCACAACTAGACGTAGGCTTTTACCTTCATCGTAAGGGGCCGAACTAGTATAAAACTCTCATGTCCCTTATCCGGTTTAACCCCTTTAGGCTAATCTCGTTGCGATGGCTCCACGACTAAGTCCTTCTGCTAGGACATCCGACATGATATTTCCACGACAGTTGGCGCCCACCGTGGGGCTATCGCACGTTGGTTTCGAGTTCTTAAAGGGAAACTTTGAAGGACTCAAAGGGTACGCGGTTGGCCGGATGACCAGGAGTCGTTGCGACAAGCTCTACATCGACGATGTAAGCTGGGGCCCCGAGGCCGGCTCAATCGAGTATGGGTACCGGGTCCCCTTTGGCGTGATTCATGTTTTCATCGGCAAGATCGGCGGACCGGGCCCTGAGCCGGACATCTCCACCGACCTCATCGAAATGGCTCAGCATGCAAGTCCTGCTCGGGTTCAACCTGCCATGAAGCATGCATTCGTAGGGTTCATCCATGGTGCGGAAGCTGAACCGGTATCTGATGGTGAGACAACTATTTATTCAGATGGTGAATCATCCACCGGCGAAACCGAGTCACTGTACCAATTGCAAGATGGCCGGATTGGGGGCTATTCCGATGGCAACAGTATTTCGGTCCCCCTTGAACCGCCTAACCGGGTTGCCATCTTCATGGCCAGTACGCAACCCACCGTGCAATCTTCATCTACAGCAGCAATGATCTCCGGATTGGCAGCCGCGGCAGGAGGCCCGGCGCACCGGCCGGCTCAAGTTCTTGCCGGTTTACTGGATGCCTTGATGGCATTAATGACTACAACAGTGACTCCAGAGACTCAAGTTTAGCATAATGCGGATGTTGTGAAGCTAAAGGATCAGATAGCTCAGACCAAGGCGGACTTGGCAGCTGAGGAGGCCAGGATGGATGAAGAGCGGGCCGCTTTAGATGCCCAATCACAACAGATCCAGGCACAGAATTACCGGCTTATGTTGGATCAGAACGCGTCAAACGAAGTTATAAGAAGGAAGTACCGGTCTCGACTGCCGCAAATTTATGAGGGTCTGAATCTCTTCGGTACGCCAGGAGCTGGGCCGAGCAGTCCGGTAGCAGTAAACCGGACCGAGGTACCTGGGGCGGTGCCGGATCAGCCACGGGCGATGGACCCGCCTCGATGGACGGACAACCCGCCGCAATATGTAACAACACCATCGGGTCACTTTTCTAGACCTTTGGATAACATGATGGCGCCAGCCTCACGTTTAGCGGCTATTCCGATGGAGGGTGATTCATTAGCAGCGATTGAGACTCGACGAGCCAGGGATCTTCTTCAAACCACTGTTGTGCAACAGTAGGCTTATTCCTACTGCCGAGACAGAATACACTCAACCCCTTGTCCGAGCAAGAGTTATAGCAGGCACATGGACGAACCGGCCATGTCGAGCAGTGCGCGGCGTCGTGACGCCCCTAGAGGGCCTAATCCGGCGAATGGCGGTTTGAATGCTCAGGATGTGGTGAACAATGGCAGAGCACGACGTGAGGTAGAGTTAGCAGCACAGTTGGCTGCGCAATACCAGAGTCAACCCACTCCGGTTCAACCAGCGGCATCAGTTGAACGCGGTCTAGCCTTTAGCTCTTGGAGAGTGTCATGCCTCACCCCAGCTCTACGTAAAGTGCGGTTGCCCAAGGATTTCAAGGGTCCACGTAAGGTACCTAATTATACCGCTGATCAGCCCCCCGAGGCGTGGGTTGAAAGCTATGAGATGGCAATGGAGATGCTAGATGTGGATGAAGTGGCATGTGCAAAATACTTCACCATGATGCTAGAAGGAACGGCTCGCACCTGGCTGAAGAGCCTGCCTGTTAACTCGATCAGTTCATGGGATGAGTTGAAAGCCAAGTTCATAGCAAACTTCAAAGATACATGCAAGCAACCTATGTCCATTGTAGATCTGGCGGCTTCCAGCCAAGGAGAGAATGAATCCACAACCCATTGGGTGCGCCGAGTTTCAAAAATTTTGCATTCATCAGGCCGCATCAATCCGGATACAACAATTGTGACTTTAGAAGGCAATTGCCGGTTTAAGTCACTAAAAATGAAGTTGGGACGGCTCAAGCGTCACTGCAATGATATGGGAACACTCATGGCGGCTCTGGTTAAGTATGCTGATTGTGATAATACAAAAGACCTTGATTCTGATGAAGAAAACAGGAGAAGGGAAAGAAGAATGTCGGTTCAAAGGGACAGCACAACAAGGCGGGCCATGGGAACAATGGTAAGCGTAAAGCGGATAGTTCAGATTTTGTGGCTAACACACGTATGCAGGGTAATATGCAACACGCAAGGGTAAACCGCCCCAGCGCGGTGGAGGAACGAATCTGGAACGCTTGTTGAACCATCCCTGCCCAAAGCACGGGACAAAGGAGGTTCCGGCCACGAACCTCTGGAAGGATTGCCACATCATGAGTGAGTTCAAAAAATCTGATCTTTTCCGGTGTGATTAGGGTCCATCCGGCGGTTTCGGTCCAGGATTTCACGGGCCGGGTTATGGTGGTGGCGGTTTAAACTTAGGATTTTAGAATAATTAGGGCAATCAGAACCAAGGTGGTAACAGTCAACAGGGTAATCAAGGGAATCAGCAGCAGTCGGGTTATCAGAGCAACCCGAAGCAGTTAAACGATGGACAGTATCATGTCTTCACTACTAGCTTGTGCAAGCGCGATCAGAAGCTCCAAAAAGGGCGGTAAACTCTGTTGAACCGGCAGTGCCCCATTATCTACGCTGGTCTGAGCAGCCTATTTTCTAGAGCAGGGAGGATCATCCGCCCTGGGTTGACAATCCGGGGCACCTAGCTTTGGTGGTTGCACCGCAGGTTGGAGGTTACAAATTCACCAAGGTGCTCATGGACGGAGGGAGCAGTATCAATATCTTGTATTATGAAACCTTCCGGCGTATGGGGTTGACGGATAAAAGCCTTAGACCGTCAAACACCATTTTTCATGGTGTGGTGCCTGGTAAATCGGCTTACCCAGTTGGTAAGATAGCTCTGGAGGTGGTTTTTGGAGATGATCATGATTCAAGATCCGAGACGCTAATCTTTGAGGTGGTCAAGATCAGGAGTCCATATCATGCTATGTTTGGACGACCGGTTTATGCTAAATTCATGGGAAGGTCGTGTTATGTTTATCTGCAGCTCAATATGTCGGGTCATAAAGGAACCATCAAGGTTCATGGTAGCCGCAAGATTGCTCTGGAGTGTGAGGAAGGTGATGCGGCATATGCTGATCGGTTTGTGCAATGGAAGAGTTGAAGTTATATAAGGACTATGTTGATCCGGCAGACATGACCTCTCTGAAGAATCCCACTACAGAGCATGACCCGACTTTGAAGTTTAAATCGGCTAATGAGACTAAATTGGTTGATTTTTTTTCTGGTGATTCATCCAAGCAGTTCAGCATCAGCATCAACTTGGATCTGAAATAGGAAAGTGCACTCATCGAGTTCATCCATGAGAACCGGGACATCTTCGCATGGAAACCTTCTGACATGCCAGGTGTACCGAGGGAACTCGCTTAGCACACTCTTAATATTGATCTGAAGTTCAAACCGGTCAAACAGTTTCTTCGCCGCTTTAATGAGGAGCGGCGTAAGGCCATTGGGGAAGAAGTAGCCCGGCTACTAGCTGCAGGATTTATCGAAGTAGTGTTTCACCCAGAGTGGTTGGCAAATCCGGTGCTGGTACTTAAGAAAAATTGCACTTGGCGTATGTGTGTGGATTACACAGATTTGAATAAGGCTTGCCCAGCTGATCCCTTTGCACTCCCTCGTATTGATCAAATCATTGATGCTACGGCGGGTTGTGAGCGTTTGAGTTTCTTGGATGCTTATTCTGGTTATCATCGGATCAAAATGGCAGTTAAGGACCAGGAAAAGACAGCTTTCATCACTCCCTTTGGAGCCTTCTGTTATGTATCTATGTCCTTTGGGCACAAGAGTGCCCGGGCAACTTATCAACGTTGTGTGCAGAATTGTCTTCATACTCAGATTGGGCGCAACGTTCATGCCTATGTGGACGATATTGTCGTCAAGTCCAGGAAGGCAGAGACGCTCACATCTGATTTGCAAGAAACCTTTGATAATCTGAGAGTTTATAAAATGATGCTCAATCCGGCTAAGTGTGTCTTTGGTGTACCGGCTGGCAAGCTCATGGGTTTTTTGGTGTCCAACCGGGGCATTGAGGCTAATCCGGAAAAAATCAAGGCTATCACATCCCTAGCTAAACTGGCATGTATCAATGATGTTCAACGTTTAGCGAGTCGTATTGCGGCTTTGAGCAGGTTTATCAGCAGGTTGGGGGAAAAGGGGATCCCTCTATACCAGATGTTGAAGAAGACAGACAGTTTTGTTTGCAGCGATGTTGCTGATGCGGCGTCTGAAGACTTGAAGAAGCAGTTGGCTGAACCGTCGGTTCTTGCCGCTCTAGTTGATAAGGAGCCACTGCTGTTATATGTGGTTGCTAATGCCTGAGCTGTCAGTGTCGCCATTGTGGTGGAGCGCAAGGAGGCTAGGAAGGAATACCCGGTTCAAAGGCCGATTTATTATATCGGCGAAGTGCTCATTGAGTCAAAGCAAATATATCTGCATTGGCAGAAGCTGGTGTATGCGGTTTTTATGGCAAGTCGGAAGCTTGAACAGTACTTTCAAGGTCATCCCATCACAGTGGTCAGTTCTGCTCCTTTGGGGGATATAATCCAGAACAGGGAGGCAACTGGCCGGGTTGCTAAGTGGGCTATTGAGCTTGGACCACACGGTTTGAAGTATATGCCTTGAACAACAATCAAATCACAGGCCCTTGTGGGTTTCATCAATGATTGGACAGAGTTGCAGATACCGGAGGACAAACCGGACAGTACATACTGGACTATTCACTTTGACGGATCAAGGCAATTGGAGGGCTCGGGGGCTGGGGTTGTCCTTACTTCCCCTAGAGGTGATAAAATTCATTATGTTCTTCGCTCAATGTTCCCTTGTACTAACAATGCAGCTGAGTATGAAGCTTTAATCCATGGTCTTCGAGTGGCTAAGGAGATGAACTTAAGCCATGTACGATGCTTTGGAGGCTCAGACCTGGTAGCCCAGCAAGTTTTAGGTACTTGGGATTCCAAGGATCCACTCATGGTGGCTTACCGACGAGAGGTGGATATTTTTGGTGGTCACTTTAAGGGATATCAAGTGGAGCACATTGATCGGCGCAAAAACGAGGCAGCTGACGCTTTAAGCCGGCTGGGGTCTCAGCGTAAACTGGTGCCACCCAATACCTTTTTGGATATCTTGCATAACCCGTCGGTTCAGTTGCCCACAGTGGAGGACATCGCCATTCCTGATTCGGAGGCACAGTTGGTGGCCGCTTTACATATCATTCCGGATTGGACGGTTCCATACTTGGCGTATATGAACCAGGGCAAGAACAAGTCCATAGCATGCAAGGATCAACTATAGCAACCTTGACTAAATTGAATAACAAGTAAACAATTTGCCAGGAAACATTTTAAAGAAAAAGTAGAGCACTCAAATGACATGCTAGGATACTCCATAATTGCAACAAAGGGCATGAATGGATAGACAATAACCACATGTTCAAAACATCCTTATTGAAGTGTCTCAAAATATGCATAGATCTCCCTGTAGCATCAAGTTTACATGGCATAAAAATAACAGTAGAACAGGGACTAAAATCAGCAACATCACGAAGCCTAGTTTGCATGCTTGTTCTAGTCACCACATTGATCACAAAAATACATGGTAAGCACCTATGTAAAGAAGACATGCCATAGATCAAAACACATGTAGACGTCAACCTCATAGGATGCACACATCAATCATGGCAAAAATGACAAAGATGCATGTTATAACAGTTTCAGCAGATTAGCAT
Organism: Triticum timopheevii; assembly: GCA_963921465.1. Classification (NCBI taxonomy): domain Eukaryota; kingdom Viridiplantae; phylum Streptophyta; class Magnoliopsida; order Poales; family Poaceae; genus Triticum; species Triticum timopheevii. The sequence goes on from OY997271.1 coordinate 65,873,872, forward strand.
CACATAGAACTCTTCCAACAGCATTTCGGGCATCCAGATGAGCTCAAATGAATATGATGCAATGGAATGAAATGATGTACTCATTGGGACGAACAATTTGACATATTAGACGCATGAAACTGAGCTACGGATGCAGAGATACGGCATGCTAAACATGGCACGAAAATTACTGGAATCTAGGGACTTGGAGAAAATGGGTGCAACCTTGAGTTCGCACGGAAATCGATGCAGGGCTGGAGTTCACCGGACCCTCGCCGGAAAAGGGCCGGAGAGGAGGAAGACGAGGCCAGGGCGGACGGGGGCGACCGGATCCGGGCGACTCCGGCCCGGATCTAACCGGAGGAGGCCGGGGAAGGCCGGAGGGAGGCGGGACGGCAGGGCGGCGGCGCAGCCCCTCCGGTGGGCGCGCGGAGCGAGGGGCGCCGGAGGACGGCGGCGGAGGCGCGGGCGCGGCACCCCGGCGGCGAAGGCGAGGCGGCGGCGGCCAGGCGCGCAGGCGGGCCGGGCTGCGCTGGGGCGCGAGGCGCTCGAGCGAGCGGGCCACGCGGGCGGCGGCTCCGGGCGACGACGGGCCTGCGCGGGCTTGCCCTCGGCCCGGGCGGGCCGCGGAGGCTGACGCGGAGGAGCAGGAGAGAGAAGGACCGGCGGCGGTGACGTGGTGGCGCGTGAGAGGCTGGGGCGGCGGCGCGGGTGACGTGTCGCGCCCTGATTGGGCGAAACAACGTGTCCGACAGACATGTCCGGCGCGGATGGACATGTCCGGCGGCGCGGAGGAGTTTGGCTAGGGTTTGGACTGCGGGAATTTCGGGGGAGGCCACATATATATAGGTAGAGGGAGCTAGGAGAGTCCAAATGAGGAGCAGTTTTTGGCCACGCGATTGTGATCGAACGGCCGAGAGCATAGAGGGGAGTTGGCTGGGTTTTGGGCCACTCTGGAAGGGTGTTGGGCTGCAACAAAAGAGGGCTTTACGGTTACCCGGTTAACCGTTGGAGTACGAAACGAACTCCAAATTGCATGAAACTTGACAGGCGGTCTACCGGTGCTATACCAAAGCCACTTGACAAGCCTCGGTCCATTCCGAGAACGTTTGACACCCGCTCACAACGAGAGACGAAAGGGGAACGCCGGAGGGCATAGGAGCGTCGGATTGCAAAACGGACAACGGGGAAAAAGCTCGGATGCATGAGACGAACACGTATGCAAAATGAGATGCACATGATGACATGATAAAATGCAACACGCAAGCAAATGACATGGAAATGACGGCAAATAACTGGCAGACACCTGGCGCATCGGATCCGGGGCGTTACAACACTCCTCCACTAACAAGAGATCTCGTCCCGAGATCTTAGGACCGAGACGGAAGAGAAAGAGGAAGAGGTGAAGCAAGAACTCAAGAGAAGAAGCAAGGAATCGAGAGCCCTTCAGAAGAAGAGAGGAACGATGAGAATGACGAGAATCGAAAGCTCACGGAATCAGACAGACTATGAAACAACTTGTTCTAACCGGAGTGGTTAGAATGAGAAAAGAAACGAATAAGACTGAAAGGATTTAGACTGCACTCTGGCTGAAAATGGAAGGAGAAGAACATGAACTTCATAAGATGGGATGGCACTTGACGAGGTGAACAACGCAAAACCTCCGGAAGAGTTGAAAGAATGGAATGAAAATAAGTTAGAAGGAAGGATTGAATGGAGTTCTTGAGAAAATCAACAACGAAAGAATAAGCTTGTTATGGACTTATGGAAAATATCTCAAAATTATGAGGTGATCACCGACCACAAACGGAAATGATTGGATAGCTTAGAATAACGAAGAAATGCAAAACTCCACTTCAAAAGAAAATGAAGAATTACTTGCGCTTCGAGACGCGACAAGAAAAGATACTTGAACTCTACCAACAAAACTTGATGAACTCTTGAAGAATGAATTAAGTCATGAAGAACCACCATGAAGAACTCCGGTGACAAAAGGATGATGAGATAAAATGAAGGATGAAAGAATAAGATGAGCCCTGCGATGATTTAGATGGAGGTTCCGACGAAATGGCCGTGGAAAAATTGAACTCCAGAAAAGAAAAGATGAAAACACTTGGAACTAGAATTTAAACCTCACAAACAAACTCTGAAGGAAGGGATTACTCGCTTGGATGAAATAAGAATAAGATTTATTGTATGCTTTTCCTTCATCAAATTTAATTGATGACAAGCAATGGATTTTGCATACTACTTATTCTTCTTGAAAAGGATTACGGGGGAATATAGCACAAAACTTGAGAAGGACTTCATGAATCACCGGTAGGATTGGAAAGAACGAATGAATATAATATGATGACCAAGAACAAAGAATCTGAAGGAACCACCGTAAGAATTCAGAAATGACTGATGAAAGAGAATGAATCGCCGGGAAGGATTAGAGGAACAAATATGCTAGAGTGGATTTAGAATAAAAAGAACAAAGAGATCATGAGCTGATTGAAGAATACTTGAACGAAGCACCGAGATAACTAGAGAACTATAACTGGAATGATGGCCTCCGGTAAAAAGAAATTGAAAAACAACTCCTGACATACTCCGGATTGGTAAGAAAGAATATCTGACAAATGGAATAATTCGAGAGGATAACATGAAGCTAGTACCGCGAATCTTCAAGAGAACAGGCGAGATTGAGAAGAAAAACTCTTCTTCAATCTTCAAATGACGATGAGAAAACACCACCAAAATTTGTTGAGAAACTCCGGAAGAATGAAAAACGAAGAGGTTGAGCCAACAATGACAACGATTTGAAATTGATCCTGGAAAAGGCACGTGACTGATGGAATCCATACTTACGTCACACTTGAAAAGAATTAAGAATAACTCCGGGAAAGTAGAAGAGTCAGGTAAGATCCTGGAAAAAGACCTGTGGGTTAGGGCCCACTAAAGAGAAAACACCGTTGGAAAGGGATGTTGAACAGATAGATGATGCACCAGAACAATTGAAATATTAGAATGAGGTGACAACCTCGAATTAATTGGAACATAGACGAATCTCCTAAGATGTCTTCCAAACTCCGAAATTATAAACTGGCGAGAGGCAAACGAGCAAGGAAAACACTTGATCGAAGGAAGAGAATATGATCAACCCGAAAAAAACTTGAATTGCTTTCACCGGAAAAAGAAAAGGGATGAAGAATGTCCACCGAGACGAGAATTCACCGGTTGAAATAATTGACGAAAGACTGAAGAGGCTCCACATGAATGAAAATTGATGTTCGAAAGAGACTCAGGCTCCGGGAAGAAGAGGGGTGGGAGGGCGGGAAAACAAATGCAACTTGGTAGGGGAAATCGACGAATAACTTGAAGAGAAAAACACCGGTTGAAAGAAAACAAAGGCTTCACACGAGTAGGATGGATACTCGATTATGGACTCCGGATCTGAGAAGAAAAGGGTGGGCGGGTGGGAAAAGAAAACAACTAAGGATTGAACTCAAAGATGAAGAGGTTCGAGTCGACTTGACGAGAAATGCACCGGATGAAAAGAGTTGAGGAACAACGATCGGAAAACCAACTGCGTGATCCTAAAGAAAAATTTGAAAGGGAAGAGGAGTAATTCAAAACACCTACGTCAAGATTCCTTACTAGAGCGACGAAGGGGCCGAGGAGTAAAAAGAATTCCTACTCTCCGATATAACTAGACTCCGAAAACGGTTTTCTTCCAGACTCAACAACGGCCAAACTACACGATCAATCAAGGGGGATCCTAAGGTCGGTCGAGGCTCTGATACCAACTTATCACGTGCAATATGCGACCCTATCCAAAAGGAACTCAAAGGTCCCACCAAGGATAGACCCGCATATTGAAACACTTTTGCAAGGTGGATATCATTACATCAACATTACATAATAGATGGGGATACATACAAGAGGCATACAATGCCACACGAATACAACATCACAATACATAAGAGCATCATCAAGCTACAGATGAAACACAAACAGAAACTCAAACGACATCCACCCTGCTAGCCCAGGCTGCCGACCTGGAACCTATCCCCTGATCGAAGAAGAAGCAGAAGAAGAACTCAAAGGAAGCAAGCATCGCTCTCGCGCCATGATCATTGCATACCCTGTACCTGCAACTATTGTTGCAGTAATCTGTGAGCCACTAGGACTCAGCAATCCCATTACCATGAGTATCAGGACTAGCAAAGCTTAATAGGAAAGGAAGGGGTAAAGTGGTGACGTTGCAGCAGCGACTAAGCAATGTATGGTGGCTAACAAACGCAAATGAGAGCGAGAAGAGAAACAAATGAACGGTCGTCAACTAGTAATGATCAAGAGGTGATCCTGAACACCTACTTACGACAAACATAACCCAGAAACCGTGTTCACTTCCCTGACTCCGCCGAGAAGGGACCATCACGGCTACACACGCGGTTGATGCGTTTTAAATCGGATCTGGTGTCAAGTTATCTACAACCATACATTAACAAATTCCCATCTTCCTATAACCGCAGGAACGGCTTTCGAAAGATTATACCCTGCAGGGGTGTCCCAACTTAGCCCATGACAAGCTCTCGCGATCAACGAAGGAATAGACCTTCTCCAAGGCAGACCCGATCAGACTCGGAATCCCAGTTTACAAGACATTTCGACAATGGTAAAACAAGACCAGCAAAGCCTCCCGCTGTGCCGACAAATCCCGATAGGAGCTGCACATATCTCGTTCCCAGGGCACACCGGATGAGCCAGACGTTGGGTTGGCATAGACCCTGGTTGCCCAGGGGGCGCCGAACATCGCTCGGTTCGGACCAATATTTAGACAAGCACTGGCCCGGGGGGGGGGGCTAAAATAAAGATGACCCTCGGGTTGGCCGACCCGAGGGAAAGGGATAGGTGGTGGTTAGGCAAATGGTAAAACCAAAGTTGGGCCTTGCTGGAGGAGTTTTATTCAAAGCGAACTGTCAAGGGGGTCCCATAAATTACCCGACCGCGTAAGGAACGCAAAATCCGGGAGCATAACACCGGTATGACGGAAACTAGGGCGGCAAGAGTGGAACAAAACACCAGGCATAAGGCCGAGCCTTCCACCCTTTACCAAATATATAGATGCATTAATAATAATATAATAGATATTGTGATATCCCAACATAAATCCTGTCCACCATGGAGAAATCTTCAACTTCACCTCCAACTAACAACGCTATAAGAGGGGTTGAGCGAAGCGGTAACATAGCCAATCAACTGTTTGCTAGGAAGGGTGTCAAAGGTTAGAGGTTCATGGCAATTTGGGAGGCTTGAAGCGCAAATGATAGGTAACGCAGCAAAGCGATAGAACGAAGCATCTAGCATAGCAATGATAGTAGTGAGATCCAGGATAGCAGTCATCTTGCCTGAAATCCCGCAAGGAAGAAGAACGAGTCCATAAAGAAGACGAAGCCACGAAGACGAACCAAGCGTAGACGAACGAATCCTCACGATCGCAACGAAACAGGAACTATTGAAAAGAAGCACACAACATGGTAAACACACCACACATGAACAAGGCATGATGCACAACAAGCATGATGCATGAATAAGATACATGAAGCTACTCATGGCAAGAGAATGATGCAAACAAGAGCAACACATCAAGGCAAGTTTAAATGAGGCCGGGAACAACATATAACAATTCCGGTAAGTCCTCATATGCATATTTCGAAATTGGTCCAGAACTGAATAAACCTTATGTTCAAGTTGTTAAACAGCAAGTTAAGATGCACCAAGATGATCTACACGAAATTCTAGTCAAGTTACATATAAAGTTCATTTAGTTCGGAGCTACGGCCTAGAAGATATGAGCAAAACGAGTTAAACATGGCATTAATGCAAAATGCACCCAAACATCAAGCAAACACCTCGAAGCATGAATGCAACTTGATAATATGAAACTACATGCAAAATCAAGCAAGTTTCATATAGAGCACACTCAAAACGGAGCAACGGTTCAACACACACACATGAAACAAGTTATAGCAACAATCTGTCCAAAACAGCAACTAGGCATATTGCAAGCATCAAAACAACAAGCTACAGCATCTCAACGTAAAAACAAAAGGCATGGACATGAAGTTCAGGTAAAGCATAACAAAACATGAACATTGAGCTATATCCAGAAATCACTACAACATCCTCAAACACACATGGAAAGATTGCAAATAATAACAGTTTCAGCCACTAGCAGAAATAACATCAGGTTGCAATGTTCAGAGCTATCAAACAACATGTTACAGGAACTTATAATGGCAAACAAAGGCATGGCATGATTCTACTCAAAGCATAGATCAGAAGTCCCTTACTGACCTTAAGCCAAAAAGGATCAGAAGTTATGATGGCACCCATGTAAACATAGCAAGTTATATGACAGATTCATACACGGCAGGAACAACAATAAGTAGGCATGTTGGTGAGCTTGAACCACTCACCACCGAGCAATAGATGGCATGGCAAGGCACCCAACAGTAAGAAGACATATTTGTGAAGCTAAGCATGGCAATAGCAAGGTCATAGGGTGCATGGAACTCTAGCAAAACACATGAGAACAAGTGAACTTAATGTTAACAGGCTGACAACAACATTATGAAGCAAATTTGGAGCAATATATGAACAAGCTACAACAACCTATAATTGCAATGAAGGGCATGGATGGATATAGCATGGCATGTAGAACAAAACATATTTAGTTATCATCTCCAGATTATGCATAGAATGACTAGTAGAAGCAGGTTTACATAGCATCACGAAATAACAGATTCAGCCTAGCAAAACAGCAACATCATGTACGCTACTTAACAAGCTCAATTCACTCACCACAAGTCATTTCATGACAAGATAAGCGTAGAATCATCAAGAAGACATGTTTGTGAAACAAACCAGGGCAAGAACAATTCCATAGAATGCAAGGATCAACTATAGCAACCTTGGCTAAATTGAATAACAAGTAAACAATCTGCCAGGAAACATTTTAAAGCAAAAGTAGAGCACTCAAATGACATGCTAGGATACTCCATAATTGCAACAAAGGGCATGAATGGATAGACAATAACCACATGTTCAAAACATCCTTACTGAAATGTCTCAAAATATGCATGGATCTCCCTGTAGCATCAAGTTTACATGGCATAAAAATAACAGCAGAACAGGGACTAAAATCAGCAACATCACGAAGCCTAGTTTGCATGCTTGTTCTAGTAACCACATTGATCACAACAATACATGGTAAGCACCTCTGTAAAGAAGACATGGCATAGATCAAAACACATGTAGACATCAACCTCATAGGATGCACACATCAATCATGGCAAAAATGAAAAAAATGCATGTTATAACAGTTTCAGCAGATTAACATCACATAGCACTCTTCCAACAGCATTTAGGGCATCCGGATGAGCTCAAATGAATATGATGCAATGGAATGAAATGATTTACTCGTTGAGACGAACAATTTGACATATTACACGCACGAAACAGAGCTACGGATGCAGAGATACGGCATGCTGAACATGGTATGAAAATTACTAGAACCTAGGGACTTGATGCAGGGCCGGAGTTCGCCGGACCCTCGCCGGAAAAGGGCCGGAGAGGAGTAAGACGAGGCCAGCGCAGACGGGGGCGACCGGATCCGGGCGGCTCCGGCCCGGATCTAGCCGGAGGAGGCCGGGGAAGGCCGGAGGGAGGCGGGACGGCGAGGAGGCGGCGCCGGGAGGTAGGACGGCGAGGCGGCGGCGGATCTCGACGCCGGGGAGGCTCGGCCATGCGCGGCGCGGCCCCTCAGGTGGGCGCGCGGAGCGACGGGCGCCGGGGGACGGCGGCGGAGGCGCGGGCGCGGCGCCCCGGCGACGAAGGCGAGGCGGCGGTGGCCAGGCGCGCTGGTGGGCCGGGCGGCGCTAGGGCGACCGGGCCTCGCGGGCGGCTGCTCCGGGCGACGACGGGCCTGCGCGGGCTTGCCCCGGGCCCAGGCGGGCCGCGGAGGCTGGCGCGGAGGAGCAGGAGAGAGAAGGGCCGGTGGCGGTGACGTGGCGGCGCGTGAGAGGCTGGGGCGGCGGCGCGGGTGCCGTGTCGTGCCCTGATTGGGCGAAACGACGTGTCCGGCGGACATGTCCGGCGCGGATGGACATGTCCGGCGGTGCGGAGGAGTTTGGCTATGGTTTGGACTGCGGGAATTTCGGGGGAGGCCACATATATATAGGTAGAGGGAGCTAGGAGAGTCCAAATGAGGAGCGGTTTTCGGCCATGCAATCGTGATCGAACGACCGAGACCATAGAGGGGAGTTGGCTGGGTTTTGAGCCACTTTGGAAGGGGTGTTGGGCTGCAACAAAAGAGGGCTTTACGGTTACCCGGTTAACCGTTGGAGTACCAAACGAACTCCAAATTGCATGAAACTTGACAGGCGGTCTACCGGTGCTATACCAAGGGCACTTGACAAGCCTCGGTCCATTCCGAGAACATTTGACACCCGCTCACAATGAGAGACGAAAGGGGAACGCCGGAGGGCATAGGAGCGCCGGATTGCAAAACGGACAATGGGGAAAAAGCACGGATGCATGAGACGAACACGTATGCAAAATGAGATGCACATGATGACATGATAAAATGCAACACGCAAGAAAATGACATGGCAACGACGGCAAATAACTGGCAGACACCTGGCGCATCGGATCCGAGGCGTTACATGGCGGGCGGTGGCGACGGCGTCCGGCGGTGGCAGGCGTGGCGGCGGAGGGTGGGGCGGCGGCGATGGTCTCTGGCATCGGCGAATCCGGTAGCTGCGGCGATGCGGATTTTGAGGCGGCGGGATGGCTAGGGTTTCGGGCAGGGATGGCGGCTCGCTCGGGCCTTCGGCCTTTAAAGGCCGAATGGCTGCGGTGTCCGGGTCGGACATAGCCCGTTAGGTCGGTAACTTTTTTTAAAAAAAAATTCCACGCGCAGAAAAACAAATAAAAGAAATACTAAACAAACTCCCAAAATCCTGAAATAAATTTTCCATGTCCTCTAAAAATATAGCGGATAAAGTGAACATTTATTTGAGCCTCTAATGCAATTTTGAAAAATGCATATTTTTCCTAATTAAAATAAAATAACGATAAAACACCGAATAAAATTCTTATTTGATTTTAATATTTAATATCCAATATTTCTTTATTTTGGGAAAGTCATTTTATCCCCTCCCTTTTATTTTCATAAACGAAATATTTGAAGAGGAAATAATTAAAATCAAACGGTCCTCTTTTCAAAATTTGAGAAAACTCAAATATGAAAATAACGAAATCCCCAACTCTGTGCGTTGGTCCTTGAGTTGTGTAGAATTTCTAGGATCCACCCAAAATGCAATAAAATATGATATGCAATGATGATCTAATGTATAACGATCCAAATTGAAAATTTGGGATGTTACAAACCTACCCCCCTTAAGATGAATCTCGCCCTCGAGATTCGGGTTGGCTAGAAAATAGGTGAGGGTGATCCTTCCGTAGGTCTTCCTCTCGTTCCCAGGTGGCTTCATCCTCGGTATGGTGGATCCACTGAACTTTGCAGAACTTGATAACCTTGGTGTGTGTGACTCGGCTGGCAAACTCGAGAATCTTCACTGGTTTCTCCTCGTAGGTCAAATCGTTATCCAACTGAATCGCTTCCAGTGGCACTGTATCTCTCAAAGGAATATCGGCCATCTCTGTGTGGCACTTCTTGAACTAGGAAACGTGGAACACATCATGAACTCCTAACAATCCTTCAGGCAACTCCAACTTGTAAGCAACTTTTCCCATACGTTCAAAAACTTTGTATGGTCCCACAAAACGTGGTGCTAACTTTCCCTTAACTCCAAATCGCTTAAATCCTCGAAGTGGGGACACATTAAGATAAACTCTGTCTTCGACTTCGTAAACTGTCTCCTTGCGTTTCAAATCTGCATAGCTCTTCTGCTTGGACCGGGCTACCTTGAGTCTATCGCGAATCGACTTAACCTTCTCTTCAGACTCTTTAATTAAATCTGGTCCAAACAACTGACGGTCCCCAACTTCATCCCACAACAGTGGTGTCCTGCACCTCCTCCCGTACAAAGCTTCGAAAGGGGCCATCTTCAAACTGGCTTGATAGATGTTGTTGTAAGAGAACTCTACATATGGCAAATTGTCGTCCCAACTAGATCCATAGTCTAGCGCACAAGCTCTCAACATCTCCTCAAGAATCTGATTGACTCTCTCAGTCTGTCCATCTGTCTGTGGATGAAAGGTTGTACTTAACTCTAGCCTAGTACCCAAAGTTTCATGCAACTGATTCCAGAACTTTGAGGTAAACTGGGTTCCTCTATCTGATACAATGGTCCTCGGAACTCCATGCAGACATACGATCCTGGTCATATATATCTTTGCCAACTTAGCAATGGTGTAAGTGGTCTTCACTGGGATGAAATGAGCTACCTTCGTCAAACGATCGACTGCCACCCATATCGAGTCATAGCATGAACAAGTCCTGGGCAATCCCGTGATAAAATCCATGCCTAGCTTATCCTACTTCCTTTCGGGTATCGGCAATGGCTGTAGCAATCCTGCTGTCTTCTGATGCTCTGCCTTCACTCTCTGACATACATCACAAACTGCTACATACTCCACAATATCCTTCTTCATTCCGGTCCACCAGAAACTGTCCTTCAAATCTAGATACATCTTGGTATTTTGTGGGTGAATCGAATACGGCGAATCATGGGCCTCCTGCAGAATCAACTTCCTTATCTCTGGGTCATTGGGCACATATACGCGGTCCTCAAACCATAAGGTATCATGCTCATCCTCACGAAATCCTTTAGCCTTTCCTTTGCTCATCCTTTCTATTGAGGATATAACTGCTAAGTGTAAACCGCCCAGGAGGGGCCGGTTCACGCTCATCCATATTGAAGCCCATGAAGATAAAGAAGATCGCGCTGTACCAATAAAGCTTAGAGGCCCAGAGCCTAAAGGCAGATTAGGGCCCATAGTTGTAAACCGCCATAGTTGTATAACTTGTGTTTTAAGACAGGGAAAGGAAGAGACCAAGCCGGACACTTGTATGAGCCGGCCTCGGGACTCTGTAAACCGGTCGGGCGTCAACCTGTGTATATAAAGGGACGACCCGGTGGCGGTTCAGGGACAGAAAACAACAACTCGAGACCCAAGCAAAGTGTATTTGCTCCCTGGTCATCGAAACCCCAATAATCCCATCACAACTAGACGTAGGCTTTTAACTTCATCGTAAGGGGCCGAACTAGTATAAAACTCTCATGTCCCTTGTCCGGTTTAACCCCTTTAGGCTAATCTCGTTGCGATGGCTCCACGACTAAGTCCTTCTGCTAGGACATCCGACATGGTATTTCCACGACAGTTGGCGCCCACCGTGGGGCTATCGCACGTTGGTTTCGAGTTCTTAAAGGGAAACTTTGAAGGACTCAAAGGGTACGCGGTTGGCCGGATGACCAGGAGTCGTTGCGACAAGCTCTACATCGACGATGTAAGCTGGGGCCCCGAGGCCGGCTCAATCGAGTATGGGTACCGGGTCCCCTTTGGCGTGATTCATGTTTTCATCGGCAAGATCGGCGGACCGGGCCCTGAGCCGGACATCTCCACCGACCTCATCGAAATGGCTCAGCATGCAAGTCCTGCTCCGGTTCAGCCTGCCATGAAGCATGCATTCGTAGGGTTCATCCATGGTGCGGAAGCTGAACCGGTATCTGATGGTGAGACAACTATTTATTCAGATGGTGAATCATCCACCGGCGAAACCGAGTCACTGTACCAATTGCAAGATGGCCGGATTGGGGGCTATTCCGATGGCAACAGTATTTCGGTCCCCCTTGAACCGCCTAACCGGGTTGCCATCTTCATGGCCAGTACGCAACCCACCGTGCAATCTTCATCTACAGCAGCAATGATCTCCGGATCGGCAGCCGCGGCAGGAGGCCCGGCACACCGGCCGGCTCAAGTTCTTGCCGGTTTACTGGATGCCTTGATGGCATTAATGACTACAGCAGTGACTCCAGAGACTCAAGTTTAGCATAATGCGGATGTTGTGAAGCTAAAGGATCAGATAGCTCAGACCAAGGCGGACTTGGCAGCTGAGGAGGCCAGGATGGATGAAGAGCGGGCCGCTTTAGATGCCCAATCACAACAGATCCAGGCACAGAATTACCGGCTTATGTTGGATCAGAACGCGTCAAACGAAGTTATAAGAAGGAAGTACCGGTCTCGACTGCCGCAAATTTATGAGGGTCTGAATCTCTTCGGTACGCCAGGAGCTGGGCCTAGCAGTCCGGTAGCAGTAAACCGGACCGAGGTACCTGGGGCGGTGCCGGATCAGCCACGGGCGATGGACCCGCCTTGATGGACGGACAACCCGCCGCAATATGTAACAACACCATCGGGTCACTTTTCTAGACCTTTGGATAACATGATGGCGCCAGCCTCACGTTTAGCGGCTATTCCGATGGAGGGTGATTCATTAGCAGCGATTGAGACTCGACGAGCCAGGGATCTTCTTCAAACCACTGTTGTGCAACAGTAGGCTTATTCCTACTGCCGAGACAGAATACACTCAACCCCTTGTCCGAGCAAGAGTTATAGCAGGCACATGGACGAACCGGCCATGTCGAGCAGTGCGCGGCGTCGTGACGCCCCTAGAGGGCCTAATCCGGCGAATGGCGGTTTGAATGCTCAGGATGTGGTGAACAATGGCAGAGCACGACGTGAGGTAGAGTTAGCAGCACAGTTGGCTGCGCAATACCAGAGTCAACCCACTCCGGTTCAACCAGCGGCATCAGTTGAACGCGGTCTAGCCTTTAGCTCTTGGAGAGTGTCATGCCTCACCCCAGCTCTACGTAATGTGCGGTTGCCCAAGGATTTCAAGGGTCCACGTAAGGTACCTAATTATACCGCTGATCAGCCCCCCGAGGCGTGGGTTGAAAGCTATGAGATGGCAATGGAGATGCTAGATGTGGATGAAGTGGCATGTGCAAAATACTTCACCATGATGCTAGAAGGAACGGCTCGCACCTGGCTGAAGAGCCTGCCTGTTAACTCGATCAGTTCATGGGATGAGTTGAAAGCCAAGTTCATAGCAAACTTCAAAGATACATGCAAGCAACCTATGTCCATTGTAGATCTGGCGGTTTCCAGCCAAGGAGAGAATGAATCCACAACCCATTGGGTGCGCCGAGTTTCAAAAAATTTGCATTCATCAGGCCGCATCAATCCGGATACAACAATTGTGACTTTAGAAGGCAATTGCCGGTTTAAGTCACTAAAAATGAAGTTGGGACGGCTCAAGCGTCACTGCAATGATATGGGAACACTCATGGCGGCTCTGGTTAAGTATGCTGATTGTGATAATACAAAAGACCTTGATTCTGATGAAGAAAACAGGAGAAGGGAAAGAAGAATGTCGGTTCAAAGGGACAGCACAACAAGGCGGGCCATGGGAACAATGGTAAGCGTAAAGCGGATAGTTCAGATTTTGTGGCTAACACACGTATGCAGGGTAATATGCAACACGCAAGGGTAAACCGCCCCAGCGCGGTGGAGGAACGAATCTGGAACGCTTGTTGAACCATCCCTGCCCAAAGCACGGGACAAAGGAGGTTCCGGCCACGAACCTCTGGAAGGATTGCCACATCATGTGTGAGTTCAAAAAATCTGATCTTTTCCGGTGTGATTAGGGTCCATCCGGCGGTTTCGGTCCAGGATTTCACGGGCCGGGTTATGGTGGTGGCGGTTTAAACTTAGGATTTTAGAATAATTAGGGCAATCAGAACCAAGGTGGTAACAGTCAACAGGGTAATCAAGGGAATCAGCAGCAGTCGGGTTATCAGAGCAACCCGAAGCAGTTAAACGATGGACAGTATCATGTCTTCACTACTAGCTTGTGCAAGCGCGATCAGAAGCTCCAAAAAGGGCGGTAAACTCTGTTGAACCGGCAGTGCCCCATTATCTACGCTGGTCTGAGCAGCCTATTTTCTAGAGCAGGGAGGATCATCCGCCCTGGGTTGACAATCCGGGGCACCTAGCTTTGGTGGTTGCACCGCAGGTTGGAGGTTACAAATTCACCAAGGTGCTCATGGACGGAGGGAGCAGTATCAATATCTTGTATTATGAAACCTTCCGGCGTATGGGGTTGACGGATAAAAGCCTTAGACCGTCAAACACCATTTTTCATGGTGTGGTGCCTGGTAAATCGGCTTACCCAGTTGGTAAGATAGCTCTGGAGGTGGTTTTTGGAGATGATCATGATTCAAGATCCGAGACGCTAATCTTTGAGGTGGTCAAGATCAGGAGTCCATATCATGCTTTGTTTGGACGACCGGTTTATGCTAAATTCATGGGAAGGTTGTGTTATGTTTATCTGCAGCTCAATATGTCGGGTCATAAAGGAACCATCAAGGTTCATGGTAGCCGCAAGATTGCTCTGGAGTGTGAGGAAGGTGATGCGGCATATGCTGATCGGTTTGTGCAATGGAAGAGTTGAAGTTATATAAGGACTATGTTGATCCGGCAGACATGACCTCTCTGAAGAATCCCACTACAGAGCATGACCCGACTTTGAAGTTTAAATCGGCTAATGAGACTAAATTGGTTGATTTTTTTTCTGGTGATTCATCCAAGCAGTTCAGCATCAGCATCAACTTGGATCTGAAATAGGAAAGTGCACTCATCGAGTTCATCCATGAGAACCGGGACATCTTCGCATGGAAACCTTCTGACATGCCAGGTGTACCGAGGGAACTCGCTTAGCACACTCTTAATATTGATCTGAAGTTCAAACCGGTCAAACAGTTTCTTCGCCGCTTTAATGAGGAGCGGCGTAAGGCCATTGGGGAAGAAGTAGCCCGGCTACTAGCTGCAGGATTTATCGAAGTAGTGTTTCACCCAGAGTGGTTGGCAAATCCGGTGCTGGTACTTAAGAAAAATTGCACTTGGCGTATGTGTGTGGATTACACAGATTTGAATAAGGCTTGCCCAGCTGATCCCTTTGCACTCCCTCGTATTGATCAAATCATTGATGCTACGGCGGGTTGTGAGCGTTTGAGTTTCTTGGATGCTTATTCTGGTTATCATCGGATCAAAATGGCAGTTAAGGACCAGGAAAAGACAGCTTTCATCACTCCCTTTGGAGCCTTCTGTTATGTATCTATGTCCTTTGG
Organism: Triticum timopheevii; assembly: GCA_963921465.1. Classification (NCBI taxonomy): domain Eukaryota; kingdom Viridiplantae; phylum Streptophyta; class Magnoliopsida; order Poales; family Poaceae; genus Triticum; species Triticum timopheevii. Next base: position 65,889,057 of record OY997271.1, read on the forward strand.
GCACAAGAGTGCCCGGGCAACTTATCAACGTTGTGTGCAGAATTGTCTTCATACTCAGATTGGGCGCAACGTTCATGCCTATGTGGACGATATTGTCGTCAAGTCCAGGAAGGCAGAGACGCTCACATCTGATTTGCAAGAAACCTTTGATAATCTGAGAGTTTATAAAATGATGCTCAATCCGGCTAAGTGTGTCTTTGGTGTACCGGCTGGCAAGCTCATGGGTTTTTTGGTGTCCAACCGGGGCATTGAGGCTAATCCGGAAAAAATCAAGGCTATCACATCCCTAGCTAAACTGGCATGTATCAATGATGTTCAACGTTTAGCGAGTCGTATTGCGGCTTTGAGCAGGTTTATCAGCAGGTTGGGGGAAAAGGGGATCCCTCTATACCAGATGTTGAAGAAGACAGACAGTTTTGTTTGCAGCGATGTTGCTGATGCGGCGTCTGAAGACTTGAAGAAGCAGTTGGCTGAACCGTCGGTTCTTGCCGCTCTAGTTGATAAGGAGCCACTGCTGTTATATGTGGTTGCTAATGCCTGAGCTGTCAGTGTCGCCATTGTGGTGGAGCGCAAGGAGGCTAGGAAGGAATACCCGGTTCAAAGGCCGATTTATTATATCGACGAAGTGCTCATTGAGTCAAAGCAAATATATCTGCATTGGCAGAAGCTGGTGTATGCGGTTTTTATGGCAAGTCGGAAGCTTGAACAGTACTTTCAAGGTCATCCCATCACAGTGGTCAGTTCTGCTCCTTTGGGGGATATAATCCAGAACAGGGAGGCAACTGGCCGGGTTGCTAAGTGGGCTATTGAGCTTGGACCACACGGTTTGAAGTATATGCCTTGAACAACAATCAAATCACAGGCCCTTGTGGGTTTCATCAATGATTGGACAGAGTTGCAGATACCGGAGGACAAACCGGACAGTACATACTGGACTATTCACTTTGACGGATCAAGGCAATTGGAGGGCTCGGGGGCTGGGGTTGTCCTTACTTCCCCTAGAGGTGATAAAATTCATTATGTTCTTCGCTCAATGTTCCCTTGTACTAACAATGCAGCTGAGTATGAAGCTTTAATCCATGGTCTTCGAGTGGCTAAGGAGATGAACTTAAGCCATGTACGATGCTTTGGAGGCTCAGACCTGGTAGCCCAGCAAGTTTTAGGTACTTGGGATTCCAAGGATCCACTCATGGCGGCTTACCGACGAGAGGTGGATATTTTTGGTGGTCACTTTAAGGGATATCAAGTGGAGCACATTGATCGGCGCAAAAACGAGGCAGCTGACGCTTTAAGCCGGCTGGGGTCTCAGCGTAAACTGGTGCCACCCAATACCTTTTTGGATATCTTGCATAACCCGTCGGTTCAGTTGCCCACAGTGGAGGACATCGCCATTCCTGATTCGGAGGCACAGTTGGTGGCCGCTTTACATATCATTCCGGATTGGACGGTTCCATACTTGGCGTATATGAACCGGGGGCGAGTTACTAGAAGATGAAGTTTTGGCCAGGCAGATAGTCCGGCGATCCAAGTCAATGGTGGTTCACAACCACGAGTTACACCATTGCAGTGTTTCTTGTGTGTTCCAACGCTGTGTTTCTCCTGAAGAAGTGTGAGATTCTATGCGAAATCCACGAAGGAGACTGCGGTCACCACGCCGTTTCTACATGGCTTCTATTGGCTGACGGCTCATGCTCATGCTGAGTCCTTAGTAAGGCGGTGCGACGGCTGTCAGAAATTCTCATGACGAGCTCATGTTCCGGCTCAGGAGCTACGGATGATTCCCATCACTTGGTTGTTTGCTACTTGGGGGCTTGACATGGTAGGGCGTTTTAAGCGATCCAAAGATAAGAAGACCCACCTGTTGGTGGAAGTTGACAAGTTTACTAAATGGGTTGAAGCGGAGCCAGTAAGCAAGTGTGATGCACCCACGGCGGTTCAGTTCATCAAAAAGGTGATCTTTCGTTTCGGTTTTCCACACAACATTATCACAGATAATGGCACGAACCTTTCTAAAGGCGAGATGGAGGACTTTTGTCAACGAGAGCACATCCGACTTGATGTGGCATCAGTGGCTCATCCGCAGTCTAATGGTCAAGCTGAGCGAGCTAATCAAGAAATCTTGAAAGGTATCAAGCACCAGCTTATGGTCCCTTTGAAGCGGACATCGGGTTGTTGGGTGGAAGAGCTACAATCTGTGTTATGGAGCATAAACACCACCCCAAACCGATCTACCGGTTATAGGCCTTTCTTCATGGTTTATGGAGCAGAGGCGGTACTCCCCAATGATATTCGTCATGACTCGCCCCGGGTTGCCAATTATGTTGAAGCGGACAACAAGCAAGCATGTCAAGAAGCACTGGACCTGTTAGATGAAAAAGGGGACATGGGATTGGCTCGTTCGGCAGTTTATGAGCAAGACATGCGGTGTTATCACAGCCACCAGGTTAGGACACGAACCTTTCAAGAATGCGACTTAGTGCTCCGGTTCATCCAGGATCAGACCGATATGCACAAGTTATACCCACCTTGGGAAGGACCCTTTGTGGTCAGGAAGAATCTGCACAATGGATCATAATACCTCATCGATGTTCGCGAGCACAAAGACTCAAGCAAATCGGAGGAGGAGACCCGTCGGCCGTGGAATATCGCTCTTCTACGGCCTTACTACACCTGAGCCATAGGCTCTCACTATGTACATATTTTGACAATGTATATATTATGCTCAATATAATAAACCTGCATCCTTGCTATAAGAAGGGCCTCTGTCGTTCTTCCAATATTTCTTGGTTACAAGGGGGCTTCTGCTTACGAAGCGATGTCCCGTTTTGTCCAATAAACCGGCTATCATGCCATAATACAGCTTGGGAGGTTCACACCCAAGGGGCGAAAGAGAGTTCTGTTGCTAAAAGGACAACTCAAACATAGGCACCCATTGAGCACAGCTCACAAAGTTACTTGGGGGCTCTTTGTGTAAAGTAACAAAGAGTTTGAAAGGACCCTTGTAATTGGGTATCGACCCACGTCTTGGAAGCCTGGTGTATTCACCTAAAACCCCGGGTTAACCTGCCTTCATCAAGTAAGCCACTCCTATCCAGGTAATCCTGGCATGACGCGCCGAACGTTTGACAAGTTACTCTCATAAGAGACCCTGAACTTGTCAAAGTTAAAACAATGATTGGTTAGTTGGAGGTCCATCTTAAAAGGCTTTGTCAAATGGTTTAACTCAGCGGCCTAGCAGCCCACAAAAAGCCTCGCATTTGGGCCTGGCAGCTCTCGAAAAGCCTCGACTACAAGTTTTATTTGCTTTTGTTTTCTGAAGTTTTATCTCTGTTGATAAAATTTTAAGGTGAACCGGCATCTCTTGACCCGGCCAGACTATATGTCTTCATCTCAACCCAGTGTTTCTTAACCCGGTGTAACTTACAGTTATCAGATGTTAAGCATATAATCAATGGTGAACCGACATCCTTCAATCCGGCCTGGCATTGACTATTAGTCACCAGAATGATCATCCGCTGTTTATCAATACCCGGTATGGCCTATTACGCGCCAGCGTAATGTGGTAGGTACCTTCCAACACCCAAAGTTTGGGTTTTCACCCTTACTAAACGAGTTTGTGGACCAACAAAAGTGATTTATTATCACAGGTATGATATGATTCATATTTTATTACTTTATAACCCTGGTTATGAGGATTCTGTTTCTGTATTGCGTATCATAATCCGTCTGGCGGTAAACCGCCAGGACATGTTTCAGTGTTTAACATGCAGAAAGCAGGACTTATACGGAATACCAAGGCAAATAAAGCAAAGCATAGCAACATCATGCCGGATTACAGTATCAAGTAGCATTGCACGATGGCACACAATCAAAGTATTTCACCTAGCCTATTACAAGGCGCTTTGATGCTGAAAAGAATAATTGTTTATTGTTCACAACGCATAACAATCAAACCAGCCGGCGGATTATGATTCAGCACCAGGCTGACGTGACGTTGAAGGATCATCTCACGCCGGTTCAACCTCCTCCTCACCCAGTGGCTGGAAGTCAAGGGTGGTCCAATCAATCCTGGTTAAGGCTTGAAATACAGCTCCGTCGCCTATAAGGTTGGACGGTTCAATTTCAGGAGCATAAGTGTGCTTACGGATTGGAGGGGTTAAATTCAGAGCTTCCTTCATAGCTGCATCAACCCGTTTGCCATCTACGTCATAGCTGGACCGATAGACAGACAAATTGACCTCCTTAGCCAGTTGGCTTGCCAGCGGGCGCATCTCCTTTGTCAAGACTTTCAAAGATTCATTATCAAAGTCTGATCCATCTTCTTGTTGACTGGGATAGCCTTTGGTGATATTTGCCGGATCAAGGTCAGTAATCCATGCTTTGGCCCACGTTAGTGCTGTTAAAGCGCCAGCTCTTGCAGCAGATCGCTTTACCTCTTCTATCTGCGCTGGGGTCATAGACAGTTTGGTCAATGTGTCCTTGATCAATATGGGTGCCAGTTTGTTGAAGGAAGATGCACAGATGACTCGTTGAGCACTAGTATACAATTGTTCTATCAAAGTGTAAGTTGCCTTCAACTTCATCCGCATGTCAGAGCCTAGATGAGCAACACGGCTACCTGCAAAATGGTTTAAAAAGTCACTGTTAAACCGGCAACTTCAATAATGTTTACGGTAGGAATGGACAAAAGATTCTTACCAAGTATTGCTGAAGTCATAGTATTGACTTGCTGCTTTAGCCCTGCTAGCTCCTCAACCACCGGTTTAAGTGCTGCTTCGGCATCTTCAGCCCGCTTTAAGAGAGCTGATTTTTCGGTTTCACAGTTCACCCGCTCACTTTTGAAGCCATCCTTCAATTGTTCCATGGCAGTCAAAGCGCCCTTCAGTTCATCTTTGGCTTTGGAGGTTTTCTGCCTGCTGGGACTTAATATTTTCTTGAAGATCAGCAATTTGGGTGTCTCTGATGTTCAAGTCAGCCTGCCCAAGGCAGATGATAAAGATGTTAAGATTTTTTCTCAATGTCCCAACATAACAAGTTATACGCTTGGCACTTGGGGGCTAATGCGGATTGCTTTTTGTTTTGACTATCATTCAAAGTCCCAAGGCTCAATACAAGTATTAATCTTGGCACTTGGGGGCTAGTGCATATTTGATCTGAACATTTAAAGATGAAGGAATTCAACAAAGAAAAGTTTGAAACAGAAAGTCCCGGTTTATCATCAAAATGGTAAACCGGCCCTTGGGGGCTACATAGTTGGAAGTCTTTTTATTTCAAAATCCCGGTTCATCTTGAAGAGATAAACCGGCCCTTGGGGGCTACAATGGAGTTATACAGTGCAAAGAAATTTTTTGACGTATTTGAAAGTTACCTCATAACGCTCCTTCATCAAGCTGACCAAACCGGCCTCATACTCATGGCTTGTGTAAAGGCGGTTTAAGTATCCAGAATGAAGTTCCTGAGCGGGGAGATGATCATAATTTGACACATCAGTTTTCCACTTGCCTTTTTCTTCAGCAGCAGATTCCACCTTGGTACTGTACTTTGCCAAAGCGACAGGATTACCAGGAGAAGTATGGCCAATCCCAATAATCACAACGTCATCAGTGGCTGCATTTGGGCTCGCCGGTTTGTCTGAGGCTTTGGCAGGTCTTGGCGGATCAACAGTCAGACTTGGAGGATTAGCTTGTGGGCTTGGTGGATTGATATGAGGGCTCGCCGGGTTAATTTCGGGCGGATCAACATCAGTGGCTTGGCCTTGCGGCACAGGGTCGTCCGGTTCAACCTCATCAGTAGGAGCAGTTGTTTTTGCCTTCTTGCTCAATCGGGCTTTGGCACTTCAAAATGGCACATAAAGGATTAATATGGTAAACCGATGCAAGAAGACAAAGTTAAGCATTGTTTTACTTACCCAGGGACGGTCTTAAGGGGAGGCGTTTGTGTGGTTGCTAAACTGCCAGAGGACGAGTTGGAAGTGGCATGATAATTTGAGTCAGACGGATTAAGAGGGTATCGAAAGTAACCCGCCAAGGATAAGACTTGGTAGAATTATAAGAGACCTCTGCACGGCGCTTCCGGAGTGGAGTATCTAGTAAACCGGAAGAAGTGACTTACTGGCCACTATGCCGGGTTGTACATCGAGCTTCAGGATGCTGTGAATCCAAAAGAGTAAAAGGATGTGAATGCTTCACTTTCCGGACTGCGCGACAGATATTTCTTACTAGCACAAGATCGGAAGTGGAGGAAAGGGAGATTACCTCAACATTGTCAGCACGGCTAGCTTCCGCGTCATCCTGGTAATGATCGTTGTCAATAAGGTGTATGAAAAAAGAGCCAAGGGAGTCAAGTTCTACCTCTTGTTCCGAATCATCAACATCCTCGGGCGGATCAGAGGACTCGGCGGTTTTCTTCTTGGCTGATTTCTTGACTGCCTTGCTCTTGGCACGAGCAGCCCTCGCTGGTTTCTCTTGAGTTTTGGCGGTTTCTCCTGAGTTTTCCTCTTCCAGAAAGGATCTTTGGCCCGTAAGAATAAACAAAGAATTATCAGAGCAATGTTAAAGCGGAGACGAATCAGAAAGGCAGAAGGATAAAGTTTTTACCGCTGGTAGTTTGTTGGAGGCGTTAAAGGGATGCAACCCAGTTTTGCTGCATTCAGCGATCGGTTCATCCAGCATCTTCTTGACGGCCTCAGTAACTTCAGCGTCAGTTATCTCTATTTCATGGTGTCATTGAGGGTCCTTGATATTCCCGGTATACTCATGCATCAACCTGGAGCGGCAGCTTAAAGGCAGGATACCCCATGAAACCCAGCAACGAACGAGATCAACATCGGTTAAACCATTTGCTAGGAAAGCCCGGAGCTTAGCAAGTTGAGGTGCATATGTTTGATGTTCTTTAGCTGTGAGACGCTGAGGCAGGGGATGCCCATTGCTGCGCCGGTGAGCACGGTAACCCGGCAAAGGGTTTTCTTCAGCAGGGGCAGTATTCTGACAATAAAACCATGTTTGGTTCCAATCTTTGGGGTGGCTGTGATGTTTGGCATGAGGAAAATCAACTTCTTTCCTTTTCCGAATACACACTACGCCGAGATCAGTGTTGGGGCCATCAGAGAATTCAGTTCGGCAGTTTAAGTGGAAGAAGTCCCTAAAGAGCTCAACAGACGGTTCTTCTTGAAGGTAAACCTCGCAGAATACTTGGAAATTACAGATATTGGACACAGAGTTCGGTCCAATATCTTGTGGATGGAGCTGGAAGCTAGCAAGCATATCTCAGAAAAACTTGTTGGAAATATGCCCTAGAGGCAATAATAAAAGTATTATTATTATATTTCCTTGTTCATGATAATTGTCTTTTATTCATGCTATAACTGTATTATCCGGAAATCGTAATACACGTGTGAATACATAGACCACAATATGTCCCTAGTGAGCCTCTAGTTGACTAGCTCGTTGTGATCAACAGATAGTCATGGTTTCCTGGCTATGGACATTGGATGTCGTTGATAATGGGATCACATCATTAGGAGAATGATGTGATGGACAAGACCCAATCCCAAGCATAGCACAAAGATCGTGTAGTTCGTTTGCTAGAGCTTTTCTAATGTCAAGTATCTTTTCCTTAGACCATGAGATTGTGCAACTCCCGGATACTGTAGGAGTGCTTTGGGTGTACCAAACATCACAACGTAACTGGGTGGCTATAAAGGTGCATTACAGGTATCTCCGAAAGTGTCTGTTGGGTTGGCACGAATCGAGACTGGGATTTGTCATTCCGTGTAAGCGGAGAGGTATCTCTGGGCCCACTCGGTAGGACATCATCATTTGCGGAATGTGACCAAGGAGTTGATCACGGGATGATGTGTTACGGAATGAGTAAAGAGACTTGCCGGTAACGAGATTGAACAAGGTATAAGGATACCGACGATCGAATCTCGGGCAAGTACAATACCGCTAGACAAAGGGAATTGTATACGGGATTGATTAAGTCCTTGACATCGTGGTTCATCCGATGAGATCATCGTGGAACATGTGGGAGCCATCATGGGTATCCAAATCCCACTGTTGGTTATTGACCGGAGAAAGGCCTCGGTCATGTCTGCATGTCTCCCGAACCCGTAGGGTCTACACACTTAAGGTTCGATGACGCTAGGGTTATATAGGAAGCTTGTATGTGGTTACCGAATGTTGTTCGGAGTCCCGGATGAGATCCCGGACGTCACGAGGAGTTCCGAAATGGTCCGGAGGTAAAGATTTATATATGGGAAGTCCTGTTTTGGTCACCGGAAGAGTTTCGGGGTTTATCGGTAATGTACCGGGACCACCGGGAGGGTCCCGGGGGTCCACCAAGTGGGGCCAACCAACCCCGGAGGGCTGCATGATCCATGTGTGGGAGGGAACCAGCCCCAGGTGGGCTGGTGCGCCCCCCACAAGGGGCCCAAGGCGCAGGGGAGAGTGGGAGGGGGCAAACCCTAGGGCAGATGGGCCCTAAGGCCCATGCTCCCTGCGCCTCCCCTCTCTCCCCCTCTTGGCCGCCTCCCCAAAACCCATCTAGGGCTGGCCGCACCCCTTGGGGGTGGTAAACCCTAGAGGGGGGCGCAGCCCCCTCTCCCCCTATAAATAGTGAGGCCTAGGGGCTGCCCATAGGACGCGATTCGATCTCTCGTTGGTGCAGCCCTGCGTCCTTTCTTCCTCCTCTTCTAGCCACGCTCCTCCACCACCACCACGCCGTTGTGCTGCTTCTGGATGGAGTCTTCCTCAACCTCTCCCTCTCTCCTTGCTGGATCAAGGCATGGGAGACGTCACCGGGCTGTACGTGTGTTGAACGCGGAGGTGCCGTCCGTTCGGCACTTGGTCATCGGTGATTTGAATCACGACGAGTACGACTCCATCAACCCCGTTCACTTGAACGCTTCCGCTTAGTGATCTACAAGGGTATGTAGATGCACTCTCCTTCCCCTCGTTGTTGGTCTCTCCATAGATAGATCTTGGTGATACGTAGGAAATTTTTTGAATTTCTGCTACGTTCCCCAATAGTGGTATCAGAGCTAGGTCTATTGCGTAGATTCTTTGCACGAGTAGAACACAAAGTAGTTGTGGGCGTTGATGTTGTTCAATATGCGTACCGTTACTAGTCCAATCTTGTTTCGACGGTATTGTGGGATGAAGCGGCCCGGACCGACCTTACACGTACTCTTACGTGAGATAGGTTCCACCGATTGACATGCACTTGGTGCATAAGGTGGCTAGCGGGTGCCAGTCTCTCCCACTTTAGTCGGAACGGATTCGATGAAAAGGGTCCTTATGAAGGGTAAATAGCAATTGGCATATCACGTTGTGGTTTTGCGTAGGTAAGAAACGTTCTTGCTAGAAACCCATAGCAGCCACGTAAAACATGCAAACAACAATTAGAGGACGTCTAACTTGTTTTTGCAGGGTATGCTTTGTGATGTGATATGGCCAACAAGAATGTGATGAATGATATGTGATGTATGAGATTGATCATGTTCTTGTAATAGGATTCACGACTTGCATGTCGATGAGTATGACAACCGGCAGGAGCCATAGGAGTTGTCTTAATTTATTGTATGACCTGCGTGTCATTGATCAACGCCATGTAATTACTTTACTTTATTGCTAACCGGTAGCCATAGTAGTAGAAGTAATAAGTTGGCGAGACGACTTCATGGAGACACGATGATGGAGATCATGGTGTCATGCCGGTGACAATGATGATCATGGAGCCCCGAAGATGGAGATCAAAAGGAGCAAAATGATATTGGCCATATCATGTCACTATTTGATTGCATGTGATGTTTATCATGTTTATGCATCTTGTTTACTTAGGACGACGGTAGTAAATAAGGTGATCCCTTACAAAAATTTCAAGAAGTGTTCTCCCCTAACTGTGCACCGTTGCTACAGTTCGTCGTTTCTAAGCACCACGTGATGATTGGGTGTGATGGATCCTTACGTTCACATACAATGGGTGTAAGACAGATTTACACAGCGAAAACACTTAGGGTTAACTTGACGAGCCTAGCATGTACAGACATGGCCTCGGAACACGGAGACCGAAAGGTCGAGCATGAGTTGTATAGTAGATACGATCAACATGAAGATGTTCACTGACATTGGCTAGTCCGTCTCACGTGATGATCGGACACGGCCTAGTTGACTCGGATCATGTGATCACTTAGATGACCAGAGGGATGTCTATCTGAGTGGGAGTTCATAAGATGAACTTAATTATCTTGAACATAGTCAAAAGACCTTTTGCAAATTATGTCATGAGCTCGTGCTTTAGTTCTACTGTTTAGTTATGTTCCTAGAGAAAATATAGTTGAAAGTTGACAGTAGCGAATATGCGGACAGTAGAAAGCTTATGTCCTTAATGCACCGCTCAGTGTGCTGAACCCCAAACGTCGTCTGTGGATGTTGTGAACATCGGACATACACGTTTTGATAACTACGTGATAGTTTAGTTAAATGGCTTAAGTAGAGGCACCAAAGATGTTTTTCGAAACATCGCGGAACATATGAGATGTTTTGAGGGCTGAAATTGAGATTTCAGGCTCGTGCCCACGTCAAGAGGTATAAGACCTCCGACGATTTTCTTAGCCTGCAGACTAAGGAGAAAAGCTCAATTGTTGTGCTTGTGCTCAGATTGTCTGAGTACAACAATCGCTTGAATCGAGTGGGAGTTGATCTTCCAGATGAAATAATGATGGTTCTCCGAAGTCATTACCACCAAGCTGCTAGAGCATCGTGATGAACTATGATATATCAGGGACATATATGATGATCCTTGAGATATTCGCGATGTTTTGACGCCACGAAAGTAGAAATCAAGAAGGAGCATCAATTGTTGATGGTTGGTGAAACCACTAGTTTCAAGAAGGGCAAGGGCAAGAAGGGATACTTCATGAAACGGCAATTCAGCTGCTGCTCTAGTGAAGAAACCCAAGGTTAAACCCAAACCCGAGACTGAGTGCTTCTGTAATAAGGGGAACAACCACTGGAACAGAATTACCCTAGATACTTGGTAGATGAGAAGGCTGGCAAGGTCGATAGAAGTATATTGGATATACATTGTGTTGATGTGTACATTACTAGTACTCCTAGTAGCACCAGGGTATTAGATACCGGTTCGGTTGCTAAGTGTTAGTAACTCAAAACAAAAGGCTACGGAATAAACGGAGACTAGCTAAAGGTGAGCTGACGATACGTGTTGGAAGTGTTTCCAATGTTGATATGATCAAGCATCGCACGCTCCCTCTACCATCGAGATTGGTGTTTGCGTTGAGCATAGACATGATTGGATTATGTCTATCGCAATACGGTTATTCATTTAAGGAGAATAATGGTTACTCTGTTTATTTGAATAATACCTTCAATGGTCTTGCACCTAAATGAATGGTTTATTGAATCTCGATCGTAGTGATACACATCTTCATGCCAAAAGATATAAGATAGTAATGATAGTACCACCTACTTGTGGCACTGCCACGTAAGTCATATCGGTATAAAACGCATGAAGAAGCTCCATGTTAATGGATCTTTGGGCTCACTCGTTTTTGAAAGGTTTGAGACATGCGAACCATGTCTATTGGTGTATATGCATGAAGAAACTCCGTTTGGGCTCACTTGATTTTGAATCACTTGAGACATGCAAATCATAGGCAAGATGACTGAAAGCCTCGTTTTCAGTAAAATGGAACTAGAAAGCAACTTGTTGGAAGTAGTACATTTTGATATGTGCAATCCAATGAGTGCTGAGGCATGTAGTGGATATCGTTATGTTCTTACTTCACAGATGATTTGAGTAGATGTTGAGAATATTTACTTGATGAAACACAAGTCTGAATTATTGAATGGTTCAAGTAATTTCAGAGTGAAGTAGAAGATCATTGTGACAAGAGGATAAATGTCTATGATATGATCATAGAGATGAATATCTGAGTTACGAGTTTTGGCACACAATTAAGACATTGTGGAAATTGTTTCGCAATTAATACCGCCTGGAACACCATAGTGTGATGGTGTGTCCGAACATCATAGTTGCACCCTATTGGATATGGTGCGTACCATGATGTCTCTTGTCAAATTACCACTATTGTTCATGGGTTAGGCATTAGAGACAACCACATTCACTTTAAATAGGGCACCACGTAATTCCGTTGAGATGACACCGTATGAACTATGGTTTAGAGAAACCTAAGCTGTCATTTCTTAGAAGTTTGGGGCTGCGACGCTTATGTGAAAAAGTTTCAGGCTGATAAGCTCGAACCCAAAGCGGGTAAAATGCATCTTCATAGGACACCCAAAACGGTTGGGTATACCTCCTAATTCAGATCCGAAAGCAATATGGATTGTTTCTTGAATCGGGTCCTTTCTCGAGGAAAGGTTTCTCTCGAAAGAGTTGAGTGGGAGGATGGTGGAGACTTGATATGGTTATTGAACCGTCACTTCAACAAGTGTGTAGCAGGGCACAGGAAGTTGTTCCTGTGGCACCTATACCAATTGAAGTGGAAACTTATGATAGTGATCATGAAGCTTCGGATCAAGTCACTACCGAACCTCGTAGGACGACAAGGACGCGTACTACTTCGGAGTGGTACAGTAATCTTGTCTTGAAGGTCATGTTGCTAGACAACAATGAACCTACGAGCCATGGAGAAGCAATGGTGGGCCCAAATTCCGACAAATGGTTAGAAGCCATGAAATCCGAGATAGGATCCATGTATCAGAACAAAGCATGGACTTTGGTGGACTTGCCCGATGATCGGCAAGCCATTGAGATAAATGGATCTTTAAGAAGAAGACGGACGTGGATGGTAATGTCACCATCTATGAAGCTCGACTTGTGGAGAAGAGTTTTTTACAAGTTCAAGGAGTTGACTACGATGAGATTTTCTCATCTGTAGCGATGCTTGAAGTCTGTCGGATTCATGTTAGCATTAGCTGCATTTATGAAATCTGGCAGATGGATGACAAAACGAGTTTCCTTACCAGTCTTCGTATGGAAAAGTTGTATGTGATACAGATCAGAAAGTTTTTGTCAATCCTAAGGATGCTAAAAGGTATGCTAGCTCCAGCGATCCTTTCATGGACTGGAGTAAGCATCTCGGAGTTGTAATGTGCGCTTTGATAAGATGATCAAAGATTTTGGGTTTATACAAAGTTTATGAGAAAATTGTATTTCCAAAGAAGTGAGTGGGAGCGCTATAGAATTTCTGATGAGTATATCTTGTTGACATATTGATGATCAGAAATGATGTAGAATTTCTAGAAAGCATATAGGGTTATTTGAAAGGTGTTTTTCAATAGAAAACCTGGATAAAGCTACTTGAACATTGAGCATCAAGATCTATGAGATAGATCAAAACGCTTAATGGTACTTTCAAATGAGCACATACCTTGACATGATCTTGAAGGTGTTCAAGATGGATCAGTCAAAGAAGGAGTTCTTGCCTGAGTTGTAAGGTACGAAGTTAAGACTTAAAGCTCGACCACGGCACAGTAGAGAGAAAGGACGAAGGTCGTCCCCTATGCTTAAGACATAGGCTCTATAGTATGTTATGCTGTGTACCGCACCTCAAATGTGCCTTGCCATGAGTCAGTCAAGGGGTACAAGAGTGATCCATGAATGGATCACAGGACAGCAGTCAAAGTCATCCTTAGTAACTAGTGTACTAAGGAATTTTTCTCGATTATGGAGGTGGGAAAAAGAGTTCGTCGTAAAGGGTTACGTCGATGCAAGGTTAACACCTATCCGGATAGCTCTGAGTAGAGATACCGGATACGTATAATGGAGCAACAATTTAGTATAGCTCCAAGTGGAACAGTTATTTGGAATAGCTCCAAATAGAGCGTGGTAGCTACATCTAGGAGATGACATAGAGATTTGTAAAGCACACACGGATCTGAAAGGTTCAGACCCGTTGACTATAACCTCTCTCACAAGCATAACATAATCAAACCCAGAACTCATCGAGTGTTAATCACATGGTAAATGTGAACTAGATTATTGACTCTAGTAAACTCTTTGGGTGTTAGTCACATGGGGATGAGACCTTGAGTGTTAATCACATATCGATGTGAACTAGATTATTGACTCTAGTGCAAGTGGGAGACTGTTGGAAATATGCCCTAGAGGCAATAATAAAAGTATTATTATTATATTTCCTTGTTCATGATAATTGTCTTTTATTCATGCTATAACTTTATTATCCGGAGATCGTAATACACGTGTGAATACATAGACCACAATATGTCCCTAGTGAGCCTCTAGTTGACTAGCTCATTGTGGTCAACAGATAGTCATGGTTTCCTGGCTATGGACATTGGATGTCGTTGATAACGGGATCACATCATTAGGAGAATGATGTGATGGACAAGACCCAATCCTAAGCATAGCACAAAGATCGTGTAGTTCGTTTGCTAGAGCTTTGCTAATGTCAAGTATCTTTTCCTTAGACCATGAGATTGTGCAACTCCCGGATACCGTAGGAGTGCTTTGGGTGTACCAAACGTCACAACGTAACTGGGTGGCTATAAAGGTGCATTACAGGTATCTCCGAAAGTGTCTGTTGGGTTGGCATGAATCAAGACTGGGATTTGTCACTCCGTGTAAGCGGAGAGGTATCTCTGGGCCCACTCGGTAGGACATCATCATTTGCACAATGTGACCAAGGAGTTGATCACGGGATGATGTGTTACGGAACGAGTAAAGAGACTTGCCGGTAACGAGATTGAACAAGGTATAAGGATACCGACGATCGAATCTCGGGCAAGTACAGTACCGCTAGACAAAGGGAATTGTATACGGGATTGATTAAGTCCTTGACATCGTGGTTCATCCGATGAGATCATTGTGGAACATGTGGGAGCCATCATGGGTATCGAGATCCCGCTGTTGGTTATTGATCGGAGAACGTCTCGGTCATGTCTGCATGTCTCCCGAACCCATAGGGTCTACACACTTAAGGTTCGATGACGCTAGGGTTATATAGGAAGCTTGTATGTGGTTACCGAATGTTGTTCGGAGTCCCGGATGAGATCCCGGACGTCACGAGGAGTTCCGGAATGGTCCGGAGGTAAAGATTTATATATGGGAAGTCATGTTTTGGTCACCGGAAGAGTTTCGGGGTTTATCGGTAATGTACCGGGACCACCGGGAGGGTCCCGGGGGTCCACCAAGTGGGGCCAACCAACCCCGGAGGGCTGCATGGGCCATGTGTGGGAGGGAACCAGCCCCAGGTGGGCTGGTGCACCCCCCACAAGGGGCCCAAGGCGCAGGGGAGAGTGGGAGGGGGCAAACCCTAGGGCAGATGGGCCCTAAGGCCCATGCTCCCTGCGCCTCCCCTCTCTCCCCCTCTTGGCCGCCTCCCCAAAACCCATCAAGGGCTGGCCGCACCCCTTGGGGGTGGGAAACCCTAGAGGGGGGCGCAGCCCCCTCTCCCCCTATAAATAGTGAGGCCAAGGGGCTGCCCATAGGACGCGATTCGATCTCTCGTTGGTGCAGCCCTGCGTCCTACTTCCTCCTCTTCTAACCACGCTCCTCCACCACCACCACGCCGTTGTGCTGCTGCTGGATGGAGTCTTCCTCAACCTCTCCCTCTCTCCTTGCTGGATCAAGGCGTGGGAGACGTCACCGGGCTGTACGTGTGTTGAACGCGGAGGTGCCTTCCGTTCGGCACTTGGTCATCGGTGATTTGAATCACGACGAGTACGACTCCATCAACCCCGTTCACTTGAACGCTTCCGCTTAGCGATCTACAAGGGTATGTAGATGCACTCTCCTTCCCCTCGTTGCTGGTCTCTCCATAGATAGTTCTTGGTGATACGTAGGAAATTTTTTGAATTTCTGCTACGTTCCCCAACAAAACTTTGATCCGGGAGGGCTGAATCCCCGGTCTAGATGCTGCATAAATACCACCACTTCTCCGTCTTGAGGTTCAGGAGGGCATTCAGAGCCAGGAACCCGCCAATGAACAACTTCCTTCTTGGCCAAAGCGCCAGTCAGAACGTACCCATTGAGTTGAGTGTCGTGATCCGGGAAGGAACCCAGTTGCATGTGGCGAATTGCTTGGCCATTGTGAAGGACAGACTGTAAACGAAGTGCAAAAGCCGGTTCACGGTTCAAGATTGACATGTACAAACCGGTGTTAAAACGGGGAAAATAATTCAAACATATACGCACTTTAAACCGAATATGGATGCTCAAGATAAGATGGTGGTTTACGTGAGGGCTAATGGTACCTGGCAGATTATCATTTTCTAAAAAGTTAAACCGCTTACAATTGGAAGAAGCACATCTGAAATTTGATAAGTACTTAGGAAACAGGTTTCGCAAGAAGGTGTCATGATTTTGGATCTACCACAGCCTAGTAAAAGAAATTTTTCTGAGCCCTAAAAATGGTGACGGTAGAACAATAACATTACAGATAAGATCTATTCAGGAACAACAAGAGGTTATGGCGGGACAGATTCAAACTATGGCTTCGGCTATGAGAAGTTGTCAGGCTTAAACTAGATTCAATCAGATGTTAAGGAAAAGCAGATGAGCTCCGTGGAACGCTGATGAACAGTGAAGAATTTCGAAACCCTAATGCAGATTTGATAAGTGAAGAAGGAAGCAGTTACCAGGGCCACATAGCGGTGGAGGAGTATCACAAGATCTCTGGTACGAACAGGGTGATGCAGCGGCCTAGTCGGTGTAGGTTCGAGGATCGACGGCGGTGGCGATGCTTGGGCTCTTCAGAGTCGCGAGGAAGAAGAAGATGCAAAGAGGCAAGGGAGAAAATGGAAGGACCCCCCGGTCTTATTTGTAAAGACAAGAGGATAAAACGGCAAGCGTGAGAATCGAGGAGCCTGAAGCACCAAGAGGGGGCACAGCTGTCGCCTCGATCTTCGAAAAATAATTAAAGGAAGGGAATCTTCATAAATCTTTTTATACAGAGATGACATCTGACGATTTACTGCGGTGTCAGAAGATGACGTCACGGCGGTTCACCAATGTTTATAGGGAAAAGATATCATGGCGGTTTACGAGGATCATAAGAAGATGTTCAGGGAATTTTCTAAGAATGGAAGATTGACATGAACAGGTTCAAATCAATCTGGGGCCTAATGTTTAGGATATAACTACTGAGTGTAAACTGCCCAGGAGGGGCCGGTTCACACTCATCCATATTGAAGCCCATGAAGATAAAGAAGATGGCGCTCTACCAGTAAAGCTTAGAGGCCCAGAGCCTAAAGGCGGATTAGGGCCCATAGTTGTAAACTGCCATAGTTGTATAATCTGTGTTGTAATACAGGGAAAGGAAGAGACCGAACCGGACACTTGTATGAGCCGGCCTCGGGACTCTGTAAACTGGCCGGGCGTCAACCTGTGTTTATAAAGGGATAACCCGGCGGCGGTTCAGGGACAGAAAACAACAACTCGAGACCCAGGCAAAGCGTATTTGCTCCCTGGTTATCGAAACCCCAATAATCCCATCACAACTAGACGTAGGCTTTTACCTTCATCGTAAGGGGCCGAACTAGTATAAAACTCCCGTGTCCCTTGTCCGTTTTAACCCCTTTAGGCTAATCTCGTTGCGATGGCTCCACGACTAAGTCCTTATGCTAGGACATCTGACGTGATATTTCCATGACACTTTCCTTTATCTTGGCAATCTCCTTGTCCGTCTTCTGAGCTTCTCTGATTTTCTCCATCAAAGTAGACCAAATCTCCAATGCTGCTACATAGCCTCTCGGAACTATTTCCAAACATAGCTCGCGAAGATCCTCTACTAGCTCCTTGGGTAACTCTCCGGTCATGAGTGTGTTGACATGGCTCTTGTGACTCAACGCATCAGCTACTATGTTAGCCTTTCCGGGATGATAATGCAACCTCATATCTTAATCCTTGATGAGCTCCAACCATCTCCTCTGCCTGAGATTCAACTACTTCTCCGTGAAGATATACAGCAAACTCTTGTGATCCATGTACACCTCACAGTGGTTTCCAATGAGAAAGTGTCTCCAAGTCTTCAACGCAGTCACTACGGCTGTTAACTCCAAATCATGTGTAGCATTATTCAACTCATGGGGTTTAAGCTATCGTGAGGCATATGAAACAACTCTTCCCTCCTGCATAAGCACTGCTCCAAGTCCTCGAGGAGAAACGTCGGAATACACTTGATAGTCCTTGCGTTGATCTGGCAGAATCAACACTGGAGCTGTAACCAAACATTTCTTCAACTCCTGAAAAATGGCCTCACATTCCTTAGTCCATTTGAACTTGGTGTCCTTCTTCAACAACTCTGTCATGGGCTTTGCAATCTTCGAGAAATTCTCAATGAATCTCCGGTAGTATCCTACGAGTCCAAGAAAACTCCGGATCTCCCAAACTGACGTGGGTGCTTCCCAATTTGTCACAGTGACAACCTTGGTGGGGTGTACTGCTATTCCTTCTCCGGATATAACATGTCCAAGGAATCCAGCTTCCTTCAACCAAAACTCACACTTGCTGAATTTGGTATATAACTGACGTTCTCTGAGCTTCCCAAGTGCCAAACGCAAATGCTCCTTATGCTCCTCTTCATTCTTCGAGTAGACCAGAATATCATCAATGAACACCACGACGAACTTATCCAAAAACTCCATAAACACCTTGTTCATCATGTTCATGAAATAGGCAGGTGCGTTAGTCAGACCGAATGATATAACGGTATACTCATATAATCCGTACCTTGTGGTAAAAGTTGTCTTAGGTATATCCTGCTCGCGAATCTTCAGCTGGTGGTATCCTGAACACAGATCGATCTTGGAAAATACTTTAGCTCCTTGCAACTGGTCAAACAGATCATTGATCATTGACAGTGGGTACTTGTCTTGATCGTCACTTCATTCAATCCACGATAATCAACAACCATCCTCAACAATCCATCCTTCTTCTCCACTAGAAGCACTGGTGATCCCCAAGGTGGAGAACTTGGACGAATATAGCCTTTATCCAGTAACTCCTTAATTTGTTTCTTAATTTCCTCCAAATCCTTTGCGGGCATCCTGTACGGTGTCTTAGATATTGGCCCTGTGCCTGGCAAAATCTCAATCAAAAATTCAATGTCTCTAACCGATGGCATGCCTAGCAACTCTTCTAGAAGTACATCAGGGAAATCCTTCACCACTTGTACTTCCTCCTGTACAACTCCTGATAAGGAATTCACTTGAGTCCTCTTCGGCACATGCCGGGATACATACTTAATCATTCTTCCTTCTAGGGTGGTAAGCAAAATCGACTTACTGGTGCAGTCAATGTTCCCTCCATACTTCGATAACCAATCCATGCCTAATATCACATCCAGTCCTTGTGACTCCAATACTATTAGGTCTGAGGGAAACACATAGTTACCAATCCTTAATGGTAACCGACCACACCATAGAGTAGCCATATACTCTACTCCTGGCGAAGTTACTAACATGGGTGACCTAAGCACTACTAGAAAAAGGCCTACTAATGGCGCACCGGTTTTGCCTACTAATGGCGCACTACCGGTGCACCATTACTAGCACGACATTAGTATTTTTTACTAAAGGCGCACCACTGGTGTGCCATTAGTATCTGGTATACTAATGGCGCACCATGTAGTGCGCCATTAGTATAGCCCACGGTGCGCCATTAGTATCTGGTATACTAATGGCGCACCACGTAGATGTGCGCCATTAGTATCTGGTATACTAATGGCGCACCACATAGAAGTGCGCCATTAGTAACATTTTTTTTCAATTTTTTTTTAAATTTTTTTCAGAATTTTTTTTATTTTTTTTAAAATTTTCCTTAATCTCAGTTCACTATGGCTTAATCTCGGGTCAATATGCTTAATCTCAGGTCAAATCGCACTCCGTGGTTAAAATCCCGAAAGGTCACCCATCCTCACACTACTCCAGCCCAAGCACGCTTAACTTCAAAGTTCTATCCAACCCCAGCAACAGCTCACTTCACAGGCACTTGTTGATATATCTAGCATAACAATCCTGTTATACCTTGTTGATGTCTAGGACTTTGTTCATGTTCATGACTATGATGAAATTTTGAAAAATATTTCAAACTTCCCGATCATATTACGTATCATTTTTTGAAAAAAAATTCAAAAAAAAATTCAAATCCAAATTTTTTTCTGTTACTAGTGGCGCACCACATAACTCCGCCTATGTTGTCTCAACATAGCCGGTCCCAAGCCCGGGTAAAGGAGGAGGGTTGTGATAGGCTTGGCGAGCCAACGTAAAAACTCAGCCACTCTTATGGAGATGAAACCCAAAAGATTTTCGTTGGGGCGTAACCCTCTCAGCGACGCGCCACATTGGAACCCGGGTGTGGTGGAAAATGGGCAAGGGCCGGGCCGTCACCCCTCAAGTGGCGCGCCCTATCTTGATCCGGATACGGTGGCAAGTGAGCGAGGATCGGGTCGTCGCATCCTTAGTGGCACGCTACATCGGCGCCCGGATGTAGTGGAAAATGAGCAAGGGTCTTCGCATTTGACTCGACGAGTGCGAAGGGTAAGGAAGCTAGCCGAGCCTAGGAGGATTCGCTTAGGTAGCTGGAACGTAGGGTCTCCGACAGGGAAGCTTCGGGAGCTAGTTGATGCAGCGGTGAGGAGAGGTGTTGATATCCTTTGCGTCCAAGAAACCAAATGGAGAGGACAGAAGGCGAAGGAGGTGGAGGATACCGGCTTCAAGCTGTGGTACACGGGGACGGCTGCAAATAGAAATGGCGTAGGAATCTTGATCAACAAGAGCCTCAAGTATGGAGTGGTAGACGTCAAGAGACGTGGGGACCGGATTATCCTGGTCAAGCTGGTAGTTGAGGACTTGGTTCTCAATGTTATCAGCGCGTATGCCCCGCAAGTAGGCCACAATGAGAACACCAAGAGGGAGTTCTGGGAAGGCTTGGAAGACATGGTTAGGAGTGTACCGATTGGTGAGAAGCTCTTCATAGGAGGAGACCTCAATGGCCACGTGGGCACATCTAACACAGGTTTTGAAGGGGCGCATGGGGGCTTTGGCTATGGCATCAGGAATCAAGAAGGAGAAGATGTCTTAAGCTTTTCTCTAGCCTACAACATGATTGTAGCTAACACCCTCTTTAGAAAGAGAGAATCACATCTGGTGACTTTTAGTAGTGGCCAACACTCTAGCCAGATTGATTTCATCCTCTCGAGAAGAGAAGATAGGCGTGTGTGCCTAGACTGTAAGGTGATACCTGGAGAGAGTGTTGTACCCCAGCATAAGCTGGTGGTTGCTGACTTCCGCTTTCGGATTCGTGTCCAGCGGGATAAGCGTGCCAAAGTCGCTAGAACAAAGTGGTGGAAGCTCAAGGGGGAGGTAGCTCAGGTGTTCAAGGAGAGGGTAATTAAGGAGGGCCCTTGGGAGGAAGGAGGGGATGCGGACAATGTGTGGATGAAGATGGCGACTTGCATTCGTAAGGTGGCCTCGGAGGAGTTTGGAGTGTCCAGGGGAAGGAGAAGCGAAGATAAGGATACCTGGTGGTGGAATGATGATGTCCAGAAGGCGATTAAAGAGAAGAAAGATTGCTTCAGACGCCTATACCTGGATAGGAGTGCAGACAACATAGAGAAGTACAAGATGGCGAAGAAGGCCGCAAAGCGAGCTGTTGGTGAAGCAAGGGGTCGGGCATATGAGGACCTCTACCAACGGTTAGGCACGAAGGAAGGTGAAAGGGACATCTATATGATGGCTAAGATCCGGGAGAGGAAGACGAGGGATATTGGCCAAGTCAAATGCATCAAGGATGGAGCAGGCCAACTCTTGGTGAAGGACGAGGAGATTAAGCATAGATGGCGGGAGTACTTCGACAAGCTGTTCAATGGGGAGAATGAGAGTTCTACCATTGAACTAGACGACTCCTTTGATGAGACCAACATGCATTTTATGCGGAGCATCCAGGAGTCTGAGGTGAAGGAGGCTTTAAAAAGGATGAAAGGAGGCAAGGCGATGGGCCCTGATTGTATCCCCATTGAGGTGTGGAAAGGTCTCGGGGACATTGCGATAGTATGGCTAACCAAGCTTTTCAACCTCATTTTTCGGGCAAACAAGATGCCAGAAGAATGGAGACGGAGTATATTAGTACCAATCTTCAAG
Source organism: Triticum timopheevii (assembly GCA_963921465.1). NCBI lineage: Eukaryota > Viridiplantae > Streptophyta > Magnoliopsida > Poales > Poaceae > Triticum > Triticum timopheevii. The sequence goes on from OY997271.1 coordinate 65,911,199, forward strand.
AACAAGGGGGATGTTCAGAGTTGTACTAATTACCGTGGAATTAAGCTGATGAGCCATACAATGAAGCTATGGGAGAGAGTCATTGAGCACCGCTTAAGAAGAATGACAAGCGTGACCAAAAATCAGTTTGGTTTCATGCCTGGGAGGTCGACCATGGAAGCCATTTTCTTGGTACGACAACTTATGGAGAGATATAGGGAGCAAAGGAAGGACTTGCATATGGTGTTCATTGACTTGGAGAAGGCCTATGATAAGATACCGCGGAATGTCATGTGGTGGGCCTTGGAGAAACACAAAGTTCCAGCAAAGTACATTACCCTCATCAAGGACATGTACGATAATGCTGTGACAAGTGTTCGAACAAGTGATGTCGACACCGGTGACTTCCCGATTAAGATAGGACTGCATCAGGGGTCAGCCTTGAGCCCTTATCTTTTTGCATTGGTGATGGATGAGGTCACAAGGGATATACAAGGAGATATCCCATGGTGTATGCTCTTTGCGGATGATGTGGTGCTAGTTGACGATAGTCGGACGGGGGTAAATAGGAAGTTAGAGTTATGGAGACAAACCTTGGAATCGAAAGGGTTTAGGCTTAGTAGAACTAAAACCGAGTACATGATGTGCGGTTTCAGTACTACTAGGTGTGAGGAGGAGGAGGTTAGCCTTGATGGCCAGGTGGTACCTCGGAAGGACACCTTTTGGTATTTGGGGTCAATGTTGCAGGAGGATGGGGGTATTGATGAAGTTGTGAACCATCGAATCAAAGCCGGATGGATGAAGTGGCGCCAAGCTTCTGGCATTCTCTGTGACAAGAGAGTGCCACAAAAGCTAAAAGGCAAGTTCTACAGGACGGCGGTTCGACCCGCAATGTTGTATGGCGCGGAGTGTTGGCCGACTAAAAGGCGACATGTTCAACAGTTAGGTGTGGCGGAGATGCGTATGTTGAGATGGATGTGTGGCCACACGCGGAAGGATCGAGTCCGGAGTGATGATATACGAGATAGAGTTGGGGTAGCACCAATTGAGGAGAAGCTTGTCCAACATCGTCTAAGATGGTTTGGGCATATTCAGCGCAGGCCTCCAGAAGCTCCAGTGCATAGCGGACGGCTAAAGCGTGCGGAGAATGTCAAGAGAGGGCGGGGTCGACCGAATTTGACATGGGAGGAGTCCGTTAAGAGAGACCTGGAGGATTGGAGTATCGACAAAGAGCGAGCTATGGATAGGGGTGCGTGGAAGCTTGCTATCCATGTGCCAGAGCCATGAGTTGGTTGCGAGATCTTACGGGTTTCACCTCTAGCCTACCCCAACTTGTTTGGGACTAAAGGCTTTGTTGTTGTTGTTGTTGTTGTTGTACTAGTGGCGCACCACATCCACGGTGTGCCACTAGTAAGTTTGAAATTTTTTGATTTTTTTCCCGCTAGATCTTGAAAGCCCCGTAACTTTTTTGAGTAGATGATTTTTCATATAAAAAACTTTTTCATCCGAGTTCGTATGCAAAAGTTATGCCCATTTTACAAATGTCCAGAGAGATTTTGCAAATAAAGTCGAAATTCATATTTGTAAATTTTCCCAAAAACTAGAGCAAATATCACATGGGAAACATATTATCTTTTATTTTTTTTGACATTTCCATCATTTTCTTTTATTTTTTTAAACTGAAAAGGCGATCCACAGGGGGGGGGGGGTGCATTCGGTCTTGGGGCAAGTTAGTAATGGCGCACCGTGGGGTGGTGCGCCATTACTAGTTTAACTAGTAATGGCGCACTACACCCACGGTGCGCCATTACTAGTTTTGAAAAAAAATAAAAAAAATTGATATTTTTTTTGATTTTTTTTCTGAAAAAAACTTAGTAATGGCGCACCAGTGGAAAGTGCGCCATTACTAGTTAAAACTAGTAATGGCGCACCGAGACATGGTGCGCCATTAGTAACAATTTTTTTTTATTTTTTTTTACTTTTTTTAAATCTACTAATGGCGCACGACGGATGTGGTGCGCCATTACTATGTCAATTAGTAATGGCGCACTATGCAACAGTGCGCCATTAGTAACAAAAAAAATTTTTATGTTTTTTTTCAAAACTACTAATGGCGCACCACACACCAGGTGCGCCATTAGTAATATATTACTAATGGCGCACCGAGACATGGTGCGCCATTAGAATATAGTAATGGCGCACCACATCACAGGTGCGCCATTAGTGGCCATTCCATCTATAGCCCTTTTTGTAGTAGTGAAGGGCTTGAGTTGGCAGTTTAAACATATCCACAAATCCCCTTGATATGTATGAATGCGATGCACCAGTATCAAAAAGAATGATTGCAGTAAATGACTTAACCAAAAACTTACCTATTACTGCATCGGGTTGCGCTTCAACCTCCTCCACGCTAATATGGTTCACATGTCCCCAGTTGAAAGGGTTGGGCTTCTTCCCAAAGCTCCCATTTCCATTTCCATTCTTTGCTTCAGAACACTCCGTTGCGTAATGTCATTTCTTCTCGCACTTGAAACAAGTAATGTGACTTAGATCCATCTTGGCAGGCGTTGCTGGGTTGGAACAGTTTTGACCATTGCTTCCTCCATTACCATTCCCGTTCTTGGGGCCACTATGGTTGTGAGAACTTCCTCCATTGTGATTGTGACCTCCATGGTTATGTTGAAGGGGCCCTCCCGAGTTCGGGGTAAAACGGGGTCTCTGCTGGGCTCCAGAATTGTACTTCCCTTGTCCATACTTCCTCTTGCGGTTCTCAATCTGCTGTTGCTTCCCTTCAATCATGAGAGCTCTATCTACCAGCTCCTGGTAGTTGTTGAAGGTTGCCACCATCAACTGCATGCTCATCTCATCATTTAGTCCTTCCAAAAACTTTTCCTGCTTAGCTGCATCCGTAGCAACATCATCTGGGGCATAACGTGCTAACTTACTAAAATCATCCACATACTGGCCCACCGTGCATCCTCCCTGGTGCAAGTTGCGAAACTCGCGCTTCTTCATGGCCATAGCACCTGCTGAAACATGGGCAGTGTGAAAAGCTTGCTCAAACTGGTCCCATGTGACAGTGTCGTTGGGGTAAGTGGCTGTGAAATTCTCCCACCATGATGTTTCGGGTCCATCAAGCTGATGTGCGGCAAAACGTCCTCTCTCCGCATTTGTGCATCCTGCAGTGGTCAACTCCCTTCCAATCTTGCGGAGCCAATCATCTGCAACAATCAACTCGGTGCTACTGGAGGACACCGGTGGATTCAGCCTTAAGAAACGGGCTAAGTGATCAACAGGTGGTGGTGGTGGCGGGTTGTTGTTGTTGTTGTTGTTCCCCTGGTTCTGATTCTAGACTAGTATCTGCATCAATGCATTCTGCTGCTTGATCAACTGAGTGAGCTCCGGTGGGAAAGCAAATCCATTGTCATGTCTCGGAGGCATCTGAGGGTTTAGAAAAGATGAGAAAATAGAATAGAATGAGGTCTAGAGGGAAAACACTACCCATATGCACATGAGAAAAACACAATCATATCACTTCAATCAATTCAAACAAGGGCACACATCGATCTAACTATCATTACAGAAGTGCTCGGGCTATACTATATATACATGGGGGAAATACTACTACTGATATGGTGATCGGCTAGAAAAATTGATCAGTGGAAGACTCCATGATATCTGCTCCAGCTTCAACAACAAAGTCATCATCGCTATCGTCGGGGTCCGAGTCAGTGTCGTCGATGATGATGTAGTTCTCCGGGCAAGTTGAATCATCGTCTTCTCCTCCTGGCGCGGGGTCTCCCATGAATACTCCTAACTTCTTTGCCATATCGTCATTCTTCTCCATGAGTATCATCATTTCCTCCTCATATCCATCGCGTGTAGCCTTGAGTTCTTCCTCCAGCTCTGTGATCCTAGTCATTGCCTTCTTTAGATCTATCATGCCGGCGCACATCTGGTTCTCCCGGCGATGAATGTGCTGGTTTAACTCCTAGATGAAAGCTGCAATAGATCTATCCTTCCTGGTGCTGATCATCTCCCATTGCTCATCTCGGTGCCCACAAATCTGGTAGATTGTATCCTTGAGATCCTTGTGGTAAACCTCTCCAATGCGTCCCATAGTGATGTGGGCTGCCATGCTCTTCCCTAGGCTCCAGGTTGGTGCATTAAAGGAAAACTCTATTGGCTCAGTGACTGGCATGAACGTCCTTCCTGGAACTTGAACTCGAATCATCCAACGCTCCTCTTCTAGTAAAGTGGCGATGTAGGTCCCGATGAAGCTTGGTATTCCGATGTTCAGGTATGTAGTGACTTCCTTCAAATGTCGTCCAAAAGGTGTATCTTCATCCGGTTGAGTGAACTTGTTCCTTGCATCCGCCATCCTAAAGAGTAGAAAAGGGAGAGGAGTCAGAAATTAGAAGAGAGTAGTGATATAAGGCTTTAGCTTAGTGGTTGTGTACTACATTCAACGTGTGCTCTGATACCATCTTGTAGCGACCAGACCTCAAACAATCTGATCTCTGTGCATCAGTGTCATCCCTGGATTGGTAATGCTGACACGCACAGTACTTGAGGATTTATAACAGAGTAGCAATCACACACTTATTACAGTGAATGTCTCAGAAGAGAACTTATTACAATAAATATGTCTTAAGGCCATCTAAAAACGATAACAGCGGAAGGCTTGGAAGATAAAGTGAGTCCATCAACTCCAATGGCATCACTGAGTGAAAGACAATGACCTATGGCACCTTAATCATCATCTCAAAAGTCTGCAACATGAACATTGCAGCCCGAAACGGGTCAGCACATGGAATATGCCGGCAATGTAACACATAGAGTAATGAAAAGAATAAATGCTATCACTACATGCATATTTGGCTAGTGGAAAGCTCTATGGTTATAGTTTTGCATAGAGCCAATTTTTCCCTACAACAAAGGAATAACTTTTATTTAACTATCATGGTGGTTGTTAAACATTGAGAAGGTTCCTCCAAGTCAATCCCAATTAAATATCATCATTAAACCCAATCAAATTATATTAAGAGTGATGAGATCAACATGATAATCCAAGAACTAGATACTCAAGACATCCATAACCAGGGACATGGCTAACCAAGATTAGTTTATACACTCTACAGAGGTTTGCGCACTTTTCCCCACAAGACTCGAATACATCCATGGTCAGAGATTCGAGACACAGTCTTTCTGAAGCATTAACTACCTACTCTGGATAGACAGTACCACCTACAACCCACTACATCTGCTATTCTACCTCTTCAAGAGCTTCACGCAACTTACTCAACTATGCCAGAGCCCATATTGGCTTGTGGCTGCACACGGAAGTTTCTAGCATGAATAATCTTATGATCCCTTTGAGCCTGGGTGACGGACGATAGGTTAATCACACGGGTACTCCAGGATATCCTAGGACAACACTGGATTCTCCAGGTGCCCTGACAACCACTGGGTACTCCAGGGTGCCTTCAAGCAATCCACCTAGATGTGTATTTAAGTAGCCACCTTAGTTCAACCATTAATTAACCATACACACAACTATCATGAATCACTCGAACCAAACCATGTCTACGAGCATAGCATAGCAATATAAGCAACGTAGAAGTAACTCCCAAAGGTTTGATAATAAACAGGTAAAAAGGTACTACCTCATATACTTCCCAAAACCCACATGTTAATGAGATCCTAACCATGCAATTGTTTGACGATTGATCTAATGCAATAAAACTGGGTATTAAAGAGGTATGATCAAAGTGTTACTTGCCTTGCTGATGATCCGTGAAACCTAGAGACTCGTAGTAGCACACTTTGCACTCCGGGTACTCTAACGCAAACAAACAAGCATACAATAAGAACTCAACTAGAAGCACGGGTAAAACTCAAATAAGAGATCTAACCAGAAATTACAACTTAAGAACTCCGTTTTGCAAAACCAATCAAATCAAATGAAGCAACGAAACTCAAACTACGAAAGAAACAAGCTCCATTTACTAATCTATACTTAAGTCAAATTTTATAGTAGAAAAATCTTCTTCAAGTTGATTAAATAGAAAGAGGGATTCGAGTCGAAGATCTAGGCGCTTGAATCGCCGGATTCTGATAAACGAGCGGAAAGATAAACTAAAACGAAAATCAGGGCAGAAATCGCGATCGAAAATAATCGCGGAAAATCCCTGGAAAAGAAAAACTGACGAACAGGCTAACAAACGAACGTACGCTGTCTGCGGTTAAGGGTGAGAACCGTTCGTTAAAACGAACGTACAAACGAGCGTTCGCTAAATAACTAAACCGGGAAAAAACTGATCTAAAAAAATAACCGTGGGTTCTAAAAAAACCGAACAGTTTTAGATAAAAACCGACGGCTACCTCGGTTCACGTGGCGGCGATGGCGGCAGTTAACTCCGGTGGCGGGGTTGGCGGCGAGGGCGGTAGGCAGTGGCGACGGCGACGGGTGGTGGGGTCGGCAGTGACGGGTAGTGGGGTCGGCGGCGGGCGGTGCGGAGGCGATGGGCTACGTCGGCAGCGGCAGCACGCGGCGGTGGCGGCGAATCCGGCGGCAGCTGCTGCGCTACGTCTTGAGCTTGCGTTGGTTTTCCTTGAAGAGGAAAGGGTGATGCAGGAAAGTAGCGTAAGTATTTCCCTCAGTTTTTTACAACCAAGGTATCAATCCAGTAGGAGGCTTCTCAGAAGTCCCACACACCTACACCAATAAACAAGAACCTCGCAACCAACGCAATAAAGGGGTTGTCAATCCCTTCACGGCCACTTGCGAAAGTGAGATCTGATAGAGATAATATGATAAGATAAATATTTTTGGTATTTTTACGATATAGATTGGAAAAGTAAAGATGCAAATAAAAGTAGATGGCAAACTTATATGATAAAAGATAGGCCCGGGGGCAATAGATTTCACTAGTGGCTTCTCTCAAGATAGCATAAGTATTACGGTGGGTGAACAAATTAATGTCGAGCAATTTATAGAAAACCGAATAGTTATGAGATTATCTAGGCATGGTCATGTATATGGGCATCACGCCCGTGACAAGTAGACCGACTCCTGGCTGCTTCTACTACTATTACTCCACACATCGACCGCTATCCAGCATGCATCTAGAGTATTAAGTTCATAAAGAACAGAGTAACGCATTAAGAAAGATGCCATGATGTAGAGGGATAAACTCATGCAATATGATATAAACCCCATCTTTTTATCCTCGATGGAAACAATACAATATGTGCCTTGCTGCCCCTGCTGTCACTGGGAAAGGACACCGCAAGATTGAACCCAAAGCTAAGCACTTCTCCCATTGCAAGAAATATCAATCTAGTAGGCCAAACCAAACAGATAATTCTATGAGACTTGCAAAGATAACTTAATCACACATAAAAGAATTCAGAGGAGATTCAAATATTTCTCATAGATAAACTTGATCATAAACCCACAATTCATCGGATCTCGACAAACACACTGAAAAAAGAGTTACATCGAATCGATGTCCAAGAAAATCGAGGAGAACCTTGTATTGAGATTCAAAGAGAGAGAAGAAGCCATGTAGCTAATAACTATGGACACGAAGGTCTGTGGTAAACTACTCACAACTCATCGGAGAGGCCTTGGAGATGATGTAGTGGCCCTCCGTGGTTGATTCCCCCTCCGGTGGAGCGCCGACAAAGGCTCGAAGATGGGATCTCGCGGATGAAGAAGGTTGCCATGGTGGATATAGTGTTTCTTTGTACTCCGTGACGGTTTCAGGGTACGTGGGTATATATAGGATGAAGAAGTAGGTCGGTAGACGCTCGAGGGGCCCACAAGGGTGGGGGGCACGCCGAGCACCCTTGTGGCTGCATCCTCTGTTGCTTGACGTCCACTCCAAGTCCCCTGGATCACGTTTGTTCGAAAAAGATCGTTCCCGAAGGTTTCATTCCGTTTGGACTCTGTTTGATATTCCTTTCCTTCGAAACACTGAAATAGGCAAAAAAGACAGCAATTCGGGCTGGGCCTCCGGTTAGTAGGTTACTCCCAAAAATGATATAAAAGTGTAAAGTAAAGACCATAAACATCCAAAACGGGTAATATAATAGCATGGAACAATAAAAAATTATAGATACCTTGGAGACGTATCAAGCATCCCCAAGCTTAATTCCTGCTCGTCCTTGAGTAGGTAAATGATAAAAAAATAATTTTTGATGTGGAATGCTACCTAGCATAATTCTCAATGTAATTTTCTTTATTGTGGCATCAGATCCAAATGATTCAAAATAAAAGTTCATATTGACATAAGAAATAGTAATACTTCAAGCATACCAACTAAGCAATCATGTCTTCTCAAAATAACATGGCTAAAGAAAGTTATCCCTACAAAATCATATAGTTTGGTTGTTGCTCTATCTTCATCACACAAAGTATTTAATCATGCACAATCCCGATGACAAGCCAAGAAATTATTACATACTTTAGTAATCTCAAACTTTTTCAACATTCACGCAATACATGAGCGTGAGCCATGGACATAGCACTATACGTGGAATATAATGGTGGTTGTGGAGAAGACAAAAAAGGAGAAGATAGTCTCACATCAACTAGGCGTATCAACAGTGTCGCCGCGTGGGAGGGCGAGCACCTATGGGGCAGGGCCCCTTTTTAGTCCGGCAAGGGGGCGGAGGGCGCACGAAGAGCAGATCGAGGCGGAGCGCGCGGGGGATTTTTACCCAGCTTCGAAGCTCTCCAGAGAGATAAAACTCCTACTGCTACTTTGTGTTTCTATTCTGTTCTTGCTTGAGGGCGTGGGTGCCCTCTAGTTTCGAATGAGTCGAACCTCTAAGTCGCTCCCCTTTTCTACGTGCGCATGGGCCTCCTTTTTATAGGCTAAAGGGGTCACCGACAGATGGCAGCATAGAAAGAGGGGTAGAAGAGTAAAAACATGGGTTGGTACAACCGCTATCAATAGTGCCCCCTACCTAACTCTGACAGTAGGGGACAAGGGCATTTAATGCCAGTCTGGTCGCCCAAGCAGTGTATGTCACGACCGTTGGAGGCACCACCGATCGCCACGATGGCCCCTTGCCAGCGCCAGCTTGCCACCTCGCAACCCTAGCTGCACGGCCTCCTGCCACGTGTGCTTGGGAAGGTCCCGGAGCGACATGTTGGCAGGTGTGCTGGAGCGCAGGCGCGAAGTGGGGGTTTCCCGCGGCAAGCTCCTTGCCGCGGTCGTCATCTTGTCGGGTTCGGGAGCTTGTCGCTCACCGAGCCTTGCCGGGGCGCGTGGTGCGTCGTGGCAAGTTTTCTTGGAACACCTTGAATGGCCTTCCCGGCAAGCTCCTCTTGCCGGGGTCTTGTCTTCTACCCGGCCAGCTTCTCTTGCCGGCGCCTTGGTTGGCCTTCCCGGCAAGCTCCTCTTGCCGGGGCCTTAGTTTGAGTACTTTGTTCTTGAATGGCATCAAAGTAGCCGTGGAGGATCTTGGCGGACGCCCGGCAAGCCCTGCCGCGGGTCGCTGCGACTGCCCGTGCACAAGTTCGGGATACTAAGGTACCCCTACTTTAGTACACCGACAGGAGCCCCCGGGCCTGGGCCATACACGGTGCCAAGCGCTGTTGGGCCAGGCCCAAAACAGTGCACGGGCACGCGCGGCCTAGGTCATACTAAATCCGACTCCGCACCCACCACGCCCTCTCGCAATGACATGCGTCAAACGCGGCGTCGTGGGAGAGATCGTGGGTAATTCTTTAATCCAGGAAATGCGTAACGTCCGCATCCCCCGTTTATAAGCAGAGGAAACAGGGCCGTTCCCCCACCTTCGCCACTTGCAGTTCCTTCCTCCGAAAGCTCTGCCGCTCCCCTCCGCTTCCCAAGCCGAAAGAGAGCAGCGCTCCGCCGCCCATCGCCGCCGTCGCCGCCGTCGCCCTCGCCTTCCCCCACCGCTTCCGCCATGGCTCTGAAGACCGGGAAGGCTGCGAAGGCTGCGAAGTCGGCCGAGGCGCTGCAGCTTGAGGCGCTGCGTAAGAAGCGAGTGCTTTTCCTCCCTGAGCTCACCCCGAAGGCGCTGCGGGAGGAGTTCTACCTCTTCTGGTCGACGGAGACGCAGGTGCATCCGCGCACGCAGGTGCTTTCCGCTGAGGCTTCCAAATCGAAAAAGTGCCCCAGAGGTTACTACTTCTTTCCTGTGTTCTTCTATTGCGGGCTCTGCCCGCCTTTTTCCGATTTTCTCTGCGACATCATGAACACCTACGGGTTTCATCTTCTTGATTTCACCCCCAACGCTGTTCTGACAATGGCGGTTTTCGCACACCTCTACGAGAACTTTGTTGGCATCCTCCCCAATGTCGCTCTTTTTCGTCATTATTTCTCCCCCTGGGCCGAGAAAGGGGAGCCACTGGCTGGCGGAATCGCCTGGACCTCCCGGATTGGCATGAAGGAGGTGTACTTGACGGGCGAGCTCCGCAGCAAGTGGGACGACTGGAGGGCGGAGTGGTGCTGGATCTGTGATGCCAATCCGCGGCCATTCACCAAACTGCGCCAGACCCGGGTGGTGCCTGGCGGCGACTGGAGCGCTCTGTCGCTGGACGACGCCAAGCTGAAGATTTCCACCACCCGAATCCTCCGGCTCAAGCATGCCGGGCTCACAGCAGGGGCGGTTGGCGCGGATTTCCTTCGCCGTCGCATCGCCCCTCTGCAAAAGAGGGGGAGGCCCGCCTGGCTGTTTGGCGGCCCGGCGGATATCATGAGGCTGCGTCCAGGCCTCAACTTCAACTTCACCATTCTGGAGCTTGACGGGATGCTGAGGGAGCTGTTCAAGCATGACGCCAACCATCCAGAATGGTTCAGGTTGCCGCAGGGCGTCGTCCCCTTGTGCAACAACTCCCAGCGCGATCACATCTGCGCAATGATGCCAGAGTGCGACTCGCACGGGATAAGTGCAACTTGGATAGAGCCCGCCGTCGAGGTCGTGCAGCAATTCTTCGATAATTTGACGGAGGTAGCAGTCAACTCCGACGAGCAGAGGCTCCTCACCCGTGCCACCACCGACAACGAGATGCTGTACATCGCCACCAGGGCCGAAGAGGCGGCGGCAGCCGCTGCCGCGGGCGAGTTTGGCTTCACGTTGGAGGAGGTGGAGGCGGCCGAGGCAGCAAGTCTTGCTGACCGGGAAGACCTCGCCAGAGAAGTCGCTGGCGAGGGGGAGCCCGAGGTCGAAGCGAGCGAGCCCGCCGAGGGCGCGAGCGGCTAGCCGTCTTCGAGCAGCTTGCCGCAGGCGGAGCCCCCAGCGTGGCCCCAATTCCAATCGAGAAGACGCCTCCGTCGAGTTGGAGATACGGCAGAGGAGCAGGCCGGCCAGCAACCGTGGCGCCGTGGGACACACTCCACCGCGGCAAGTACCGTTGCCGCGGGAGGGTCCCAGGCTGTGCCGGCAACTGAGGCGGGGTCTTCCCGGGCCGCCACGCCTGATCCTGCCGCAGCCCCCGGCAAACACCGAAGGGAGCCTACTCCTCCTTCACACTGCGCAGAGAGGGTACCGGACTTCGACCTCTTCGCGCTGAGCTCCGATGATGATGAATAGGAGGAGGAGGAGGAGTGAGGCTTTCTTCTCACTGTTCTTGATTTTCTTTGAGCCTTGTTATTGTTTGTCTGGTATCTAATTTGCTTCTCTCTGAATTCCTATTCTATTTCAGGACTCTGGCGGAGAGAGCGGCGAAGAGGGCCAAGGTCCCCGTGGTTGTCATCGAGGACGATCCTGCTACGATGGCAGAAGATACGTCCGAGACCACCTTGACGGACCCGGTTCCTTCTCCTCGAAGCAGCCCCCAGCACAGCCCCCAGCGTAAGTGTTTGGTTCACTTCCCGTTGTGGGGCGCGCATGGGTGCTTCTCCTTTTGCTGACATCTTGATTGCTGATCCATTCGTGTAGGAGCAGAGCAGGCCCATCAGGGGCAATCAGAAACCGCCCCGGAAGTGCTGTCTGCTTCGACTACGCCGCCAAGGGGCGATTCCTCGACAAGGGAGTGCTCCCCGGCAAAGGAGAGGTCCTCGGCAAGGGATGGAACTAGTGAGCTCTTGGTGGAGGAGCCCATGGTCACTGAGCCCAGCACAGGTAACCTTCCTTGTCGGAAATCTTCCCTTGGGTCCTTCTTCTGATCTTCTTTTTTGGATATTTGCTTGACTTTTCTTTCCTTTTCCTATCCTCAGATCCCCCTCTCGTAGACCCGATGGAGGCCGAGGCCGCCGGCGAGGAAGGCGCACGCGGCAACACTGAAGATGCTGCCGCTGGCGAGGAAGAGGCCGGCGCTGATGAACCAGCCGACGAGGAAGCCGCCAAGGCTGTTAGCGCAGGAGCCGGCGAGGGATCCGGTGATCACACTGACGACCCGGAGGACGCAGGAGCGCAAGGCGCTGCACCGTCCACCGACCCCTCCGTCGCTGATGCAGCGCCGGGCTCCGAGGAGCCCCAGCCAGGCGCATACTTGAAGGCCGGCGAGGGCGTGTACATCAAGCTTCCCTGGGCGTCGAGCTCCAGGGCACCGGTGGAAGGAGAGGAGTTTGACGGGGAAGTACTCGCCTCTGCTGGGCTGGCAGTGGTTGACCAGCCAAGCAGCAGCGGCGGCGAGTCCGAGGAGGAGCAGCTACTCCGAAAGCTGGTGTCGCTCTATCGCGCCCGGCAAGCAAAGCTTGAGTCCCGGGAAGCGCTTGTCGCGCGGGCGGGAGTTGACATAGAAAAGCACGCGGAGGAGCTGAAGAGCCGCAACCAGGAGGCCCTCCGGTCCATTGCCGAGGAGAGGGCGCAGCTCGACGAGGCGAAGAAGGCGTTCCTCCTGGAGAAGGCTGAAGCCGAAGAGAAGCAGAGGCTCGCCGCCGAGGAGCTGTCCAAGCGGGATGGTGAGCTGATAGAGAAGAAGGTGAACTTGGACAGCCACGAAGAGGAGCTCGCCGCCCAGGAGCAATCGCTTGGCGGGGCACTCAAGGAGGCGAAGGATGCCACCGCGGCTGCTGAGGCCGCCAAGAAGGAGTTAGAGGTGAAGGTGACACAGCTGGAGGCAGACATGAAAAGGAAGAACGAAGAGTTTTCCGCACTCCAGCGCGAACGCGAGAAGGATGCACTTGCCCATGGCGATCTGCATGTTCGACTCGCCGAGAAAATCAAGGAACTGAACGCCGCCAAGGACTCGAGCGCTGATCTGAAGCTAAAGCTGGCCACCTTGACGGAGACGCTGGATGCCGCCAAGAGGCGAGAGGATGACTTGAAGAAAGATGTCAAGGGCAACGAAGAACTGCTGACGAGGGCTGCCGAGGCTCAGAACACCTTCAAGGTCACGGTGGAGCTCTGGACGGAGGGCCTTGTCAACATCGCTGCATCCATCGACGAGGAGCTGGCGGAACTGGACTTGGCGGGCTTCGGGTACTCCACTGACGAAAATCTCCCGCCCAGTGCCAAGCTTACTTTTTTCTTCAAGGGCGTGGTGACGGCCCTCCAGCAACTCCGGGAAAGGATCCCGAAGAAGGTGGCGGACGAGTCGCGTGCAATCTGTGCCAAGGTCTTGGAGAAGGTGTTGGTGAAGATACTCTTCCGCAACCCGGGCCTCGACCTCACCCGCGTCCTCAAGAGGCTGCCGGCGGGTGCCGATCTTGAAGAACTCAAAGCCATTGTCGCACCCATCGTGGACAAGGTGAATGAGGTCAAGATGGTTGACGGCGAGCGCGTGGATTAGACCATCTTTCTTCTCCTTTCCTTGTCGCTGTTTATCTAAGTCATGAGAACAATTTAGTTAGTGCCGCAACAAGTTACTTTTGTAATATAACTTTATTCTGGGCAATGCTTGCTATGCTATCTCCTTTACTTGGTCCTTCCTTTTTATGTTTTTACCCTACGCTTTTAGGGAACTTGCCGGCACGGGCACGCTTGCCGCGAGTGCTGAGTGCGGAACATCAGCAGCTTGCTGGCGGTGCCGGAGCACGCTTGCCGCGGGTGCTGAGTGCGGAACATCAGCAGCCTGCTGGCGGTGCCGGCTCCGGCAAGAAACCTTGCCGCAACTAGTTGCAGCACACTTAAGTTGTTGAGCGGACTCGAAAACAACGTAAGGGTGCTTAGCGGCTCACTTAAGTTGCTCAGCGGACTCGAAGCAAAGTAAGGGCGCTTAGCAGCTCACTTAAGTTGTTGAACCGACTCGAAATGAAGTAAGGGCGCAACTAGCTACGAGGAGGTTCCTCCGCGCACAGGTTTTCCATACAAAGCAGAGTCGTTCAAGGAGGATAGCTTAAATTTTTAAGAAAACGATCGTGCTCAAACTTTGGCAACTTAGCTTTTCTGTCGTCTGTGTCCCGGCAAGGCCATACTTCTTTGAACGACGCCCGGTCCACACCTTTATCCTCTCCTCCCCCCTCGTGAACTTGTGGGCGAAGGAACCTTCTTTTTGAGAGAAGAGAAAACAAAGATATGGAGCCTTGTGGCTCGTTATTGCTTACCTGAAGAGAGTGCTGCACAAAGTTGTCAGATTATACATGCATAAAAGAAAAAGGCATGAAATTTGACAACATGTGCTGAGCACATGTACTTTATGCATGGGATCTGCGCCCGGCTCTGTACCAAGGATTACATGCAACAGCGGCAAGACTTGTACAGAAAGGTGGTTGCCGGACAGGGTCCGACAACCGCGCCTTACGGATAAAACTTACGAAGATGCTCGATGTTCCAGGAGTTGCTCACCGGAAAGCCATCTTCGGTCTCAAGGCGGACAGCGCCAGGCCTAGTGACTCGTTTCACCCGATAAGGGCCTTCCCACTTCGGCGTCAACTTGTTCGAATTCTTGGCGGATTGAACGCGCCGAAGAACAAGGTCGCCTTCCTCGAAGCTTCTGGCATTAACTTTGCGGCTATGGTAGCGGCGCAAAGCTTGCTGGTAGCGAGCAGCTCGTACAGCAGCCTGAAGACGATCTTCCTCGAGGAGCAGCGCGTCATCTTGCCACAGCTGCTCTTGCTCAAGCTCGTCATGAGCGAGTACTCAAGGCGATCCGTATACGAGTTCTGTGGGGAAAACTGCTTCTGCTCCATATACTTGAGCAAAAGGTGTCTGGCCAGTGGCTCGATTTGGCATCGTTCTTGGAGAACTTGGCGCTGTTCGCGGCGAGCTCACGGGTCCGACGACGCAGTGGAATCGGCGTCGAGGTTGGCCCGGCAAGTCGGCGATCTTGGCCTTCGTGGTGGCCCTCCAGTCGTCGATCTTGTCTGGCGTTGGAGGGTAATCTAGAAGCAATTGGGCTCGGGCCAGCGCTTCCTCTGGAGTCTTGGGTGGCGGTGGCGAGCGACGCGAGGTGCGGAATATGCTCAGACTTCTAACATTGTTAGAAGGAGCAACATCTCGTCCAGGCGACCGTCCCGCGCTCGCGCCAGCATGTTGTCGCGCATGTTGGCCTTTGAGCATCCCGCGACCCACCAGCTTGGCCTTGTTCTAGCGCGAGTACAGTGCTAGGAGCACCGTGGCATTGTTGATCCTGCACCTCCTGGGAGGGGTGCGGCGGATGTACAGACGCTGAAGCTTGCGGGGCCTTGTCCTTGGACCGAGTGACGATGTGAGTCCCTCCGCTGGCGCCCGCTCCTCCGCTAGCGTCCACCCCACCGCCCGTTTGCTCCGGTAGCGGTAGGATAGACGTGGACGGAGCGGCCACCTCTGAAGCCTTCTTCTTCGGTGGCATGTCGATGAAGGTGTTGATGTAGCACGCGCAAACGCCGGATCTGGTTCGCACAAACTCGACGCACCCCTACCTGGCGCGCCAGAGATGTCGCCGCGCGGGAGGGCAAGCACCTATGGGGCAGGGCCCCTTTTTAGTACGGCAAGGGGGCGGAGGGCGCACGAAGAGCAGATCGAGGCGGAGCGCGCGGGGGATTTTTACCCAGCTTCGGAGCTCTCCGGAGAGATAAAACTCCTACTGCTGCTTTGTGTTTCTATTCTGTTCTTGCTTGAGGGCGTGGGTGCCCTCTAGTTTCGAATGAGTCGAACCTCTAAGTCGCTCCCCTTTTCTACGTGCGCATGGGCCTCCTTTTTATAGGCTAAAGGGGTCACCGACAGATGGCAGCGTAGAAAGAGGGGTAGAAGAGTAAAAACGCGGGTTGGTACAACCGCTATCAACAGTGCCCCCTAACTAACTCTGACGGCAAGGGACAAGGGCATTTAATGCCAGTCTGGTCGCCCAAGCAGTGTATGAAACGACCGTTGGAGGCGCCACCGATCGCCACGATGGCCCCTTGCCAGCGCCTGCTTGCCACCTCGCACCCCTAGCTGCACGGCCTCCTGCCACGTGTGCTTGGGAAGGTCCCGGAGCGACACGTTGGTAGGTGTGCTGGAGCGCGGGCGCGAAGTGGGGGTTTCCCGCGGCAAGCTCCTTGCCGCGGTCGTCGTCTTGTCGGGTTTGGGAGCTTGTTGCTCACCGAGCCTTGCCAGGGCGCGTGGTGCGTCGCGACAAGTTTTCTTGGAACGCCTTGAATGGCCTTCCCAGCAAGCTCCTCTTGCCGGGGTCTTGTCTTCTTCCCGGCCAGCTTCTCTTGCCGGGGCCTTGGTTGGCCTTCCCAGCAAGCTCCTCTTGTCGGGGCCTTAGTTTGAGTACTTTGTTCTTGAATGGCATCAAAGTAGCCGTGGAGGATCTTGGCGGACGCCCGGCAAGCCCTGCCGCGGGTCGCTGCGACTGCCCGAGCACAAGTTCGGGATACTAAGGTACCCCTACTTTAGTACACCGACAAACATGCTATGGAGTTGCCCATTAATAGATATCAATGTGAGTGAGTAGGGATTGCCATGCAAAGGATGCACTAGAGCTATAAATGTATGAAAGCTGAACAAAAGAAACTAAGTGGGTGTGCATCCAACTTGCTTGGTCACGAAGAACTAGGGTATTTTGAGGAAGCCCATCATTGGAATATACAAGCCAAGTTCTATAATGAAAAATTCCCACTAGTATATGAAAGTGACAACATAGGAGACTCTCTATCATGTCATGATGCTACATTGAAGCACAAGTGTGGTAAAAAGGATAGTAGCATTGTACCTTCTCTCTTTTTCTCTCTTTTTTTTATTTGGCCTTTCTCTTTTTTTTGGCCTATCCTCTTTTTTTTCTTTGGTGGGCTCTTTGGCCTCTCTTTTTTTAAGTCCGAAGTCTCATCCCAACTTGTGGGGGACTCATAGTCTCCATCATCCTTTCCTCACTGGGACAATGCTCTAATAAAGAAGATCATCACACTTTTATTTACTTACAACTCAAGATTACAACTCGATACTTAGAACAAGATATGACTCTATATGAATGCCTCCCGCGGTGTACCGGGATATGCAATGAATCAAGAGTGGCATGTATGAAAAATTATGAAGGTGGCCTTGCCACAAATACGATGTCAACTACATGATCATGCAAAGAGCAATATGACTATGATGATGTGTGTCATATAAACGGAACAGTGGAAATTTGCATGGCAATATATCTCAGAATGTGTGACACCCCAAAATTTTGGCCTTGTTTTATTAAATTAATTTTTTTTGCCAGGAATTAAAACTTTTATTTTTTGGGCTCCCTTTTGATTTTTGAACCATTTTCTCCCTTGTTATTATGGAGTTTTTCCCAAAGTGAAAACCTTTCAAATATGTTATTGGACTTATTTAACCTCTCAAGAAAAACTTTTCTTTTATCAGTATAACTAATTAACTAATTAAATTGCTTGATCTTTATTTTCTTGAAAAATGGTGTTTCAAGGTTATATGGCCATATTTGAACTACAACCATTTGATAAATTCACCTAAAAATTCCAACCAAAATTTGGAGATCTCATGTGATGTTTTTAAATCACTTTTATACAAAAATATCTCTTATTCATGAAATATTTTGAGCTCTACACTCAATTTTTCTTCTCTGGTCCAGAGTGCAATTTGCACTACAACCCATTTAAATATTTCTTTCTAGCCTCCACCAAAATTATGGGATGTCAGTAGGAGCATATCATTCCATTATATGCCAAAAATCCAGTGATGTTCTTTGAAAAGTTTGAGTGAATCAACCTCATCTTCATTCTGGTCCAACATGATGGTTTGCACAGCAACCATATTTTGCTTGCTCTTTAGCCCTTTATTCTTTCTCCTACTTGTAGTCCTCCATGTTAAACTCCTAAGTCCAGGAGCATGCAACCATTGGCATATTTTTGGTTCATGAAATAATGCCATTCACCTCCTGTCCAGAATTGAAATTCTGCAAAACTTGCACTAGAAAGTTTCTGCTTTTCACAAACTAACCTCATCACTCTCTCTTGCATCTAAAGAGACCACCATCTAGAGTTTTTGGCCACTCCAAGACCTGCCTAAGTGCCCTTAGCATTTTGTCAAACACCCAGTGTGCATAACCAGATTTTGGCATGGATTCAAGTTTACATTGTGAACTTGGCCACCTGACCTAACCACCATGCCCATTCACCCTCTATCTAACCCTAACCTAGTCCTGTTTCTTCCCAGCCTCAACCGCGACCTCTAGCGAGCTCTGGCATTGTGTCGAACACATCCCATGCATGCCTAGAGCGCGAGCAGAGCGTGCGTTTGGCACACGTTTTGCACGTGCCGTGCCCGAGACGACGCGTCGCGCCCCTGGCCTTGCCACCATTGCAAAGCCGCGCCACGCACGTCCTTCCTCACCGCAACATGCCAAGCCGCCCCTCGCCATGCCCCGGCAGGCCAAGAGCTACCCGCCGCGGCCGCCCGACAGCCCCTGCTCATGTCGGCGCCGCCCGAGCCTCTCCCGCTCGCCAGCTTGCTCCTGGAGCAGTGCCCGCTCGTCCGCTAGCTCCTGCCGCCATGCCCAGCCCCGCCACGTTGCCCTGCAAGCCACAGGGAGGCGGTTCGCCGGCATCCTCATCCACCGCCGCGGAACCGACCTCGGCGAGCCATAAAAGGGAGGCCCCCGAGCTCCCCCGAGCACGCAGGCAACCTCAGGCCACCCCTATGGCACTCCCCCAGCTCGCATTCGACCCGGGGAGGCCTCCTTCCTCATCTTTGGCAACTCCTGCCGCCGCCACTGCCTCGTTCACTCTGGCGCTACCAGGACCTCCCCCTCTCCGTTCTCTTCACCAAGAACCCCCTCTTCCTCCCGTGAACCATTCCCCCTACTCAATTTTGTTCGGGAGCCATCGCCGCCACAAAATCACTATGTCACCGAAGCTCCCTCCGCCGCGGAGCTCGCCACCGGCGATTCCCTCCGTCCCCACCGGCCAGTCGACCACCGGGAGGGCCGCCTAGGAGTGGCGGATCCATCCCTGGCCTCGGATGCCCTCGAGGAGCCGCCAATCGCCGGCGACGATCGCCGGAGTTCCGCCTCCGCTCAGGACAGAGGAAGAGGAGGGAGAAGACTGGTCAAACCTGACTAGTGGGCCCCCTGGACCCACTGTCAGTGACCCCCGCACCGTTCCATGTGTTTTAAGTGGAGGCGTAAAACCTCAAGTATGCCTCCTATGATCGAAAGCGTATTTCTATCTGAAACGTTTTTCTTTTTCTGTTTTATTTAAAATCAGATTTGACCAAATCTTTGACTGGCTCTATCTTTTTAAATATAACTCCAAATGAAATGATTCTTTTTCCTACCTCTCTCAAATTTCACCTAGTTTATTTTAAGATTTATTTGAAAAAATTTCAGAACAACTTTTGGTGCTGTTTTTATTTTGTGTGTTAATTCTTTTATATTGCTAAAATAGGATTTTTGAGGAGAGGAGAAATGTTTCAAATTTTGGAGTGCACCCTGCCTTTCCACACATTGAAGGCAAGCATTCTGAATCCCGGCATAATATTTTTTGTGTGATCGTTGATACATTTATAACACCACCGCATTTTGAAGAACTTGTTATTTCATGTGATATGATCATATGCATGGGTGCATGTTATTGATTTCCATGCTGTTGGAAATGAAGACACTTGTGATGATAATCATCCTCATGTGACTTGCATGCATACCGGCAGGAACCCGGGAAAACCTCTGCCTTGGGTAGGCATGAGTTTGTCGCCGGTCTCCGTCAGGACGGTTATGTCTGGTATGGCATGGCAAGGTGATATGAGCGGTGACTCTGTTGGTTGAAATACATTTGTCATGCTAATCATGCAGGGAATACTTAAACCTCCTGAGTCGACCGTAGATCGAGTCTTGTGCCAGTAACCCCCATACTTGTTTCGTACTACCACTCGTCTCTACAGCAAGTAGAGTACGGTTCAGTAAGTTGTCAACCTCTTTCTAGCACACACCGTACAGAGAGGCCATGGTGGAAGATACCGGTTGTAGCTGGTAGGCAGGCCACCTGGTCCGGGGGCATGGGTGTTTCCGGTTGGGACCGAGAGGGGAGGCAACCCCTTAGAGCGCGCGATATAAATTTGATCCCATGCTATGCGAGGTTGTAGCCTCCCCACTTAGAGTTTGCTTGACAGGTGTCGTGGGTGATTCCAGACACGTGTGAGTTAAGCTGGTGTGTGCAAGTTAGGTGTGTTTTCAACTAAAAGGCCGTAGACGGAATTAGTCTTGATGGACTAAAGAAATCCGTTTCTCGTGGGTAAAGAGTACACCCTCTGCAGAGATTAAACCTATTCGAATAGCCGTGTCCATGGTTAAGGATTACAGTCTGGGATGGGTCAAGTGTCGGTCTTTGGAGGTGAAACTGTTAAACCAGAAATGGAATTACTACTTGTGACTTGTGATAACTATGATTATTATTATTGTTGACTAACCCGTGATATTATTGTTATTATCGAGTATCTCTGGGATGGTTCTACCTCTGGGATATTCACTAAGGATCCTTTATGTGGTGTCGCTCAGACGCCCGACTGTGGCATTTATTTTAAAGCCCTTTATGTGGTGTCGCTCAGACGCCCGACTGTGGCATTTCTTTTAAAGCCTTTTATGTGGTGTCGCTCAGACGCCCGACTGTGGCATTTCTTTTAAAGCCCTTTATGTGGTGTCGCTCAGACACCCGACTGTGGCATTTCTTTTAAGCCCTTTATGTGGTGTCGCTCAGACACCCGACTGTGGCATTGCTTGTTATTTATTTCATAAATTTTAATACTACTTTGTTATTGCATTTTTATGAATAACTTGCTTGCACGCATCAGAGTTTCATTTATCTTTTGTGACAGACGCCATGAGCATAAAAAAATTTCAGCACATCATTGTTATATTATACCTGTGTTCGTAATGTTTGCGAGTACATTCAAAGTACTCACTGGCTTGTCCCTGGCTATTGTCTTGGCCAGATTTTCTTGCACGGAGAGAGGCGACGCGATGACAGCCCCGGAACCTAAGAAATGGAGATAGCAGCCTCGCGAAGATAGGAATTAACCTGGTCAGCTGTTCCTGTTGGGAAATGGAGTCCCATAGGCACTGATGTTTCACAACCCGCTTCCGCCATCAACCACTAGAAACCTTTTGTTGTACTCACAGGCCAGAACGGTCTTGTACTACATATTTTGTATTTTCTTGGAATTTCTGTGTCAAGTTGGAGCCTCATCAGCTAACAGTAATCCTGGGGCTGATGAGCACGACGGTCTTTTCTGGAAATTTATTACCCGGGAAAAACCGATTGTGACAGAATGGCTATGGAAATGCCATAATATGTAGGTATGGTGGCTGTTTCGAGGAAGGTATATGGTGGGTGTATCGTACCGGCGAAAGTTGTGTGGCACAAGAGAAGCTAGCATTGGTGGAAGGGTGAGAGTGCGTATAATCCATGGACTCAACATTAGTCATAAAGAACTCATATACTTATTGCAAAAATCTACAAGCCATTGAAAACAAAGTACTACGCGCATGCTCCTAGGGGGATAGATTGGTAGGAAAGGACCATCGCTTGTCCCCGACCGCAACTCATAAGGAAGACAATCAATAAATAAAATTGTGCTCCAACTTCATCACAAAGCGGTTCACCATACGTGTATGCTACGGGAATCACAAACTTCAGCATAAGTATTATTTAAATTCATAATCACCCAACTAGAATGACTCTAATATTACCACCTCTATATCTCAAAACAATTATCAATTATCAAATTGATCATAGCATCCAATTCACTTTATATGATAGTTTTTATTATACCCAACTTGGATGCCCATCATTCTAGGACCAATTTTATAACCATAGCAAATACCATGCTGTTCTAAGAGACTCCCAAAATAATATAAGTGAATCATGAGAGATCAACAATTTCTTCAAAATCAAGCCACCGCCGTGCTTTAAAAGATATAAGTGAAGCACTAGAGCAAAACTATCTAGCTCAAAAGATATAAGTGAAGCACATAGTGTATTCTAATAAATTCTAATCAAGTGGGATTCTCCCATAAGGTGTGTACAAAAAGGATGATTGCGGTAATCTAAAAAGCAAATACTAATATCATACAAGACGCTCCAGGCAAAACACATATCGTGTGGCGAATAAAAATATAGCTCCAAGTAAAGTTACCGATAGACGAAGATGAAAGAGAGGATGCCTTCCAGGGCATACCCAAGCTTAGCATTTTGGTTATCCTTGAATATCCTGGGGTTCCATGGGCATCCCCAAGCTTAGGCTCTTGCCACTCATTATTCCATAGTCCATCAAATCTTTAGCCAAACTTGAAAACTTCACAACACAAAACTTAACAGGAAATCTCATAAGCTCCGTTAGTGCAAGAAAGAAAAACCAACACATAGGGTACTGTAATTAACTCATTCTTTATTTATATTGGTGTTAAACCTACTGTATTCCAACTTATCTATGGTTCATACCCTACATACTAGCCATAGATGCATCAAAATAAGCAAACAACACACGAAAAATAGAATCTGTCAAAAACAGAACAGTCTGTAGCAATCTATAACTCTCGAATACTTCTGGAACTCTAAAAATCCTACCAAAATAGGAAGTCCTGGAAAATTTATCTATTGATCTACAGCAAAAACAATCATCCCAAAATCACGTTTCTTTGAATTACTAAAATTATTTTCGTGCGTGCAAAGTTTCTGTTTTTCAGCGGAATCAAATTTATTATCACCATAGGTTATCTTATAGGTTCTACTTGGAACAAACACTAATTAAAACATAAAAACACATCTAAACAAAAGGTAGATGAAATATTTATTACTAAACAGAAGCAAAAACAAAAAACAAATAAAAAATTGGGTTGCCTCCCAACTAGCGCTATTGTTTAACGCCCCAAGCTAGGCGTAAAAGCGAGGATAGATCTAAGTAGTGCCGTCCTTGGAACTTGGAAAGAAAAGAGAGAATTTCCTTTCTATGGCATTCATTCTTCTATTTTGGGAAATCACATTGCCATTAATGGAGTAAGTAAGATTAAGCACGTTACAGAAATTTGCATCTAAGCTTGCCTTCATCTCTTTGATAATTTCATTCTGATAAAAGCATAAGAGGGTGGTAGATTCAACCTTATCATTCATAGGATGCCCAAATATAGTTTTCATTCTTTCATAGGTATCTATATATAGCATCCCCTTCAAGAAAACCTCCTTCAAAAATAGAATCTAGAATTTTCTTGAAATAAGCGGGTAAGCCAACATAAAAACTTTTTAAGTATATCTCAATTTGATATTGTGGCACATAACTAGCCCGAATCCTTAATAACCTATCCCAAGCATGTTTTAAAGATTCATCAAGTAAAGAACAAAAAATTCCGGAGTCATCTTCATCAAAATTATTCAAACTCTCATTGGTGACACCGATAGGTCTTTCCATAGCATCATTATTTATGAGTTTAGAGAGGATAAAGGGACTATCCAAGGTACTAAAACCCTGGAAAGGACCCTTAGTTCTTTTTGATTCGGCCATGGCAAGAGGAAGGCAAATGGTAAAGAGAGGGCGAATAAAACGGCAATGGTGAAGTGGGGGACAGGAAAACGAGAGGCAAATGGCAAATAATGTAATGCGAGGGAGATGAGTTTGTGATGGGTACTTGGTATGTCTTGACTTGAGCGAAGACCTCCTCGGCAACGGCGCCAGAAATCCTTCTTGCTACGTCTTGAGCTTGCGTTTGTTTTCCTTGCAGAGGAAAGGGTGATGCAGCAAAGTAGCGTAAGTATTTCCCTCAGTTTTTGAGAACCAAGGTATCAATCCAGTAGGAGGCTCCTCAGAAGTCCCACGCACCTACACAAACAAACAAGAACCTCGCAACCAACACAATAAAGGGGTTGTCAATCCCTTCATGGCCACTTGCGAAAGTGAGATCTGATAGAGATAATATGATAAGTTAAATATTTTTGCTATTTTTATGATATGGATTGGAAAGGTAAAGATGCAAATAAAAGTAGATGGCAAACTTATATGGTGGGTGAACAAATTACTGTCGAGCAATTGATAGAAAAG
This sequence comes from Triticum timopheevii, assembly GCA_963921465.1. NCBI lineage: Eukaryota > Viridiplantae > Streptophyta > Magnoliopsida > Poales > Poaceae > Triticum > Triticum timopheevii. The sequence goes on from OY997271.1 coordinate 65,935,538, forward strand.
CGAATAGTTATCAGAAGCGAATAGTTATTACGTTCGTGATAAGTAGACTGACTCCTGCCTGCATCTACTACTATTACTCCACACATTGACCGCTATCCAGCATGCATCTAGAGTATTAAGTTCATAAAGAACAGAGTAACACATTAAGAAAGACGACATGATGTAGAGGGATAAACTCATGCAATATGATATAAACCCCATCTTTTTATCCTCGATGGCAACAATACAATACGTGCCTTGCTGCCCTGTTGTCACTGGGAAAGGACACCGCAAGATTGAACCCAAAGCTAAGCACTTCTCCCATTGCAAGAAATATCAATCTAGTGGGCCAAACCAAACTGATAATTCGAAGAGACTTGCAAAGATAACTTAATCACACATAAAAGAATTCAGAGGAGATTCAAATATTTCTCATAGATAAACTTGATAATAAAACCACAATTCATTGGATCTCGACAAACACACCGCAAAAAGAGTTACATTGAATAGATCTCCAAGAAGATCGAGGAGTACTTTGTAACGAGATTCAAAGAGAGAGAAGAAGCCATCTAGCTAATAACTATGGACCCAAAGGTCTGTGGTAAACTACTCACAACTCATCAGAGAGGCCTTGGAGATGATATAGAGGCCCTCCATGGTCGATTCCCCCTCCGGACTAACACCGGCGAAGGCTCCAAGATGGGATCTCGCCGATACAGAAGGTTGCGGTGGTGGAAATAGTTTTTCGTGGTGCTCCCCCCTGGTTTCAGGGTACGTGGGTATATATAGGAGGAAGAAGTAGGTCGGTGGACGCTCGAGGGCCCCACGAGGGTGGGGGCGCGCCCACCTATAGGGGGCGCGCCGGGCACCCTCGTGGCCGCCTCCTCTATTGCTTGACGTACACTCCAAGTCCCCTAGATCACGTTTGTTCCAAAAAGATCGCTCCCGAAGGTTTCATTCCGTTTGTACTCCGTTTGATATTCCTTTCCTTCGCACTGAAATAGGCAAAAAAACAACAATTCGGGCTGGGCCTCCGGTTAGTAGGTTAGTCCCAAAAATGATATAAAATTGTAAACTAAAGCCCATAAACATCCAACACGGGTAATAAAAAATTATAGATACGTTGGAGACGTATCAGTGGCGTGGATTTTGAGGCGGCGGGGCAGGGTTTCGGGTGGGGCTGGCGGCTCGCTCGGGCCTTCGGCCTTTAAAGGTTGGCCGGGCTGCGGTGTCCGCGTCGGACACGGCCCGTTAGGTCGGTAACTTTTTTTTGTTAAATAATTTCGCGCAGAAAAACAAATAAAAGAAATACTAAACGGACTCCAAACAACCATAAATAAATTTTCCCCGTCCTCTAAAAATATAGCGGACAAAGTGAACATTTATTTGGGCCTCTAATGCAATTTTGAAAAACGCATATTTTTCCTAATTCAAATAAAATAACGATAAAACACCAAATAAAATTATTATTTGATTTTAATGTTCAATCTCCAATATTTCTATATTTTGGGAAAGTCATTTTATCCCCTCTCTTTCATTTTCATAAAAGAAATATTCGAAGAGGAAATAATTAAAATCGAACGATCCCCTTTTCAAAACTTGAGAAAACTCAAATATGAAAATAACGAAATCCCCATTTCTCTCCGTGGGTCCTTGAGTTGCGTAGAATTTCTAGATCCGCCCAAAATGCAATAAAATATGATATGCAATGATGATCTAATGTATAACATTCGAAATTGAAAATTTGGGATGTTACAACCACATCCCAAACAAAACTTCCTACTATAGAAAAATCAGCATGGCTCGATGCAAACAGAGTAGAGGAGAGAGCAGAGAGGAAGCAATGGTTGGGTTACCTAGGAGGTAGTAGAAGAAGAAGACAGAGAGGCGGGTGAGACAGTAGTAGTCCTCTCCTCTACCCTCTTCTCCACTCCTTCACACAGCAGCTCCTGCACATGATCGCACCCAGGCATCAGATACAGAGAGGAGGAACACCAGAGAGAGAAAAAGAAGAAGGGGAGGAGGGATCTGACCTGCTTGCGGCACCTCCAGTGGGGTTGCCTTGTTCATGGGTGCCAGGGTTTCATGGCGGAAGGGAGGGAGTGAGGAAGGCTGGATGCAGCGGTCCTCTGATACGTCTCCAACGTATCTATAATTTTTGATTGCTCCATGCTACTTTATCTACTATTTTAGGCAATATTGGGCTTTATTATCCACTTTTATATTATTTTTGGGATGAACCTATTAACCGGAGGCCCAGTCCGGATTTGTTGTTTTATGCCTATTTCAGTGTTTCGAGGAAAAGGAATATCAGAAGGAGTCAAAATGGAATGAAATCAAACTGGAGAAGTTATTTTTGGAAGGAAAGCAACCCAGGGAACTTGGAGTGCACGTCAGGGGAGATACGGGCTGCCCACGAGGGTGCCCCCCCCCCCCGGGCACGCCCCCCTACCTCGTGGGGCCCCGTAGCTCCACCGACGTACTCCTTTCACCCATATATACCTACGTACCCTAAAACTTCCAGAACAGAAGATAGATAGGGAGTTCCGTCACCGCAAGCCTCTGTAGCCACCAAAACCTCTCGGGAGCCCGTTCCGGCACCCTGCCGGAGGGGGATCCGAAAACCGGTGGCCATCTTCATCATCCCGGTGCTATCCATGACGAGGAGGGAGTAGTTCACCCTTGGGGCTGAGGGTATGTACCAGTAGCTATGTGTTTGATCTCTCTCTCTCTCTCTCTCTCTCTCTCTCGTGTTCTCTCTCGTGTTCCTCTATGGCACGATCTTGATGTATCCCGAGCTTTGCTATTGTAGTTGGATCTTATGATGTTTCTCCCCCTCTAGTCTCTTGTGATGAATTGAGTTTCCCCTTTGAATTTATCTTATCGGATTGAGTCTTTATGAGATAACTTGATGTATGTCTTGCCGTGAGTATCTGTGGTGACAATGGGGTATCATGTGCCACTTGATGTATGTTTTGGTGATCAACTTGCGGGTTCCGTGACATTGGGAACCTATGCATAGGGGTTGGCACACGTTCTTGACTCTCCGGTAGAAACTTTGGGGCACTCTTTGAAGTACTTTTATGTTGGTTGGATGAATCTGAGATTGTGTGATGCATATCGTATAATCATGCCCACGGATACTTGAGGTGACAATGGAGTATCTAGGTGACATTAGGGTTTTGGTTGATTTGTGTCTTAAGGTGTTATTCTAGTATGAACTCTATGATGGATCGAGCGGAAAGAATAGCTTTATCTTATTTTACTACAAACTATTTAATAGATAGAACAGAAAGGATAACTTTGAGGTGGTTTCGTACCCTACCATAATCTCTATGTTTGCTCTCCGCTATTAGTGGCTTTGGAGTGACTCTTTGTTGCATGTTGAGGGTTTGTCATATTATCTATCTATGTTATTATTGTTAAGAGAACTTGCACTAGTGAATGTATGAACCCTAGGCCTTGTTTCCTATCATTGCAATACCGTTTGCGCTCACTTTTATCATTAGTTACCTTGCTATTTTTATATTTTCAGATTACCAAAACCTATATCTACCATCCATATTGCACTTGTATCACCATCTCTTCGCCGAACTAGTGCACCTATACAATTTACCATTGTATTGGGTGTGTTGGGGACACAAGAGACTTTTTGTTATTTGGTTGCAGGGTTGTTTGAGAGAGACCATCTTCATCCTACACCTCCTACGGATTGATAAACCTTAGGTCATCCACTTGAGGGAAATTTGCTACTGTCCTACAAACCTGTGCACTTGCAGGCCCAACTACGTCTACAAGAAGAAGGTTGTGTAGTAGACATCAAGCAGTTTCTGGCGCGTTGCCGGGGAGGTTAGCGCTTGAAGGTATATCTTTAGATCTTGCAATCGAATCTTTTTGTTTCTTGTTTTATCACTAGTTTATTTTATAAAAGAAAATTACAATAAAATGGAATTGAGTTTGTCTCATACGCTTCACCTTTTTAATATCTTTCGTGAGTATGATGGAAAGGAAAATTGTGCCAAAGTGCTAGAAGCAGAATTACATAGAATGCTTGGCATGAAAAATGTGAATGATGAGCATGATTGCAATGTTGTTAGTATGAATTCCTTGAATATCCATGATGCTAATGATATGCAAAGCCACAAGCTTGGGGAAGCTATGTTTGATGAACATGATATTTTTTGTCCCCCAAGCTTTGATGAGCAAATTTACTATGATGAGAGCATTCCTCCTATCTATGATGATTATTGTGATGACACGTATGCTTTAAAGAATAATGATAACCATGAAACTTGTCATCTTGATCTTAATTTTCAATCCTATGATAGTTATTTTGCGGAGTTTGCTCCCACTACTATTGATGAGAAGAATTTTGCTTATGTGGAGAGTAGTAAATCTTCTATGCTTGTAGATCATGAAAATAATGCTTTAGGTGCTGGTTATATTGTTGAATTCATTCATGATGCTACTGAAAATTATTATGAGGGAGGAACATATGCTTGTAGGAGTTGCAATAATGTCAAGTTCCCTCTCCATGTGCTTAAATTCTTGAAGCTATGCTTGTGTTACCGTCCTATGCTAGTTGATTATTGTTCCCATAAGTTGTTTTGTCACAAAATCCCTATGCATATGAAGTGGATTAGACTTAAATGTGATAGTCATATGCTTCATGATGCTCCCGTTATGTTTCAATTCTTATCTTTTATGTGAGCATCATTGTCATCATCATGCCTAGCTAGAAAGGCATTAAAGAAAAGCGTTCGTTGGGAGACAACCCCTTATTTATCCTTACTGTTTTTTTGTGTCCACATGATTATGGTACTGTAGTAATCATGTTTTATAGCTTTTGTTTCAATAAAGTGCCAAGTAAGACCTTTAGGATAGCTTACGGTGATAGTTGTGTTGATCCTGCTCAAAATTAGAAACTTTTGCACCCAGTAAATTCGTTTTGTTAATTCACAGATACGTGCTTCTGATCTGATTATTTTTGCTATGGATTGGTACAAGAATTTCTTAGGACTTCCTAATTTGGTAGGATTTTTTGAGTTCCAGAAGTATACGTTTGATACAGATTACTACAGACTGTTCTGTTTTTGACAGATTCTGTTTTCATTGTGTTGTTTGCTTATTTTGATGAATCTATGAGTAGTATTGGAGTGTATGAACCATAGATAAGTTGGAATACAGTAGATATTACACCAATATGAATTTAGAAGGAGTTCATTACAGTACCTTGAAGTGGTCTTTTGTTTTCTTTCGCTAACAGAGCTCACGAGTTTTCTGTTGAGTTTTGTGTTGTGAAGCTTTCAAGTTTTGGGTAAAGATTCGATGGACTATGGAATAAGGAGTGGAAAAGAGCCTAAGCTTGGGGATGCCCAAGGCACCCCAAGTTAATGTTCAAGGATAACCAAAAGCCTAAGCTTGGGGATGCCCCGGAAGGCATCCCCTCTTTCGTCTTCGTCTATCGGTAACTTTACTTGGAGCTATATTTTTATTCACCACATGATATGTGTTTTTCTTGGAGCGTCATCTCCTTCTGTTAGTTTTTGCTTGATTTTATTTGGATTAATGTTTTGCATCTCTAGTTTCAATAAAAAAGTCAAGGATAGCCTTTTCCATGCTTATTTTGCTAGTATACATGTTGCTGTTTGAAAACAGAAAGTTTACCGCTGTTGCAGAAATTCCCTAGAAAATTCAGAGCATCTTATAATATTGAATCTTTTTGCATATTGAGCTCTGATAAATTTACTTCAGTCGTAATTTTAGTTCATGATTTTTGGATTAGGTAAGTATTGATACTCTTGCACTCTTTACAGACTGTACTGTTTTGACAGATTGCTGTTATGTTTGCATTGTTTGCATATGTTTGCTTGTTTAATGATTCTATTTGAGGATAGGAGTATTAAATATGAAGATGCATTTAGTATGCAATGTTGAATAATTATTTAAGTGATTTTTTACAGTAGAAAATGATAAGGTTTTGCATTGGTTTATACTAACCTATCTCACGAGTTCTTATTGAGTTTGTTGTGAATGAAGCTTTTGATAAAAAGAGAAACCATGATATGAGAGGAATTAAGGAGACACAAAGGTTCAAGCTTGGGGATGACCAAGGCACCCCAAGATAATATTTCAAGAAGTTTCAGGGATCTAAGCTTGGGGATGCCCCGGTAGGCATCCCACCTTTCTTCTTCAATAACTATCGGTTAGTATCGGTTGAGCCTAAGTTTTTGCTTCTTCACATGAGTTGTGCTATCCTTGAAATGTAGTTTTCTTTAGCTTTGCTTGCTATTTGAATAAAGTATCAAGATCTGAAATTATTAAATGGGAGAGTCTTCACAGTGTTGTATAATTATTCGACTACTCATTGATCTTCACTTATATCTTTCGGAGTAGTTTGTCATTTGCTCTAGTGCATCACTTATATCTTTTAGAGCATGGTGGTAGTTTTATTTCGAATAAATAGATGAACTCTCATGCTTCACTTATATTATTTTGAGAGTCTTAAATAGCATGGCAATTTGCTTAAAATCCTAATATACTTGGTATTCAAGATATGTGAAACTTTCTTTTGAGTGAATTGAATACTAAGATAAGTTTGATGCTTGATAATTGTTTTGAGATATGGAGGTGATAATATCAAAGTCGTGCTAGTTGAGTAATTGTGAATTTTAGAAATGCTTGTGTTGAAGTTTGCAAGTCCCATAGCATGCATGTATGGTTAAAGTTGTGTAACAAATTTGAAACATGAAGTGTACCTGGCTAGTGCATCCTTATGAGTGGCGGTCGGGGGCGAGCGATGGTCTTTTCCTACCAATCTATCCCCCTAGGAGCATTCCCGTAGTTCTTTTGACTAATGTTGAGTCCATGGATTATACGCACTCTCACCTTTCCTCCTTTGCTAGCCTCTTCGGTACCGTGCATTGCCCTTTCCCACCTTGAGAGTTGGTGCAAACTTCGCCGGTGCATCCAAACCCCGTGATACGATACGCTCTATCAGACATAAAGCTCCTTATATCGTCCTCAAAACAACCACCATACCTACCTATCATGGCATTTCCATAGCCATTCCGAGATATATTGCCATGCAACTTCCATCATCTTCATCATGACATACTTTACTTTTGTCATATTGCCATTGCATGATCATGTAGTTGACATCATATTTGTGGCAAAGCCACCATGCATTATTTTTCATACATGTCACTCTTGATTCATTGCACCATCCCGGTACACCGCCGGAGGCATTCATATAGAGTCATATCTTGTTCTAAGTTTCGAGTTGTAATCCTTATGTTGTAATCAATAGAAGTGTGATGATCATCATTGTAGAGCATTGCCCAAAAAGAAAGAAAAAGCAAAGAAAAAAAGGAAGGCCAAAAAAAAGAAAGGCCCAAAAAAAGGAGAAAAAGAAAAAAAAGAGAAAATAAATAAAAAGGGCAATGCTACTATCTCTTTTTCCACACTTGTGCTTCGAAGTAGCACCTTGTTCTTCATGTAGTGAGTCTCATATGTTGTGCTTCAAAGTAGCACCTTGTTCTTCATATGGTGACTCCCGTAAGTTGTCTTTTTATACTAGTGGGAATTTTTCATTATAGAACTTGTCTTGTATATTCCTACAATGGGCTTCCTCAATTGCCCTAGGTCTTGATGATCAAGCGAGTTGGATGCACACCCACTAGTTTTCTTTTATTGAGCATTCATAGCTCTAGTGCATCTGTTGCATGGGAATCCCTACTCCTCATGTTGACATCAATTAATGGGCATCTCCATAGCCCGTTGATTAGCCTCGTCAATGTGAGACTTTCTCCTTTTTTGTCTTCTCCACACAATCCCCATCATCATATTCTATTCCACCCATAGTGCTATATCCATGGCTCGCGCTCATGTATTGCATGAAAGTTGAAAGAGTTTGAGATTATTTAAGTATGAAACAATTGCTTGGCTTGTCATCGGGGGTATAGAAGTTGGGAACATCTTTGTGTGACGAAAATGAAGCATAGCCTAACTATATGATTTTGTAGGGATGAACTTTCTTTTGCCATGTTATTTTGAGAAGACATGATTGCTTTATTAGTATGCTTGAAGTATTATTATTTTTATGTCAATATGAACTTTTGTCTTGAATCTTTCGGATCTGAATATTCATACCACAATTAAGAAGATTTACATTGAAATTATGCCAAAGTATCATTCCGCATCAAAAATTCTTTTTTATCATTTACCTACTCGAGGACGAGCAGGAATTAAGCTTGGGGATGCTTGATACGTCTCCAACGTATATAAAATTTTTGATTGCTCCATGCTACTTTATCTACTGTTTTAGGAAATAATGGGCTTTATTATCCACTTTTATATTATTTTTGGGACTAACCTATTAACCGGAGGCCCAGCCCAGATTTGCTGTTTTATGCCTATTTCAGTGTTTCGAGGAAAAGGAATAACAGATGGAGTCAAAACAGAATGAAATCAACTAGAGAAGTTATTTTTGGAAGGAAAGCAACCCAGGGAACTTGGAGTGCACGTCAAGGGAGATACGGGCTGCCCACGAGGGTGGGGGCGCTGCAAGCCTCTGTAGCCACCAAAAACCTCTTGGGAACCCATTCCGGCACCCTGCCGGAGGGGTATCCCATCACCGGTGGCCATCTTCATCATCCCGGTGCTATCCATGACGAGGAGGGAGTAGTTCACCCTTGGGGCTGAGGGTATGTACCAGTAGCTATGTGTTTGATCTCTCTCTCTCTCTCTCTCTCTCTCTCTCTCGTGTTCTCTCTCGTGTTCCTCTATGGCACGATCTTGATGTATCCCGAGCTTTGCTATTGTAGTTGGATCTTATGATGTTTCTCCCCCTCTACTCTCTTGTGATGAATTGAGTTTCCCCTTTGAAGTTATCTTTTCGGATTGAGTCTTTATGAGAACACTTGATGTATTTCTTGCCGTGAGTATCTGTGGTGACAATGGGATATCATGTGCCACTTGATGTATATTTTGGTGATCAACTTGCGGGTTCCGTGACATTGGGAACCTATGCATAGGGGTTGGCACACGTTCTTGACTCTCCGGTAGAAACTTTGGGGCACTCTTTGAAGTACTTTTATGTTTGTTGGATGAATCTGAGATTGTGTGATGCATAACGTATAATCATGCCCATGGATACTTGAGGTGACATTAGGGTGTTGGTTGATTTGTGTCTTATGGTTTTATTCTAGTATGAACTCTATGATGGATCGAGCGGAAAGAATAGCTTTATGTTATTTTACTACGAACTCTTGAATAGATAGAACAGAAAGGATAACTTTGAGGTGGTTTCGTACCCTACCATAATCTCTACGTTTGCTCTCCGCTATTAGTGGCTTTGGAGTGACTCTTTGTTGCATGTTGAGGGTTTGTCATATTATATATCTATGTTATTATTCTTAAGAGAACTTGCAGTAGTGAAATTATGAACCCTAGGCCTTGTTTCCTATCATTGCAATACCGTTTACACTCACTTTTATTATTAGTTACCTTGCTGTTTTAATATTTTCAGATTACAAAAATCTATATCTACCATCCATATTGCACTTGTATCACCATCTCTTCGCCGAACTAGTGCACCTATACAATTTACCATTGTATGTTGGGGACACAAGAGACTTTTTGTTATTTGGTTGCAGGGTTGTTTGAGAGAGACCATCTTCATCCTATGCCTCCTACGGATTTATAAACCTTAGGTCATCCACTTGAGGGAAATTTGCTACTGTCCTACAAACCTGTGCACTTGCAGGCCCAAAAACGTCTACAAGAAGAAGGTTGTGTAGTAGACATCATCCTCCATGGCGACCGGCGAGGGAGGGTATCCAGGGCGCGGTGCTTTATTGTGGTGAAGAGGACTGAGTGGCTTCGACCGGCGGCGGTGCTCTGCTGCCTGACCAAGGTGGCTCCTTTGCATCCACTATGGGAGAAGAGGAGACGTGTTGTGGGAGGAAGAACGCGGACAATGGAGCCATCGCAGCTGCCGCCGGTGCCGGATTGGGGATCGACGGTGAGTGGGAGGAAGGGAGGGAGGCGGCTGCGGGAGGAGTGCATGTGGAGCGAGCAAGGGAGGAGGACGTGGGTAGGCCTTTAGCACGGGAGCCGTTGTCGTTTTATAGCCTTATGTGAAATGTCTAAAATGTCCTCGGCGGGATGTGGGAATTGCGCGTGGTAGCAGCCTAGGCTGTACACTATTTTGATCTACAGTTCCTCCTTTTGATCTGACGATTGTGGTCTTCCAAGAGGGAGATCCAACGGGCAGGAACACATCAAGAAAGGATCCAACAGCCAGGAAGTGATAAACTCCGAGGAGGCTAGGTTCCTGCCATTATGTATCTTATGGGATGCGAGACAACACGCAACACTCAGCCCACATGCCTGCCACCGTGCCTTTGCTATGCCAAGGCATATACGCGTGTATGCTATATGGCTGTACGCACACGGTTTGGTACACCCGCTTGGATAATCTTACCTCCATGTCATTGCCGAGTTGCTTTCTGATCGAATTCGATCCCATCTGCTAACTGCATGCACCAGCCATCCCGGCCTCGCAGAACAAATCTACTGCGTACCCGCCGATGCTTTTGATCTGACTAATGCCGCATGCTACTACTATATCACCGAGACCACTACCAGATTGCTTCTTGTACTCGTCCACTTCCTGATAGATTTCCCATCCGTGTATGCCACTCCGTCGGCGACATACTTCCTGCGAACAACCAATCCAAGCCAAACTTTCCTTCTCTAGATCAATAATCCACCTCCGAACAACCTAGCTCTGATACCACTTGTTATAATAAATCGGAGGTGCACAGTCAATCTACCAAAGACCAAGCAATCACACAAGCACGACATCGAGATTTCTAAACGAGGTTGACCGATATGGCAATGTCCCCGGGGACTGAGTACGTCCCCGCGTACATATGCTATTATTGTAGAAGGTACTCCTCCGTCCCATAATGTAAGATTATAGTTGGACTCCAAGTCGTGTGATGTGTACGTAGGATTACGGAGTCGTGTCCTAATAGGACACTGGTACCTAGGCTTCCTATATAATGAGAGGGTAGACACACAATGTAACATATGCCAACATAATAGCACAGGTACGCGGGCGAGCCGGCGACGTGTGCTGGCGCCAGGGCAGCCGGGGTGTGGTATTGTGACGGTGTCATGGGGAGGAGCGTCCGTAGTCAGGCCCTGGGACATTGCCATATCTGTGAACATCGTTAGCAAATCTCGGTGTCATACTTCTATGATTGCTTGGTCCTCGGTAGATCGACTGTGCGCCTCAGATTTATTATAACAGTAACTTCCATAAAATCTGCTCTTTCCCATTCCACATTTAGTACGACAATCCTGGAAGCCATAGAGGAGTTTTACCAGGCTTGTCCATCGATGTTGGACTTTGAGCGGTAACATGAACATAGAATCATACAGTTAGTGTCCCCCCCCACACACACAGAGAAAATAAAATCTTACTTTGGAATAATTAGCAGTTGTATCAGTTATATATCTGAATATTCCTCTCAATTTGTAGGTCCTATTGAAGCTCCAAAATAAAACATTCAGGCGAGTCAGCATCTCAACATTCAGGTTAATAGAAACTCATGCTTTGATCTAACGCTCAGAGAGCAGTGGCTCATTCCACTGGCATCGAGTAAATCCAGTGCTTGTAGATGCTCCTACTGGACGCACACGCCTGCACCTGGGGTCTTGACTCGAGGAAGAGTGTGATGCGTTGGGGTGCCACTGAAATCGCCAAGGAACAACCTGGTGCAATTTGCCAGCAGTCGTATCTTTAGAACAACCAAAGTCGTACATCATCCTCTGCATCCCCCGAACCAATGATGCAGCATCGTCCGTGTGGGCTTCTGCCGCTAGCTGTCCGACCAAAGCCTGAAGTTTTTACGTGAAGGAATTTTTCCACGGAGCTTTGGTTGTGGTGGGCCTCCCATTGCCTACCCCGCGTTCTACTTGCTGGCCTCCGGCCCAGATATGCACAATGCACACCCCGTTTCTACATGCTCGTGAGAGGAGCAGTAGGGAAGGCTGGGTTGGGGAGGCGACGTTGGTGAGCAACATGTTGGGAGAACATAGCATGCAATCTAAAAAATTTCCTATGCTCATGCAAGACCTATCTCGGAGATTGTAGGACCTTGAGAAGAGGTGTCTAGAGGGGGGTGATTAGACACTAAGTACCAAAGTTGCAGTTTTTAACTTCTTTAAGTTTAAGTGGAGTTTAGGCACAAGTTTAACATTCACAACACATAGCAAGCAAGCATGCAAAGAGTATATGAGCAGCGGAAAGTAAAGCATGCAACTTGCAAGAATGTAAATGGAAGTGTTTTGGAGGATTCAAACGCAATTGGAGACATAGATGTTTTTGGTGTGGTTCCGATAGGTGGTGCTATCGTACATCCATGTTGATGGAGACTTCAACCCACGAAGGGTAACGGTTGCGCGAGTCCACAGAGGATTGCACCCATGAAGGGTCCACGAAGAAGCAACATTGTCTATCCCACCATGGCCGTCTCCCACGAAGGACTTGCCTCGCTAGCGGTAGATCTTCACGAATTAGGCAATCTCCTTGCCTTTACAAACTCCTTGGTTCAACTCCGCAATCTTGTCGGAGGCTCCCAAGTGACACCTAGACAATCTAGGAGACACCACTCTCCAAGAAGTAACAAATGGTGCATTGATGATGAACTCCTTGCTCTTGTGCTTCAAATGATAGTCTCCCCAACACTCAACTCTCTCTCATGGGATTTGGATCTGGTGAAAAGAAGATTTGAGTGGAAAGCAACTTGGGGAAGGCTAGAGATCAAGATTCATATGATAGGAATGGAATATCTTGGCCTCAACACATGAGTAGGTAGTTCTCTCTCAGAAAATGTATGCTAGAAGTGTAGGTTCAGTCTGATGGCTCTCTCCACGAATGAAGAGGAGGTGGAGAGGTATATATAGCCTCCACACAAAATCTAACCGTTACACACAATTTACCAAACTCGGTGGGACCGAATCAACAAACTCGGTCGGACCGATTTAGTAAACCTAGTGACCGTTAGGATTTTCGGTGGGACCGATATGCAACTCGGTAGGACCGATATGCTTAGGGTTAGGGCATAACGTAATCTCGGTGAGACCGATTACACAAACTCGGTTGGACCGATTTTGGTAATTAGCTAACCAGAGAGTTGGTCAGGCAAACTCGGTTGGACCGATTACAAAAACTCGGTAGTACCGATTTTGGTAATGAGTCAACCAACAAGTTTGCATTGTAATCTCGGTAGTACCGGTTGCTCAAACTTGGTTAGACCGATTTTGGTAATGGACATACACAGAGAGATTACAATCCCATCTCGGTGAGACCGAGATAACTATCGGTGAGACCGATTTGCCTAGGGTTTGTGGCAGTGGCTATGACATTTGAACTCGGTGGCGCCGGATAGAAAGAATTGGTGTGGCCGAGTTTGACTTTAGGTTTAGGTCATATGTGTGGAAGTGGGAAAGTAGTTGAGGGCTTTTGGAGCATATCACTAAGCACTGTGGAGCAAGAAACTCATTAAGCAACACCTCACCCCTTTTTGATAGTATTGGCTTTTCCTATAGACTCAATGTGATCTTAGATCACTAAAATATAAAATGAAGAGTCTTGAGCTTGAAGCTTGAGCCAATCCTTTGTCCTTAGCATCTTGAAGGAGTTCCCACATCCTTTAGTCCATGACACTCCATTGTTGAACTTATCTGAAACATACTAGATAAAAGATGTTAGTCCAACAAGAGATATGTTGACATTAATTACCAAAACCACCTAGGGAGCACTTGTGCTTTCAATCTCCCCCTTTTTGGTAATTGATGACAAAATACATCAAAGATTTAGATAAAGATATAAAGAATATCAAGTAAAGCTTTGCAAGGACATGTAACAGGCATAGGCTCCCCCTACATGTATGCAATCATGTGAATATGGAATATAGAAGCATGTGAGAGCACAACCATGATAGAGTAGGCAATGTGTTACATGTATCTTGGCCATATGCATCGGAGCAAAGAATATTAAAGAAAATACCTTCATGCTCATGAGTCCTTCTTGCAAACAGTATGTACATCAGCAAGAATTCCTCATACACATGATTGTGATGCATATACTTACCTTGTAGTCTTGAGTTGGCTTAGGATGGAATGAACCTGCGTAAACAAGGTTTGACAACACAGGTACATCTACTAGCCAGAGCAAACAGAAGAAACCACAAGAATACCAAGACTGGGATGACATGTAGAGAGTGAGTACTAAGTACCACATTGGATTAGACATGTCCCCAAGAGTAAAGATATGCAATGAATTTAAATGATTTCTTTCCCTTAGATGTCTTGCTCCCCCTGAATCTAGCATGGGATACTGGGAGAAGATAGAGAACATAAAATCAGAGCTAAAAGATATAAATGAGCAGAGCTAATGCAAGCTAATGCAAATAAGCACATATGAACATGTCTTTCCCCTCAGTAAGACATGTGGCATCTCTCCTCTTGAACACCAAGCATCTGGGATCCTTGAGAAATACTTTCTACTTGAGTATTCTCTCCCCCTAGAGATCTCTTTTTCCCCCTGAGGAGGTTATATTCTCATTCTCTGATGTGATCTCTCTAAATGATAAGCTTTGATTTCCAAGAAGGGTTTGATTCTTGAGTCACAGCACAAAGCATTTATAAAAATGTGATGCTTGTAGAGGACAAGATTCATTAAGTGGAGCTATATCAGAAGACACAGAATAAGTGGCAAACTGTTTTTCCTGTTGTGAAATCGGTGGCACCGAGTGGTATGCTTCGGTTGTACCGAAAGGATTCAGTTGGACCGAAAACAACAGTTCGGTGAAACCGATTTCATCGCAGAGAGAACACTTGTCACCTCAGCTCACTAGACTAAAAGGATCTCACAAAGATTTGCAAGGAATTTACTGAAAGATGTGCAAGGAATTGGATGCAGAAAATGCAGAGCAAACAGAAAGAAATCTAGATGAAGTTTTTTTTAAAAGGGGGAATAAATATGCATGAGACAAATGCAAAAACACAGAAAAGAACACAAGAGAATTTCATCTAGAGATGGTCGGCGACAAAGTCACCTATGTTAGAGTATATTGACTTAGGAGTCAAGTGAGATCACTTGATCAGAGGTCATACTCATCATTTAAGCTCAAAATGGGGTTGCCATTTTTCGTTTAAGCACCTTGATGTATTCACATCTTGTCGAGTTGCTTTAGCTCATGACTTGGAGTAAAGTTTCTCTAAGATGGAATAACATACCTTGGTTGGTGGTGTTGAACATGTAGTTGAACTTGTGTGGGTTGCTCAAGGTTGATGTAGCTCATCAAGAATTTGGAGCACTACTTGGAATTTGAGTCCATTTACCTACATGGGTTAGTTCTTGCAACGAAGAGCACTTGTGTATCCAAAAATGACAATCATGAAGCTCAACATAGAATTTGTCAAAGGATATGTTTGAATGGTTCTGTGCTTCCTTTTCTTCAACCACCATAGTGTAGAAACTTGGTGATGTAGAGATTGCTCAAGATGTGAGTAGATTTAAATCTCATGAAATTTGATTCAACCAAGTACCTACATGGGTTAGATAACATGCAAGTTGCAAATATATCCAAGACATAAGATTTTCATCATAAGAGAAATATCAAGGATTAGTCATAAGCTCATGTCTTGCATGTATCCAATGGAGTTTCTACTCCAGGTTTGAAGCATCTATGATGTTCAATTCTCCTCTTAACCTGCAAAACACTTTCTCATCAAGAGGTTTAGTGAATATATCCGCTAATTGCTTTTCGGTGCGAACATGCTTAAGATTAATGTCACCGTTAGCAACATGATCTGGAATATAATGATGAGGAACTTCAATATGCTTAGTTCGAGAATGTTGTACGGGATTATGACCGATTTTGATAGCACTTTCATTGTCACAAAGCAATGGAACATGTTTCACGTATATCCCATAATCTTTAAGAGTTTGGGTCATCCAAAGTAATTGAGCACAACATGAACCAGCGGCAATGTATTCCGCTTCAGCGGTGGATAAGGATACCGAGTTTTGTTTCCTGGAGGACCAAGACACAAGAGATCTCCCAAGAAATTGACAAGTACTCGAAGTGTACTTTCTATCAACCTTGTCTCCGGCATAGTCCGAGTCGGAGTAGCCAACAAGATCGAAAGAGGCCCTCTTAGGATACCAAATGCCAAAATTTGGTGTATGGATTAAGTATCTCACTATCCTTTTCACGGCCTTAAGATGACATTCTTTAGGAGCAGCTTGATATCGTGCACACATGGTTGTAGACATACCTTTGCACTCTTGCATATTGAACTTCTTGAATAAGTCCTTGGTGTACTTCGTTTGAGAAACAAAGGTACCTTCCTTAGTTTGCTTGATTTGCAACCCAAGAAAGAATTTGAGTTCACTCATCATAGACATCTCAAACTTCTTCATATACATCTCAAACTTCTCCGACATTAGCTTCCCAAACTTTTCACTAAAACGAGGGTTAGTTGAACCAAATATAATATCATCAACATAGATTTGGCACACAAATAGTTCTCCATTAACCCTTTTAGTAAAAAGTGTGGAATCAATTTTCCCAATTTCAAAGCCTTTTTCAATGAGGAACTTGGTCAAGCATTTATACCATGCTCTAGGAGCTTGTTTAAGACCATAAAGAGCTTTGTGAAGTTTTGTTAACATGATTTGGTTTCTTAGGATTGACAAAGCCAGGAGGTTGCTTAACATAAACTTCCTCCTCTATTTCACCATTTAGAAAAGCACTTTTAATGTCCATTTGGTACATGGTGATATCATGATGATTAGCATAGGCAAGTAAGATGTGAATGGACTCAAGTCTAGCAACAGGGCGTAAGTCTCACCATAGTCCATACCTTCGACTTGTGTGTAGCCTTGGGTGATGAGACGTGCTTTGTTGTGAACTACTTGTCCATCTTCATCTTGCTTGTTGCAAAACACCCATTTGGTACCGATGATGTTGTGGTTGTTGTCGGGCTTCTCAACCAATGTCCAAACTTGGTTCCTCTTAAAGTTGTGTAGCTCTTCATGCATAGCATTTATCCAATCCGGCTCTTCCAATGCTTCTTCGACCTTCATAAGTGTTAGGTAACGTAGTAATTTCAAAAAATTTCCTACGCACACGCAAGATCATGGTGATGGCATAGCAACGAGAGGGGAGAGTGTATGTCCATGTACCCTCGTAGACTGTTAGCGGAAGCGTTATGACAACGCGGTTGATGTAGTCGTATATCTTCACGATCCGACCGATCCAAGCACCGAACGTACAGGGCCTCTGAGTTCAGCACACGGTCAGCTCGATGACAATCTCCGGCCTCCGATCCAGCCGAGCTCCGGAGATGAGTTCCGTCAGCACGACGGCGTGGTGACGATGTTGATGTTCTACCGGCGCAGGGCTTCGCCTAAGCTTCGCGACGATATGACCGAGGTGGAATATGGTGGAAGGGGGCACCGCACACAGCTAAGGAACGATCCGTAGATCAACTTGTGTGTCTATGGGGTGCCCCCCGCCCCCGTATATAAAGGAGCAAGGGAGGAGGCCGGCCGGCCCTTGGGGCGCGCCAAGGAGGGGGGAGTCCTCCTCCTAGTGGGAGTAGGACTCCCCTTTCCTAGTCCAACTAGGAAGGGGGAAGGGGGAAGGAAAGAGGGGGAGAGGGAGAGGGAAAGAGGGGCCGCGCCCCCGTCCCCTTGTCCAATTCGGACTCCCCTTGGGAGCGGGCGCGCCACCTCCTGGGCTGCTGCCCTCTCTCTCCCCTCAGGCCCACTAAGGCCCAATACTTCCCCGGGGGGTTCCGGTAACCCCTCCGGCACTCCAGTTTTCTCCGAAATCACCTGGAACACTTCCGGTGTCTGAATATAGTCGTCCAATATATCAATCTTTATGTCTCGACCATTTCGAGACTCCTCGTCATGTCCATGATCACATCCGGGACTCCGAACAAACTTTGATACATCAAAACTTATAAACTCATAATAAAACTATCATCGTAACATTAAGCGTGCGGACCCTATGGGTTCGAGAACTATGTAGACATGACCTAGAACCATTCTCGGTCAATAACCAATAGCGGGACCTGGATGCCCATATTGGTTCCTACATATTCTACGAAGATCTTTATAGGTCAAACCGCATAACAACATACGTTGTTCCCTTTGTCATCGGTATGTTACTTTCCCGAGATTTGATCGTCGGTATCCAATACCTAGTTTAATCTCGTTACCGGCAAGTCTCTTTACTCGTTTTGTAATACATCATCTTATAACTAACTCATTAGTTACAATGCTCAAGGCTTAGGTGATGAGTATTACCGAGAGGGCCCAGAGATACCTCTCCGACAATCGGAGTGACAAAACCTAATCTCGAATTATGCCAACCCAACATGTACCTTCGGAGACACCTGTAGAGCACCTTTATAATCACCCAGTTACGTTGTGACGTTTTGTAGCACACAAAGTGTTCCTCCGGTAAACGGGAGTTGCATAATCTCATAGTTGCAGGAACTTTGTATAAGTCATGAAGAAAGCAATAGTAGTATACTAAACGATCAAGTGCTAGGCTAACGGAATGGGTCATGTCAATCACATCATTCTCCTAATGTTGTGATCCCATTAATCAAATGACAACACATGTCTATGGTTAGGAAACATAACCATCTTTGATTAATGAGCTAGTCAAGTATAGGCATACTAGTGACTATATGTTTGTCTATGTATTCACACATGTATCATGTTTCCGGTTAATACAATTTCTAGCATGAATAATAAACATTTATCATGATATGAGGAAATAAATAATAACTTTATTATTGCCTCTAGGGCATATTTCCTTCAGTCTCCCACTTGCACTAGAGTCAATAATCTAGATTACATAGTAATGATTCTAACACCCATGGAGTCTTGGTGCTGATCATGTTTTGCTCGTGAGAGAGGCTTAGTCAACGGATCTGCAACATTCAGATCCGGATGTATTTTGCAAATCTCTATGTCTCCCACTTGGACTTGGTCCCGAATGGAATTGAAGCGTCTCTTGATGTGCTTGGTCCTCTTGTGAAATCTGGATTCCTTTGCCAAGGCAATTGCACCAGTATTGTCACAGAAGATCTTTATTGGTCCCGATGCACTAGGTATGACACCTAGATCGGAAATGAACTCCTTCATCCAGACTCCTTCATTTGCTGCTTCCGAAGCAGCTATGTACTCCGCTTCAGATGTAGATCCCGCTACGACGCTTTGTTTAGAACTTCACCAACTTACAGCTCCACCGTTTAATAAAAACACGTATCCGGTTTGCGATTTAGAATCGTCCGGATCAGTGTCAAAGCTTGCATCGACGTAACCATTTACGACTAGCTCTTTGTCACCTCCATATACGAGAAACATATCCTTAGTCCTTTTCTGGTATTTCAGGATGTTCTTGACCGCTGTCCAGTGATCCACTCCTGGATTACTTTGGTACCTTCCTACCAAGCTTATTGCTAAGCATACGTCAGGTCTGGTACACAGCATTGCATACATGATAGAGCCTATGGCTGAAGCATAGGGAACATTTTCCATTTTCTCTCTATCTTCTGTTGTGGTCGGGCATTGAGTTTGACTCAACTTCACACCTTGTAGCACAGGAAAGAATCCTTTCTTTACCTGATCCATTTTGAACTTTTCCAAAATTTTGTCAAGGTATGTGCTTTGTGAAAGTCCTATCAAGCGTCTTGATCTATCTCTATAGATCTTGATGCCTAGTATGTAAGCAGCTTCACCGAGGTCTTTCATTGAAAAACTTTTATTCAAGTATCCCTTTATGCTATCCAGAAATTCTGTATCATTTCCAATTAATAATATGTCATCTACATATAAAATCAGAAATGCTACAGAGCTCCCACTCATTTTCTTGTAAATACAGGCTTCTCCAAAAGTCTGAATAAAACCATATGCTTTGATCACACTATCAAAACGTTTATTCCAACTCCGAGATGCTTGCACCAGTCCATAAATGGATCGCTGGAGCTTGCATACTTCGTTAGCACCTTTTGGATCAACAAAACCTTCTGGCTGCATCATATACAACTCTTCTTCTAGAAATCCATTCAAGAATGCATTTTTGACATCCATTTGCCAAATTTCATAATCATGAAATGCAGCAATAGCTAACATGATATGGACAGACTTAAGCATCGCTATGGGTGAGAAAGTCTCATCGTAGTCAACCCCTTGAACTTGTCGAAAACCTTTCGCAACAAGTCGAGCTTTATAGACAGTTACATTACCATCAGCGTCAGTCTTCTTCTTAAAGATCCATTTATTCTCAATGGCTTGCCGATCATCGGGCAAGTCAACCAAAGTCCATACATTGTTTTCATACATGGATCCCATCTCAGATTTCATGGCCTCAAGCCATTTTGCGGAATCTGGGCTCATCATCGCTTCCTCATAGTTCGTAGGTTCATCATGGTCAAGTAACATGACTTCCAGAATGGGATTACCGTACCACTCTGGTGCGGATCTTACTCTGGTAGACCTACGAGGTTCAGTAGAAACTTGTTCTGAAGTTTCATGATCAATATCATTAGCTTCTTCACTAATTGGTGTAGTTGTCACAGGAACCGGTTCTTGTGATGAACTTCTTTCCAATAAGGGAGTAGATACAGTTATCTCATCAAGTTCTACTTTCCTCCCACTCACTTCTTTCGAGAGAAACTCCTTCTCTAGAAAGGATCCATTCTTAGCAATGAATGTCTTGCCTTTTGATCTGTGATAGAAGGTGTACCCAACAGTCTCTTTTGGGTATCCTATGAAGAAACATTTCTCCGATTTGGGTTCGAGCTTATCTGGTTGAA
The DNA here is from genome assembly GCA_963921465.1 of Triticum timopheevii. Lineage (NCBI taxonomy): Eukaryota > Viridiplantae > Streptophyta > Magnoliopsida > Poales > Poaceae > Triticum > Triticum timopheevii. The sequence continues at coordinate 65,956,439 of OY997271.1, forward strand.
GTTTCTTCACATAAGCATCGCAGCCCCAAACTTTAAGAAACGACAACTTTGGTTTCTTGCCAAACCACAGTTCATAAGGCGTCGTCTCAACGGATTTTGATGGTGCCCTATTTAACATGAATGCGGTCGTCTCTAAAGCATAACCCCAAAACAATAGCGGTAAATCAGTAAGAGACATCATAGATCGCACCATACCAAGTAAAGTACGATTACGACGTTCGGACACACCATTTCGTTGTGGTGTTCCAGGTGGAGTGAGTTGCGAAACTATTCCACATTGTTTCAAGTGTAGGCCAAACTCATAACTCAAATATTCACCTCCACGATCAGATCGTAGAAACTTTATTTTCTTGTTACGATGATTTTCCACTTCACTCTAAAATTCTTTGAACTTTTCAAATGTTTAAGACTTGTGTTTCATCAAGTAGATATTCCCATATCTGCTCAAATCATCTGTGAAGGTGAGAAAATAATGATACCCGCCGCGAGCCTCAACATTCATTGGACCACAAACATCAGTATGTATGATTTCCAACAAATCAGTTGCTGGCTCCATAGTTCCGGAGAACGGCGTTTTAGTCATCTTGCCCATGAGGCATGGTTCGCAAGTACCAAGTGACTCATAATCAAGTGATTCCAAAAGCCCATCAGTATGGAGTTTCTTCATGCGCTTTACACCGATATGACCTAAACGGCAGTGCCACAAATAAGTTGCACTATCGTTATCAACTCTACATCTTTTGGTTTCAACACTATGAATATGTGTATCACTACTATCGAGATTCAATAAAAATAAACCACTCTTCAAGGGTGCATGACCATAAAAAGATATTACTCATATAAATAGAACAACCATTATTCTCTGATTTAAATGAATAACCGTCTCGCATCAAATAAGATCCAGATATAATGTTCATGCTCAACGCTGGCACCAAATAACAATTATTTAGGTCTAAAACTAATCCCGATGGTAGATGTAGAGGTAGCGTGCCGACTGCGATCACATCGACTTTGGAACCGTTTCCCACGCGCATCGTCACCTCGTCCTTGGCAAGTGCTCGCTTATTCCGTAGTCCCTATTTCGAGTTGCAAATATTAGCAATAGAACCAGTATCAAATACCCAGGTGCTACTACGAGCTCTAGTTAGGTACACATCAATAACATGTATATCACATATACCTTTGTTTACTTTGCCATCCTTCTTATCCACCAAATACTTGGGGCAGTTCCGCTTCCAGTGTCCAGTCTGCTTGCAATAGAAGCACTCAATTTCAGGCTTAGGTCCAGACTTGGGTTTCTTCTCTTGAGTAGCAACTTTCTTGCTGTTCTTTTTGAAGTTCCCCTTCTTCTTCCCTTTGCCCTTTTTCTTGAAACTGGTGGTCTTGTTAACCATTAACACTTGATGCTCCTTTTTGATTTCTACCTCCGCGGCTTTTAGCATTGCGAAGAGCTCGGGAATAGTCTTGTTCATCCCTTGCATATTATAGTTCATCACAAAGCTCTTGTAGCTTGGTGGCAGTGATTGAAGAATTCTGTCAATGACACTATCATCGGGAAGATTAACTCCCAGTTGAATCAAGTGATTATTATACCCAGACATTTTGAGTATGTGTTCACTGACAGAACTATTCTCCTCCATCTTGCAGCGATAGAACTTATTGGAGACTTCATATCTCTCAATCCGGGCATTTGCCTGAAATATTAACTTCAACTCCTGGAACATCTCATATGCTCCATGACGTTCAAAATGTAGTTGAAGACCCGGTTCTAAGCCGTAAAGCATGGCACACTGAACTATCGAGTAGTCATCAGCTTTGCTCTGCCAGACGTTCTTAACGTCGTCAGTTGCATCAGCAGCAGGCCTGGCACCCAGCGGTGCTTCCAGGACGTAACTTTTCTGTGCAGCAATGAGGATAATCCTCAGGTTACGGACCCAGTCCGTGTAATTGCTACCATCATCTTTCAACTTTGCTTTCTCAAGGAACGCATTAAAATTCAACGGAACAACAGCACGAGCCATCTATCTACAAACAAACATAGACAAGCAAGATACTATCAGGTACTAAGTTCATGATAAATTTAAGTTCAATTAATCATATTACTTAAGAACTCCCACTTAGACAGATATCTCTCTAGTCATCTAAGTGATTACGTGATCCAAATCAACTAAACCATAACCGATCATCACGTGAGATGGAGTAGTTCTCAATGGTGAACATCACTATGTTGATCATATCTACTACATGATTCACGCTCGACCTTTCGGTCTCCGTGTTCCGAGGCCATATCTGCATATGCTAGGCTCGTCAAGTTTAACCTAAGTATTCCGCGTGTGCAAAACTGGCTTGCACCTGTTGTAGATGGACGTAGAGCTTATCACACCCGATCATCATGTGGTGTCTGGGCACGACGAACTTTGGCAAGGGTGCATACTCAGGGAGAACACTTCTTGATAATTTTAGTGAGAGATCATCTTAAAATGCTACCGTCAATCAAAGCAAGATAAGATGCATAAAGGATAAACATCACATGCAATCAATATAAGTGATATGATATGGCCATCATCATCTTGTGCTTGTGATCTCCATCTTCGAAGCACCGTCATGATCACCGTCGTCACCGGCGCGACACCTTGACCTCCATCGTAGCATCATTGTCGTCTACCCCATCTATTGCTTCTACGACTATCGCTACCGCTTAGTGATAAAGTAAAGCAATTACAGGGCGTTTGCATTTCATACAATAAAGCGACAACCATATGGCTCCTGCCAGTTGCCGATAACTTCGGTTACAAAACATGATCATCTCATACAATAAAATATAGCATCACGTCTTGGCCATATCACATCACAGCATGCCCTGCAAAAACAAGTTAGACGTCCTCTACTTTGTTGTTGCAAATTTTACGTGCCTGCTACGGGCTGAGAAAGAACCGTTCTTACCTACGCATCAAAACCACAACGATAGTTCATCAAGTTGGTGCTGTTTTAACCTTCGCAAGGACCGGGCGTAGCCACACTCGATTCAGCTAAAGTGAGAGAGACAGACACCCGCCAGTCACCTTTATGCACGAGTGCTCGTAACGGTGAAACCAGTCTCGTGTAAGCGTACGCGTAATGTCGGTCCGGGCCGCTTCATCTCACAATACCGCCGAACCAAAGTATGACATGCTGGTAAGCAGTATGACTTGTATCGCCCACAACTCACTTGTGTTCTACTCGTGCATATAACATCAACGCATAAAACCTAGGCTCGGATGCCACTGTTAGGTAACGTAGTAATTTCAAAAAATTTCCTACGCACACGGAAGATCATGGTGATGGCATAGCAACGAGAGGGGAGAGTGTATGTCCACGTACCCTCGTAGACCGTTAGCGGAAGTGTTATGACAACGCGGTTGATGTAGTCGTACGTCTTCACGATCCGACCGATCCAAGCACCGAACGTACGGGGCCTCCGAGTTCAGCGCACGTTCAGCTCGATGACGATCTCCGGCCTCCGATCAAGCCGAGCTCCGGAGATGAGTTCCGTCAGCACGACGGCGTGGTGACGATGTTGATGTTCTACCGGCGTAGGGCTTCGCCTAAGCTTCGCAACGATATGACCGAGGTGGAATATGGTGGAAGGGGGCACCGCACACGGCTAAGGAACGATCCGTAGATCAACTTGTGTGTCTATGGGGTGCCCCCCCGCCCCCGTATATAAAGGAGCAAGGGGGGAGGCCGGCCGGCCCTAGGGGCGCGCCAAGGAGGGGGGAGTCCTCCTCCTAGTGGGAGTAGGACTCCCCTTTCCTAGTCTAACTAGGAAGGAGGAAGGGGGAAGGAAAGAGGGGGAGAGGGAGAGGGAAAGAGGGGCCGCGCCCCCCTCCCCTTGTCCAATTCGGACTCCCCTTGGGAGGGGGCGCGCCACCTCCTGGGCTGCTGCCCTCTCTCTCCCCTCAGGCCCACTAAGGCCCAATACTTCCCCGGGGGGTTCCGGTAACCCCTCCGGCACTCCGGTTTTCTCCGAAATCACCCGGAACACTTCCGGTGTCCGAATATAGTCGTCCAATATATCAATCTTTATGTCTCGACCATTTCGAGACTCCTCGTCATGTCCGTGATCACATCCGGGACTCCGAACAAACTTCGGTACATCAAAACTTATAAACTGGTAATAAAATTGTCATCGTAACGTTAAGCGTGCGGACCCTACGGGTTCGAGAACTATGTAGACATGACCTAGAACCATTCTCGGTCAATAACCAATAGCGGGACCTGGATGCCCATATTGGTTCCTACATATTCTACGAAGATCTTTATCGGTCAAACCGCATAACAACATACGTTGTTCCCTTTGTCATCAGTATGTTACTTGCCCGAGATTTGATCGTCGGTATCCAATACCTAGTTCAATCTCGTTACCGGCAAGTCTCTTTACTCGTTCTGTAATACATCATCTTATAACTAACTCATTAGTTACAATGCTTGCAAGGCTTAGGTGATGAGTATTACCGAGAGGGCCCGGAGATACCTCTCCGACAATCGGAGTGACAACATGTACCTTCGGAGACACCTGTAGAGCACCTTTATAATCACCCAGTTATGTTGTGACGATTGGTAGCACACAAAGTGTTCCTCCGGTAAACGGGAGTTGCATAATCTCATAGTTGCAGGAAGTTTGTATAAGTCATGAAGAAAGCAATAGCAGTATACTAAACGATCAAGTGCTAGGCTAACGGAATGGGTCATGTCAATCACATCATTCTCCTAATGATGTGATCCCATTAATCAAATGACAACACATGTCTATGGATAGGAAACATAACCATCTTTGATTAATGAGCTAGTCAAGTAGAGGCATACTAGTGACTATATGTTTGTTTATGTATTCACACATGTATCATGTTTCCGGTTAATACAATTCTAGCATGAATAATAAACATTTATCATGATATGAGGAAATAAATAATAACTTTATTATTGCCTCTAGGGCATATTTCCTTCAATAGGTTCAATGCTAGAGATCAAAGAATAGTTTTCATAAAAGTTAGCTAAACGAGTTTTGGAGCGAGTGATTCTCCCGGTTTGAATATCATTGTAGATTTGCTCGAAGGGATGGTCTTTAGAAATTCTTGCTTGAACTCGTGAAAGCTTTTGCTTGGTTCTTGGTTGAACTTCTTTTTCATCTTGTTCTTCTTCTTGGCCTTCTTCATTGTTGGCGTTGGCGTTCTCTTGTCGTGGTGGAGAAGGAGGTTGTTGACGTTCATCTTGATGCACTTCCTCGTTTTCTTCATCTTGGTTCACCTTGTCATGAAGTAGAAGCTTCCACTTGGATGGACAAGGTACTCTCCTTCACCTCCATTGGATGGACCTTACCAATACACAAGTCTTGGATTGCTTCCGAAGGATCTTTGTCTCCTACATCAATTGGCAATTGCTCTACTTGCGAGCCGTTAGATTCATCAAACTTCACATCTACGGTCTCTTCAACCTTTCGGGTGAAATTGTTGTAGACACGGTAAGTGTGAGATTTTGAACCATAACCTAGGAGGAAACCTTCATGAGACTTAGGAGCAAATTTAGAACGACGATGCTTATCATGAATGTAGCACTTTGAGCCGAATACTCGAAAGTATCCAACTTGGGGTTTCTTACTAGTGAGGAGCTCGTATGCCATCTTGCCGAGTAGCTTGTGAAGATACAAGCGATTTGTTGCATGACAAGCTGTCTCAACCGCTTCTGCTCAACAGTGCTTCGGTGTCTTGTACTCATCAAGCATCATTCTCGCCATTTTGATGAGTGTCCGGTTCTTCCTCTCAACAACTCCATTTTGTTGAGGTGTGTACGTAGCCGAGAACTCGTGTGAAATCCCTTCTTCGTCAAGAAAGGTGTCCACATTTGCGTTCTTGAACTCTGTTCCGTTGTCGCCATGAACCTTCTTGATCTTCACTTCAAATTGATTTTGGGCCTTTCTAGCGAAGTTTTTGAAGATCTTTTGGACCTGCAATTTATCATCGAGAAAGAACACCCACGTAAATCTTGAAAAATCATCGAGACCAAATTGTGAAGTAGCTTGAGTGGCCTCCTTGTGGTCATGATGTTCTTCATGGGATGCCTTCCTCCAACCTGTTTACCTGGCTAACAAGCGCTGCAATGTCTATCCTTATCAAATATGACATCGTTAACACCAAGGATATGATTCCCTTTAATAAGCTTGTCAAGGTTTCGCATACCAACAAGACCTAGTGGTCTATGTCATAAACAACCTTTTGAGGATTTAGCAATGAAGCAAGTTTTAGGTTGAGCCTTTTTAGTGAAATCAACAATGTATAGATCACCTCTACGCACACCGGTAAAGACCATTTTATGATTGTCTCGACGAAACACTTGGCAATCTACTTCAGTAAATAAGACATTGAAACCAAAATCATCAAGTTTAGATACTGAAAGTAAGTTGTATCCAAGAGATTCAACGAGCATGAAATTTTGTATGGAGCTATCATGTGATATGGCCACCTTACCGAGGCCAACCACCTTACCCTTTGAGTTGTCACCGAAGGTGACATACTTTCGAGGACCATTGTTTTCAGCAAGCTCACAAAACATGTCTTTGTCTCCGGTCATGTGATTGGTACATCCACTATCAAGAACCCATTCCTTTCCTCCTGACATATATCCCGAAGATTTGCCATAAGACCAAAATGTCTTATTGCATCGTCAAGATGAAAGTCACTATCATCATCCTCATCATAGTATCAAAGTTCAACATCGTCATGTGGTGGATCAAGTCCTAGAGAGGGTGATTCGTTAGAGTGAGTTTGACAATGATCTTGCTTATGAATCTTTATAGCTTTGGAAATAATATCACTAATAATTCCAACATCTCCTTTGGCATGCATAAGGTTTGTAAGCTCAAACAAACAATCACCAAACATAGGATCACTAGAATTCATCTTACTCAAGGCAATAGACTTATGGAGAATTTCATCTAGATTTTTCAAAGAATAATTTGGAAAGCATTCCTCAATAAATTTCCATATAGTGTAGGCACACTTAAGAGTAGGCAAACATCCAATCAAGTTTCTAGGCAATCCTCTAATAATAAGTTCGGAAGTTCTAAGATTGCGGATCATGTCAATTGACTCATCAAGGGTAGGATGCATAGGATCAACATGAGGTGCACAAGGGCTAGCAATGTACTTGTTCAAATGATATTGATTGAAAATTACAAGAATCTCATTTTTCCACTCATGAAAATACTCTCCATCAAGAATAGGCACTCTATGTCTAAGACTCCCCAAAGTAGACTCATCCATCTTCCTCCAATGGTGATTAAACCAAGGGAATGGAGACCAATGATCTGGTACCACTTGTAGGACCTTGAGAAGAGGTGTCTAGAGGGGGTTGATTATACACTAAGTACCAAAGATGCAGTTTTTAACTTCTTTAAGTTTAAGTGGAGTTTAGGCACAAGTTTAACTTTCACAACACATAGCAAGCAAGCATTCAAAGAGTACATGAGAAGCAAAAAGTAAAGCATGCAACTTGCAAGAATGTAAAGGGAAGGGTTTTGGAGGATTCAAATGCAATTGGAGACACGGATGTTTTTGGCGTGCTTCCGATAAGTGGTGCTATCGTACATCCACGTTGATGGAGACTTCAACCCATGAAGGGTAACGGTTGCATGAGTCCACGGAGAACTCCACCCATGAAGGGTCCACGAAGAAGCAACCTTGTCTATCCCACCATGGTCGTCGCCCACGAAGGACTTGCCTCACTAGCGGTAGATCTTCACAAAGTAGGCGATCTCCTTGCCCTTACAAACTCCTTGGTTCAACTCCACAATCTTGTCGGAGGTTCCCAAGTGACACCTAGCCTATCTAGGAGACACCACTCTCCAAGAAGTAGCAAATGGTGCGTTGATGATGAACTCCTTGCTCTTGTGCTTCAAATGATAGTCTCCCCAACACTCAACTATCTCTCATGGGATTTGGATATGGTGAAAAGAAGATTTGAGTGGAAAGCAACTTGGAGAAGGCTACAGATCAAGATTCATATGATAGGAATGGAATATCTTGGCCTCGATACATGAGTAGGTAGTTCTCTCTCAGAAAATGTATGCTGGAAGTGTAGGTTCAGTCTGATGGCTGTCTCCACGAATGAAGAGGTGGTGGACGGGTATATATAGCCTCCACACAAAATCTAACCATTACACACAATTTACCAAACTCGGTGGGACCGAATCAACAAACTCGGTCAGACCGATTTAGTAAACCTAGTGACCGTTAGGATTTTCGATGGGACCGATATGCAACTCGGTAGGACCGATATGGTTAGGGTTAGGGCATAACGTAATCTCGCTGAGACCGATTACACAAACTCGGTTGGACCGATTTTGGTAATTAGCTAACCAGAGAGTTGGTCAGGCAAACTCGGTTGGACTGATTACACAAACTTGGTAGGACCGATTTTGGTAATGAGTCAACCAGGAAGTTTGCATTGTAATCTCGGTAGTACCGATTGTTCAAACTTGGTGAGACCGATTTTTGTAATGAACATACACAGAGAGATTACAATCCCATCTCGGTGAGACCGAGATCCCTATCGGTGAGACCGATTTGCCTAGGGTTTGTGGCATTGGCTATGACATCTGAACTCGGTGGCGCTGAATAGAAAGAATAGGTGTGGATGAGTTTGACTTTAGGTTTAGGTCATATGTGTGGAAGTTGGAAAGTAGTTGAGGGCTTTTGGAGCATATCACTAAGCACTGTGGAGCAAGAAACTCATTAAGCAACACCTCATCCCTTCTTGATAGTATTGGATTTTCCTATAGACTCAATGTGATCTTAGATCACTAAAATATAAAATGAGGAGTCTTGAGCTTGAAGCTTGAGCCAATACTTTGTCCTTAGCATCTTGAAGGAGTTCCCACATCCTTTAGTCCATGCCACTCCATTGTTCAACTTATCTGAAACATACTAGATAAAAGTGTTAGTCCAACAAGAGATATGTTGACATTAATTACCAAAACCTCCTAGGGAGCACTTGTGCTTTCACAGATGCATAGCAACAAGAAGGGGAGAGTGTGTCCATGTACCCTTGTAGACCAAAAGCGGAAGCGTTTGTTGACCTGGTTGATGTAGTCGAACTTCTTCTCCTTCCGACTGATCAAGCACTGAACGTACGGCACCTCCGAGTTTTGCACACGTTCAGATTGATGACGTCCCTCAAATCTTCATCCAGCAAAGTGTCGAGGGAGAGTTTCATCAGCATGACAGCGTGGTGACGGTGATGGTGAAGTGATCCGCATAGGGCTTCGCCTAAGCACTACGACAATATGACCGAAGGAGTAAACGGTGGAGGGGGGCACCGCATACGGCTAAGAACAATGGATGTGCTTTGGGATGCTCCCTGCCCCTGTATATAAAGTAGGTGAGGGGAGGATGCCAGCCCTAGAGGGTGCTCCATGTGGGGAGAAACCCACTATGACTCCTAGTCCTAGTCCCCCCTTCCTTCTTTTGGAAGGGGAAAGGGGAAAGGAGAGTGAGAGGGGGAAGGAAAGGGGGGCCGTGCCCCCTCCCCTTGTCCAATTTGGACTCCCCATGGGGCGGCGTGCACCACCCCCTTGCGGGCTGCCCTCTCTCTCCCCTATGGACCATGTGGCCCATTACTTTCCCCGGGGGGTTCCGGTAACCTCCTAGTACTCCGATAAATATCCGAAACACTCCAAAACCATTCTGGTGGCCGAATACTATCGTCCAATATATTAGTCATTACCTCTTGAGCATTTCAAGACTCATCGTCATGTCTGTGATCTCATCTGGGACTCCGAACAACATTCGGTCAACAAATCACATAACTCATAATACAAATTGTCATTGAACGTTAATCGTGCGGACTCTATGGGTTCGAAAGCTATGTGTACATGACCGAGACACCTCTCCGGTCAATAACCAATAGCGGAACCTGGATGCTCATATTGGCTCCCACGTATTCTACGAAGATCTTTATCGGTCAAACCGTTATGACAACATAGGTTATTCCCTTTGTCATCGATATGTTACTTGCCCGAGATTCGATCGTCGGTATCTTCATACCTAGTTCAATCTCGTTACCGGCAAGTCTCTTCACTCGTTTAGTAGTGCATCATCCCGTAACTAACTCATTAGTCACATTGCTTGCAAGGCTTATTATGATGTGCATTACCGAGAGGGCCCAGAGATACCGAGATGTGCATTACCGGAGTGACAAATCCTAGTCTCGATCTATGCCAACCCAACAAAACACCTTCGGAGATACCTGTAGAGCATATTTACAATCACCCATTTACGTTGTGACGTTTGATATCACACAAGGTATTCCTCAAGTATTCGGGAGTTGCATAATCTCATAGTCACAGGAATATGTATAAGTCATGAAGAAAGCAATAGCAATAAAACATAACAATCATTATGCTAATATAAAGGATGGGTATTGTCCATCACATCATTCTCCTAATGATGTGATCCCGTTCATCAAATGACAACACATGTCTATGGTTAGGAAACTTAACCATCTTTGATTAATGAGCTAGTCTAGTAGTAGCTCACTAGGGACACCGTGTTTTGTCCATGTATCCACAAATGTATCAAGTTTCTGGTTAATACAATTCTAGCATGAATAATAAACATTTATCATGATATAAGGAAAAATAGATAACAACTCTATTATTGCCGCTAGGGCATATTTCCTTCATTCTCCTACTTGCACTAGAGTCAATAACCTAGTTCACATCGCCATGTGATTTAACACTAATAGTTCACATCTTTATGTTATTAACACCCATAGTTCGCATCGCCATGTGACCAACACACAAAGGGTTTTCTAGATTCAATAATCTAGTCCACATCGCTATGTGATTAACACCCAAAGAGTACTAAGGTGTGATCATGTTTTGCTTGTGAGAGAGGTTTAGTCAACAGGTCTAGCACATTCAGATCCGTATATATTTTGCAAATTTCCATGTCTACAATGCTCTGCACGGAGCAACTCTAGCTAATTGCTCTCACTTTCAATACGTATCCAGATTGAGACTAAGAGTCATCTGGATTAGTGTGAAAGCTTGCATCGACGTAACTCTTTACGATGAACTCTTTATCACCTCCATAACCAAGAAATATTTCCTTAGTCCTCTAAGGATAATTTTGATTGCTGTCTATTGATCCACTCCTGGACTACTATTGTATCCCATTGCTAAACTCATGGCAAGGTACACAATAGGTCTGGTATACAGCATGGTGTTGGGGAATGCGGTAATTTCAAAAAAAATCCTACGATCACGCAAGATCTATCTAGGTGATGCATATCAACAACAGGGGAGAGTGTGTCCATGTACCCTCGTGGACCGAAAGCAGAAGCGTTTCAATAAAGGGGTTGATGTAGTCGAACTTCTTCGCGATCCTACCAATCAAGTACCGAACGTACGACACCTCCTCGTTCAGCACACGTTCAGCTTGATGACGTCCCTCGTGCTCTTGATCCAGTTGAGGTTGAGGGTGAGTTCCGTCAGCACGACGGCATGGCGAAGGTGATGATAATGCTACCGGCACAGGGCTTTGCCGGCGCACTACAATGGTATGATCGAGGTGTGTACCTGTGGAGGAGGACACCGCACACGGTTGGGAGAGAAACATGTGTGTTCTAGAGTGCTCCCTGCCCCCCGTATATAAAGGAGCAAGGGGGAGGTCGGCCAGCCCCTATAAGCACGCCTGGGAGACAGGATTCGTACTAGGACTCCAAGCCTAGTAGGAGTCCACCTCCCGGGAGAGGGGGGAGGAAGGAGAGGGAGAGGGAGTAGGAAAGGGGGCGCCCCCACCCCCCTTCCCTAGACCTATTCAGACCCAAGGCAGAGGGGGCACGCGGCCTACCCTGGCCGCCCTGTCTCTCTCCACTAGGGCCCAATGTGGCCCATTAGTTCCCTCGGGGGGTCCGTTAACCCCGTCGGCACTCTAGTTTTATCCGAAACTTTCGGGAACACTTCTTGTGTCCGAATATAGCCGTCCAATATATTAATCTTTATGTCTCAACCATTTCGAGACTCCTCATCATGTCCGTGATCTCATCCGGGACTCCGAACAACTTCGGTTATCAAATACACATAACTCATAATACATATCGTCATCGAACATTAAGCATGCGGACCCTACGGGTTCGAGAACTATGTAGATATGACCGAGACTCATCTTCGGTTAATAACAAATAGTGGAACCTAGATGCTCGTATTGGCTCCTACATATTCTACGAAGATCTTTACCGGTCAAACCGCATGACAACATACGTTGTTCCCTTTGTCATCGGTATGTTACTTGCCCGATATTCGATCGTCGGTATCATCATACCTAGTTCAATCTTGTTACTGACAAGTCACTTTACTCGTTCTGTAATACTTCATCCTGTAACTAACTCATTAGTAACAATGCTTGCAAGGCTTATAGTGATGAGCATTACCGAGAGGCCCAGAGATACCTCTCCGAAACACGAAGTGACAAATCCTAATCTCGATCTATGCCATCCCAACAAACACCTTCGGAGACACCTGTAGAGCATCTTTAGAATCACCCATTTATGTTGTGATGTTTGATAGCACATAAGGTGTTCCTCTGGTATTCTGGAGTTGCATAATCTCATAGTCTGAGGAACATGTATAAGTTATGAAGAAAGCGGTAGCAATGAAATTGTAACGAACATAATGCTAAGCTAATGGATGCGTCATGTCCATCACATCATTGTCCTAATGATGTGATACCGTTCATCAAATGATAACACATTTCTATTGTTAGGAAACATAACCATCTTTGATTAACGAGCTAGTCATGTAGAGGCATAATAGGGACAATATGTTTTGTCTATGTATTCACACATGTACTAGGTTTCCGGTTAATACAATCCTAGTATGAATAATAAACATTTATCATGAAATAAGGAAATAAAATTGCCTCTAGGGCATATTTCCTTCAGTCCCCCACTTTTACTGAAGTCAATAATCTAGATTACATACTAATGTTTCTAACAGCCATGGAGTTTTGGTGCTAATCATGTTTTGCTCTTGTAAGAGGCTTAGTGAATGGGTCCGCAACATTCAGATCCATATGTATCTTGCAAATCTCTATGTCCCCCTCCGACACTTGATGACTGATGGAATTGAAGCGTCTCTTGATGTGGTTTGTTCCCTTGTGAAATGTGGATTCCTTTTCCAAGGCAATTGCACTAGTATAGTCACAAAAGATTTTCATTGGACCCGATGCACTAGGTATGACACCTCGATAAGATATGAACTGCTTCATCCATACTCCTTCATTTGCTGCTTCCAAAGCAGCAATGTACTCCGCTTCACACATAGATCGCCCCACGATGCTTTGCTTGGAACTGCACCAACTGACACCTCCTCCATTCAATAAAAATACGTATCTGGTTTGCGACTTTGAGTCATCCGGATCAGTGTCAAAGCTTCTATTGACGTAACCATTTATGACGAGCTCTTTGTCACCTCCATAAATGAGAAACATATCCTTACTCCTTTTCAAGTACTTGAGGATGTTCTTGACCGCTGTCCAGTGCTGCACTCTAGGATTACTTTGGTACCTCCCTGCTATGCTTATAGCAAGGCACACATCAGGTCTGGTACATAGCATTGCAGACATGATGGAACCTATGGCTGAAGCATAGGGAATAACTTTCATTTTCTCTCTATCTTCTGCAGTGGTTGGGCATTGAGTCTGACTCAATTTCACACCTTATAACACAGGAAAGAACCCTTTCTTTGACTGGTCCATTTTGAACTCTTCAAAACTTTATCAAGGTATATGCCTTGTGAAAGTCCAATTAAGCGTCTTGATCTATCTCTATAGATCTTGATGTATAATATGAAAGCAGCTTCACCGAGGTCTTTCATCGAAAAACTCTTATTCAAATATCCTTTTATGCTATCCAGAAATTCTATATCATTTCCAATCAACAATATGTCATTCACATATAATATTAGAAATGCAACATAGCTCCCACTCAATTTCTTGTAAATACAGGCTTCTCCAAAAGTCTGTATAAAACCATATGCTTTGAGCATACTATCAAAGCATTTATTCCAACTCCGAGAGGCTTGCACTAGTCCATAAATGGATCACTGTGCTACGTCTTGAGCTTGCGTTGGTTTTCCTTGAAGAGGAAAGGGTGATGCAACAATAGTAGTGTAAGTATTTCCCTCAGTTTTTGAGAACCAAGGTATTAATCTAGTAGGAGGCTCCTCAAAAGTCCCACGCACCTACACAAACAAACAAAGAACTTGCAACCAACACAATAAAGGGGTTGTCAATCCCTTTACGGCCACATGCGAAAGTGAGATCTAATAGAGATAGTATGATAAGATAAATATATTTTTGGTAATTTATAATATAGATGCAAAAAGTAAAGATGCAAATAAAAGTAGATTGGAAGCAAATATGATAAGAGATAGACCCGGGGGCCATAGATTTCACTAGTGGCTTCTCTCAAGATAGCATAAGTATTACGGTGGGTGAACAAATTACTGTCGAGCAATTGATAGAAAAGCGAATAGTTCTGAGATTATCTAGACATGATCATGTATATAGGCAACATGTACGTGACAAGTAGACCGACTCCTGCCTGCATGTACTACTATTACTCCACACATCGACTGACTCCTGCCTGCATCAAGATTATTAAGTTCATAAGAAAAGAGTAACGCCTTAAGCAAGATGACATTATGTAGAGGGATAAACTCATGCAATATGATATAAACCCCATCTTTTGATCCTCGATGGCAACAATTCAATACGTGCCTTGCAACCTGAGGGAGTCCTGTACTAGGGGGTGTCCGGATAGCCGAACTATCATCATCGGCCGGACTCCAAGACTAAGAAGATACAAGATTGAAGACTTCGTCCCGTGTCCGGATGGGACTTTCCTTGGTGTGGAAGGCAAGCTTGGCAATACGGATATGTAGATCTCCTACCATTGTAACCGACTCTGTGTGACCATAGCCCTCTCCGGTGTCTATATAAACCGGAGGGTTTTAGTCCATAGGACGAACAACAATCATACCATAGGCTAGGTTCTAGGGTTTAGCCTCCTTGATCTCCTGGTAGATCCACTCTTGTACTACCCATATCATCAATATCAATCAAGCAGGAGTAGGTGTCGGTGTCAAAACCGGCGGATCTCGGGTAGGGGGTCCCGAACTGTGCGTCTAGGCGGATGGTAACAGGAGACAAGGGACACGATGTTTTACCCAGGTTCGGGCCCTCTTGATGGAGGTAAAACCCTACGTCCTGCTTGATTGATATTGATATTGTGGATGTTTACAAGAGTGGATCTACCACGAGATCAAGGAGGCTAAACCCTAGAAGCTAGCCTATGGTATGATTGTAAGGGTTGATGTATGTCCTACGGACTAAAGCCATCCAGTTTATATAGACACCGGAGAGGGCTAGGGTTACATAGAGTCGGTTACAATGGTAGGAGATCTACATATCCATATCGCCAAGCTTGCCTTAAGGAAAGTCCCATCCGGACACGGGACGAAGTCTTCAATCTTGTATCTTCATAGTCTTGGAGTCCGGTCGATGATGATAGTCCGGCCGACGATAGTTCGGCCGATGGTGGTAATCCGGCTATCCGGACACCCCCTAGTCCAGGACTCCCTCAGTAGCCCCCGAACCAGTCTTCAATGACGATAAGTCCAGCATATGTGCAGTCTTCGGTGTTGCAAGGCGGGTTCTCCTTCAAATTCCATGTACCTGCTGAACAGTGTTCGGCTTCCTCATCAATGTTGTGCTTCTTGGATTCCACGCCCAATAATGGCCTTCTTCCACGTGTCTTTTATGTTTTAACCCCTAGTTGTGCGAATAATCTGCCTATAAGAGAGGCAAGAATCCAGATCCAAATCACACCATCTTCCTCCCGCGAATACTCATCGGAGCGCTATCGACCAAGAATCCATTCCAACATGGACCATCAACGCGGCTCCTCTTCTCGCGCTCCCGGCCCTCTGCCAGGAGATTGGAGGAGATGCTCTGTTCCGCAAAACGAGCTGGTGAAGCTCCAAGCGGGGGGATATCTCCCTCCGGCCTTCATGGTTCCGGTTCAAGCCGGACTGGCCACCTACAAAGGTGGGAAGCAGGCGGAGGCTACCCCAAGTCCCAACAAAGGGGAGCGGGCATGCTTCGTCCCCTATCTGATAAGGGGGCTCGTATTTCCTGTACATCCGTTCCTCCGCGGGCTCCTGGAGTTCTACGGACTCCAGCTTCATCACCTCACACCCGCCTCGATCCTGCATATTGCGGGTTACGTAGCTCTTTGCGAGCTATTCCTGGGCGTTGAGCCCCATTTCGCGTTGTGGAAGAGGTTGTTCTGCCTTGTACCCCGCTCTCACGAGGGGTCCATATATCAAGTGGGCGGCGCCGAAATATGGCGCATTGCCGGGACCGGATATCCATCCGGAACCCCTAAGAAGGCGTTCGAAGACTGGCCTTCGGAATGGTTTTATAAAGAAGACGCTCCACTGCCGGACCCTGTTCGGATCGGCCTCCCAGAGTTCAGGAATGCTCCTCTGAAGAAACGCCTTAGTTGGCATCCGCGGAGCCCCTAACTGGAGGAAGACAAGATCATCCATTATTTGATGGGCCGAATAAGGTTACTGGCCCATTCCAGGTTGACGATGATTGGAGTCATGGCAACATGCATTATGCGGGGGGTGCAGCCACTACAATACAGGGGCCACCCCATGTGGGATTTCAACGGGGAGGACGATGCCACCCGTCATGGCGGCAAAGGGCCGGATTCGGCCGAAGACCTGGTGAAAATCCTATCCGGCCTGTATAAGGGGGAGAAGGAGGATTTCCTTCGGACGAACCCGTTAAATGGGTTCTCCATGAATAATCCCCGGCCTTGGGTAAGCGATCACTTCGCGTGTCCAACCCATGCCTTTGTTAAGTTTCTTACATTGTGTTCTTCTTTCGACGCAGGAGCTGCGTCGGATGGTGGGGGACATGCTAAGTCCACCTCCGCAACCCGAGGATCCAGAGAGATCCCGGGATCCAGCCTCCAAAGAGGATCCAGACATAGGAGTGGAGCTAATCGATGGGGTGTTCCATCATCTTAGCATGGATAATGCTTTAGTCGCCATTACGGCCGACTATCCCGGGCTATATCCGGCTTCCCAGGTGATTGTGACCGAAGTCCTGACACCGTTATTCCTTCCTTGCTTATTTCTGACCACCGTATATGATGACGCTATGCAGGAGGCGCCTCTAGGGCGGGAAGCCGAGCTCGCGGCGGCTGACCATCGAAGGCCAGTTCGGACCAGTAGGCGGAGGAGGAGCGCGGCGCGGACTGAAGCGTCGCCGCAAAGGTATAGCTCACAATTCATTATCTGGAGCAACGTTCCTAGGAAGCGTTTGAGTGCTCATGACTTTTGTAGGAGAAAAAGCGCCCGCCAGACTGCGGGCGTAGAGGTTGCCAATCCGGCCTCTACCAGCCAAGCTCCAGCGCCTGGTCCGGAGGGGGAGGCGAGCGCAAGGCGCGAGCCGGATACTCCTCCAACGGAGGATGCCGATAGACTGTCCGCCACCAAATCTGAGGTGGAGAGCGTCATGAACCACAGGCACCACGAGATAGTTTTTCGTGACGCGTGCTTCTCCCCTGAGGTGTTGGATGCCTTTAACGCAGGGGACGCGCACCTCCGTGCTGCTCAAGATGGTTTGACTAGAGCCACGGAGCAGTATGTAAAAGACATACGGGTAAGGGAATTTAATAGTTATATATGCCAGTAGCCCCCGAGACTTAAAGTAGTTATATTAACTGATTTAAGGATCATATGAAACGCAGGGTATTACCGAGAAGAATACCCAACTGTCTCAGGAGCTGCAAGAGTGTAAGGCTCAACTTGAGGCCGCACTCGCTGCCACAGGAGGAAACACAAGGACCTCTCCTGGTAACATATTATTTAAAAAGACAAGTAGTGTTTGGCCTGTGCGCAAGTCTGATAATGACGTTGCAGGTGCTGCCGGACAAGATCCGGACAGGCAAGAACTTCTGCGCCAGCTGAAGGCCGGCGAGAGGGTGCTGCATAAGGTGCAGCACGAAAGGAACAAGCTCCGGGATGCCCATGCCCAGCTTGGAGAAGAGCTGAAAGGCGTTCAGGCCGAGCTGTCTGGCTCCGTTAAGGAGAATCAGCGGCTTCGTCGCGGCATCTATAGTAAGTGCTTGAGCGAACTCCTTTGAAAAGAAGAGTTCGACGAGGAAGTCAATTGACAAAAATATGTCTGTAGGTATACTTACAGGTCGCCCTGCGGAGGAGATGCCCGTATCAACGGGTGATCAACTTCCCGAGTTGTTGCAACTGATCGAACGAGTTCGGCAGGCAATGAGCAGTGTCATCCAGGCTTTATGGCCAGCCTTCTCCCTACCCGAGGGCCTTGGGGAGCTTGCGGAGAAGCTTCAGGGAGTGCGGTAGTGCTTCCATTTATGGAAGATTTCAGCCTGCCACCAAGGTGCCAGGGAGGCCTGGGCCATGGTGAAGACGCGGTACAAGAAGGCGGATCCCAACCACATGGCCGAAGTCGGGCCTATGGGGCCCGATGGGAAGGAGATCCCTGTAAGTTAGACAGCCTGTTAGACGGGATTGAGGAAGAATACAGTCAGTCAATTTGACAATGTATTATAAAATGACATGTAAAATGCCTTCTAGCCGGATTGTAGATCGTTTGTCTTTGCCGACCTTTTCGCTTCGACCTCGGGACCCTAGAGTCCAGAGTGTGTCCGAATACCTTCTCGTTTATGAAACAACCGGGGTATGCATGGAGACCAGGTGTAGGGGTCATTAGTGCTTTATCAGACAGGTGCCCAACTAGTTATGTTATATTACATGGTTAGTAAGAAACATCTTCCAGGGAGAATAGTTCCGTTAAGGGTTCCTTTCCTCTGGGGGAGGCATGCCCTAAAGTGCATGTCCGGACTGCGAAAAAAGCAGAAAAGCATATGGGGGCAGATAATTAATTAGGTAAACAATCATCTTTCAAGTCACCGACCGAATATTCCCTTAAGAACGCTAGCTTTCGGCTTCACCTAGTCTGAGGTACACACCCGGCTGACCCGGCAGTAACAATCGCAGAGGTGCTCCCTTTACCTCCTAGCCGAACAATCGGGAACGTAGGGGTAAGCACAGGAGCCAGGCAACCCACCTTGGCCAAAACTTAAGTCATATCGATGCATATAATGGTGAATAAAATGTACATGTGGAAGCTTAGCCAGGCAACCCAGCTTGGGCAAAACTTAAGTCATATCAATGCATATAATGGTGAATAAAAGGTACATGTGGAAGCTTCACACATGTGTTGAGCATGAAGCCCTTATAATTAAGCTTCTGATAAAGAAGCCCCTAGGTATAATGAGTGCGGATGGCACATTGAGTGTGTGCGAACAATGCGCAAGTAGGCCCTTAAGGGCTTTTTAATAGGAGGTTAAGAGAAGAAAGAGAAATAGAAGACAACTGAAGTGTAAAAATTTGAGCAGGGGAAGGGGACGAACTCTTAGTTCGGTGCTAGGCATAGAACCTTCGGAGGCGGGCTGCGTTCCATGGGTTTGGCTCGAGTCAGTTGTCCGACGCATTTCGTAGACGGTACGCTCCGCCGGTCAGGACTTGGTCGATAATGAAGGGGCCCTCCCATTTGGGCTTGAGCTTGTCCTTTTTCTTGTCCGACAGGCGTAGAACTAGTTCGCCAACGTTGTAAGTCTTGGCCCGTACTTCTCTGCTTTGATATCTTCGAGCCTGTTGCTGATAGAATGCGGAACGAGCCTTGGCGACGTCGCGTTCTTCCTCCAATGCGTCCAAGCTGTACTGCCGATCTAGCTCAGCCTCTCTTTCTTCATACATGCGCACTCGAGGTGAGTCATGAATAACGTCGCAGGGCAGAACTGCCTCTGCGCCGTACACCATAAAAAATGGCGTGAATCCGGTAGTACGGTTGGGCGTTGTCCGCAGCCCCCAGAGTACGGAGTCGAGCTCCTCTACCCAGTGCGTGTCTGATTTCGTAAGGGACCGCACTAGTCTGGGTTTAATGCCGCTCATTATTAGACCATTTGCTCGTTCCACTTGACCGTTGGTTTGAGGATGATAGACTGAAGCGTAATCGAGCTTAATGCCCATATTTTTGCACCATGATTTAACCTCGTCGGCCGTAAAATTCATTCCATTATCGGTGATGATGTTGTGGGGGACACCGTAACGGTGTACTACCCCGGATATGAAGTCTATCACTGGTCCGGACTCTGCCGTTTTAACTGGCTTGGCCTCTATCCATTTGGTGAATTTATCCACCATGACCAATAGGTATCTTTGCTTGTGGGTTCCCCCTTTAAGTGGTCCAACCATGTCAAGCCCCTAGACCGCGAACGGCCAGGTTATGGGTATAGTTTTGAGGGCGGTAGGTGGCATATGGCTCTGATTAGCAAAGAGCTGACAACCGACGCATCGTTGGACTAAGTCCTGAGCATCCGCCCGGGCCGTCGGCCAATAAAATCCTGTACGGAATGCCTTTCCTACAAGGGCCCGGGCTGCTGCGTGGTTTCCGCCTAGTCCGGCATGAATTTCAGCCAGGAGGTCTCGCCCTTCCTCTTCGGAGATGCACCTTTGAAGGACTCCGGTTGTGCTTTTCTTATAAAGTTCTCCCTCGTGGACCTTGTAGGCTTTAGATCGCCGAACTATGCAGCGGGCCTCATTTTGGTCTTCGAGAAGTTTCTGCCTAAGTAAGTAGGCTAGGAATGGTTCTGTCCACGGGGCGATTACGGCCATTATGTCGTGGGCTGAAGGTGTTACTTCAGCGGCGGAATCGCCGCTTATGTCAAATTGCTCTGTGTCGGTTGGTGTGGTTGCTTCCGGTTTGTTATTTCCGGACTCCTCTTCCCATAGTACGGATGGCTTGAACAGCCGTTCCAGGAAGATATTTGGAGGGACAGTGTCACGTTCTGCGCCGATGCGTGCCAATACGTCGGCCGCTTGGTTATTATCCCTGGCTACGTGATGGAATTCGAGTCCGTCGAACCGAGCTGACATTTTTAGGACAACGTTGCGGTATGCTGCCATTTTCGGATCCTTGGCGTCAAAGTCTCCATTTATTTGGGATATTGCGAGGCTTGAATCCCCGCGCACCTCTAGGCGTTGAATGCCCATGGAGATTGCCATCTGGAGACCATGTAAAAGGGCCTCGTATTCGGCTGCAATGTTGGAGTCCGTGTACATTATTTGAAGTACGTATTGGACTATGTCACCGGTCGGGGACGTCAAGACGACGCCAGCCCCCAGTCCGGCCAACAATTTAGAGCCGTCGAAGTGCATAATCCAATTGGAGTATGCGCCGTATTCTTTAGGGAGTTCGGCTTCGGTCCATTCAGCGCTAAAGTCAGCCAAAACTTGTGACTTTATAGCTCGCCGAGGTTTGTAAGTTATATCGAATGGTAAGAGCTCAATGGCCCATTTTGCAATCCTGCCCGTTGCGTCGCGGTTGTTTATAATGTCATTGAGTGGTACTTCAGAGGCCACTGTTATCGAACACTCTTGAAAGTAGTGTCAGAGCTTCCGGGAAGCCATGAACACCGCATACGCTATCTTCTGATAGTGCGGGTAACGGGACTTGCAGGGGGTTAACACAGTGGATACATAGTACACTGGTTTTTGAAGAGGGAATTTGTGCCCTTCTGTCTCTCGTTCGACGACGAGTACCGCGCTTACAACTTGGTGCGTTGCTGCGATGTATAACAACATTGGTTCGCCCAGGTTGGGCGCAGCCAAGACCGGATTCGTTGCCAATATGGCCTTTATTTCTTTGAGTCCGGCGGTGCCAGCATCCGTCCACTCGAAGTGTTCGGTGTGCCTGAGGAGGCGATAGAGGGGCAATGCCTTTTCTCCTCAGCGGGACATAAAGCGGCTGAGAGCTGCCACACATCCAGTCAATTTCTGGATCTGTTTGAGGTTTTTTGGAATGTCCAGCTGTGATAGAGCTCGGATCTTGGCCGGATTTGCTTCAATTCCTCTACCGGATACAATGAAGCCCAAGAGCTTTCCGGCTGGTACGCCGAAAACGCATTTTTCCGGATTCAGCTTAATATCATATGCTCTGAGGTTGTCAAATGTGACCCTCAAGTCGTCTACTAGAGTTTCGATGTGTTTAGTTTTGACGACTACGTCGTCTACGTATGCCTCTACTGTTTTGCCGATCTTGGTAGCCAGACATGTCTGAATCATGCGCTGATATGTTGCGCCGGCGTTTTTAAGTCCGAAGGGCATCGTGTTGAAGCAAAATGGTCCATATGGAGTAATGAATGCCGTTGCGGCTTGATTCGCTTCTGCCATCTTGATTTGATGATAGCCGGAGTATGCGTCTAGGAAGCACAATGAATCGTGCCCTGCAGTGGCATCGATGATTTGGTCGATGCAGGGGAGGGGGAAGGCATCCTTTGGGCAGGCTTTATTTAGGTCTTTGAAATCGACACATAGGCGCCAGGATTTGTCCTTTTTTGGTACCATTACCAGGTTTGCTAGCCAATCCGGATGTTTGATGTCTCTGATGAATCCGGCTTCCAATAGTTTGGCTAGCTCTTCTCCCATTGCCTGTCTTTTGGGTTCGGAAAATCGTCGAAGAGCCTGCTTGACTGGCTTGAATCCCTTTAGGATGTTTAGGCTGTGTTCTGCCAATCTGCGTGGGATTCTGGGCATATCCGAGGGGTGCCAGGCGAAAATGTCCCAATTTTCCAGAAGGAATTCTCGCAGTGCGGCGTCTACGTCAGGGTTCAGTTGTGCCCCGATGGAGGCCGTCTTTGTCGGGTCCATTGGGTGGACCTGGAATTTTACTATTTCATCTGCCGGTTTAAAGGAGGTGGACTTGGACCTCTTATCGAGTATCACATCGTCCCTATTCACCATAGAGCGCAGCGCGGTGAGTTCCTCTGCCGCTAGGGCTTCAGATAGTGCCTCCAGGGCTAATGCGGCTGTCTTGTTTTCGGCGCGGAGTGCTATGTCCGGATCACTAACGAGAGTGATTATTCCGCCGGGCCCAGGCATTTTAAGCTTCATGTACCCGTAATGGGGTATGGCTTGAAAAATTGTGAATGCCTCTCGTCCTAATATGGCGTGATATCCGCTGTTGAACGGGGCCACTTGGAACGTGACTTCTTCGGATCTGTAATTGTCCGGCGAGCCGAATACCACATCGGGTGTGATTTTTCCTGTGCAGCGCGCTTCTCGGCTGGGGATTATTCCTCTGAAGGTTGTGCTGCTTCGCTCAATGCGGTTCCAGTCTATTTCCATTTTTTGAAGGGTTTCCTCGTAGATGAGGTTTAATCCGCTGCCGCCATCCATGAGGACCTTTGTAAGTCAAAAGCCGTCCACTATTGGACTAAGTACCAGTGCGGCTGGAGCTCGGGCTGTTCGGAATTTAGGTTCGTCGCTGGCGTTGAAGGTGATGGCCGTGTTGCTCCATGGATTTGTTGTTGCTACTTGGTAGACTTTGGCGATGCTGTGGATTGTTCGGTTCCACATATTACTTGATGCGAAAGTCTCGAAGACTGTTGATACCATACCGATATTGTTGGAGTGGTTTCCCGGGGCTAGAAGCTCCTCTCCACTTTTGGCCACCTGCCGTAATATCCAACATGCTTGAAGGCTATGTGTTGGGACGGCGCCTTCTGTACTGTGAATTTTACAGGGTCCGCTAAGCCATCCCTCCTATATGGTTCCGTGCACTCTATGGGGTATTTGCTTTTTGATTTTTGTGTCCGGTGCCTGAGCATAGAGCACCTTTTTGTTGCGGACCGGGGTTGTATTTGGGGCCGGATTGTCCCAAAATTTATTTTCGGTTTTCCGGACACTCTCCATCGCACAGTACTTTCGTACTATGGACGCCAGGTCGGCAAAGCGTGTAATTTCACAATGGCTGACGGCGTTCGAGATCCCCTCGTCCGTGCAATTATTGCAAAAAATTGAGATTGCGTTTTCCTCTCGGTAGTCCTTTATCCTGTCCATAACTAGGAGGAATCTGGCCCAGTAGTGATGTACTGTTTCAGCGGGCTCTAGCCGGATTAGAGATAGATCGCATATGTCTGGTCGGGTGGGTGGAATTAAGTCCGGAACCCTACCCATCTCAAGGCTCGAAGGCTGAGAAGTTTCCAAATTTGGAAGCTTTGATCGCTGGACGTTGTCCAACGAGTCCGGAACGAGGCCTGATTTTAAGTTCAGTGCTCGATCAAAGTCCGTCCCTCTGCGGGAGTCCGGCATGGAGGGTTTGGGAGCCCGGACATGACTAGTTTTCAATACAGGAGAAGAGTCGCCGCATTGTTCTTCTACCACCGCAACGTGGTGGGTGACCTGGGGAGAGTTAATCTCTCTCAGATCGGTTTTAAGCCCAATCTGATTGTAGTCTGTAGCGACTCCCAGGGCGGCGATCCGATCCAAGAGTTCATTTACAGACGAGAGCTCTGCTGGATCTAGATGCTCGGCGAATTCCGAGTTGACGTGAAGATTGCTCTCGATGACTCGAGAGGTCATTGTGGAAGTGGCGGCCGGACAGGCGGTCATAAGAAAACCTCCTAGCCGGATAGTTTGGCCGGCGGCCAAGGCTCCATTGGCGAAGATACCGTCCTTGAAGACGGGAAGAGGCATCCTTCCTATCGGCCACGGCACAGAGGAACTCTCAATGAAAGCACCAATGGAAGACCGGATTACATAGAGTCGGTTACATAGAGACGGGAAGATCCTTAGGACGAACAACAATCATACCATAGGCTAGCTTCTAGGGTTTAGCCTCCTTGATCTCCTGGTAGATCCACTCTTGTACTACCCATATCATCAATATCAATCAAGCAGGAGTAGGGTTTTACCTCCATCGAGAGGGCCCGAACCTGTGTAAAAACATCGTGTCCCTTGTCTCCTGTTACCATCAACCTAGACGCACAGTTCGGGATCCCCTACCCGAGATCCGCCGGTTTTGACACCGACATTGGTGCTTTCATTGAGAGTTCCTCTCTGTCGTCACTGATAGGCTTGATGGCTCCTTCGATCATCATCAACAACACAGTCGAGGGTGAGACTTTTCTCCCCAGACAGATCTTCGTATTAGGCGGCTTTGCACTGTGGGCCAATTCGCTTGGCCATCTGGAGCAGATCAAAAGCTAAGCCCCTGGCCATCAGGTCAGATTTGGATGTCTAAACTTCACGGCTGACATCCGCGGAGACTAGATCTTCGATGGATTCGAGCCACAGCCAAGCGCGCCGCACTGTCTCGATGTGCAGGATTTAGCTCTGCTGCCGGACAGTACCCTGGAGGCCGCACATGAGTCCGCTCCGACCCTTAGTTCGAAGCCGACTGCACAGATCGAGGATGGGTGGATAGACACCGCCTCGAGGGCTGTAACCTCTACGGCGATGGAGACGAATACTGACCTTGCCCCTGGCAATGCTCGTGACTCCGAGGGGCCGGACTCCTCGTCGGACTCCGAACCTCTTGTGCCCCCTCCAATCGAATCCGATTGGGCGCCAATCATGGAGTTCACCGCCGCGGACATCTTTCAACACTCACCTTTTGGCGACATCCTGAATTCGCTAAAGTATCTCCCGCTATCAGGAGAGCCCTGGCCGAATTGCGGTCAGGATGGTTGGGATGCGGATGACGAAGAAATTCAAAACCCACCCACCACCCACTTTGTAGCCACTGTCGACAATCTAACCAACATGCTAGATTTCGACTCCGAAGACATCGACGGTATGGACGACGATGCCGGAGACGACCAGGAACCAGCGCCTATGGGGCACTGGAAGACCACCTCGTCATATGACATATACATGGTGGACATCCCAAAGGATGGGAATGTCGAGGAAGCAGCGGAGGAAGGCTCCTCCAAAAAACAGCCCAAGCGCCGGCGTCAGCGGCGCCGCCCTAAAGCCCGCCACAGCAAGAATGGAGATTCCGGCACCGGAGATAATAACACCCCAGAGAGTGCCGAAGACAACCCCCTCCAGCAAGATTCAGCACAGGAGGACGGAGAAGCCAGCCCTCCCAGAGAGTGGCAGACGAAGAGGTTGGAGATGATAATTACATGCCTCCCTCCGGAGATGAGGCAAGCCTCGACGACGACGAATTCGTCGTGCCCGAGGATCCCGTCGAACAAGAGCGTTTCAAACGCAGGCTTATGGCCACGGCAAATAGCCTCAAGAAAAAACAGCAACAGCTTAGAGCTGATCAAGATCTGCTAGCCGACAGATGGACTGAAGTCCTCGCGGCCGAAGAGCATGAACTCGAACACCCCTCCAAAAGCTATCCAAAACGCAAGCTGCTCCCCGATTAGAGGAGGAGGCATATAAACCTGCATCACCAGCGCACAATACGGCTGACCGACCACCTTATGGCCGCGACAGAGAGGCCTCTAGGCCCTTCACTAGAACCGTACCCTAGCACCGCTCGAAAAGTACGAAGCCACGGGGGAATGCGCCGGACTTGCGAGACATATTAGAGGATAAGGCAAGACAATCAAGATCAATCTATGGATCGCGTGGACGCCCCACAATGCGCGATGACGATCGTCGCGCCGGATACAGCAACTCCAGCCAGGCCGAAAACAGTAGACAAAGCTCGCTCGAGCTACGTCGTGATATAGCCCAATATAGAGGCGCCGCACACCCACTATGCTTCACAGATGAAGTAATGGATCATCAAATCCCTGAAGGGTTCAAACCCGTAAACATTGAATCCTATGATGGCACAACGGACCCCGCGGTTTGGATCGAGGACTATCTCCTCCACATCCATATGGCCCGCGGCGATGACCCCCACGCCATCAAATACCTCCCACTCAAGCTTAAAGGACCAGCTCGGCATTGGCTTAACAGCTTGCCAGCAGAATCAATTGGGTGTTGGGAGGACCTGGAAGCCGCATTCCTTGATAACTTCCAGGGCACATATGTGCGACCCCCAGACGCCGATGACCTAAGCCACATAATTCAGCAGCCAGACGAATCGGCCAGACAGTTCTGGACACGGTTTTTGACAAAGAAAAATGAAATTGTTGACTGTCCGGATGCAGAGGCCCTCACATCCTTCAAACATAACATCCGCGATGAGTGGCTCGCCCGGCACCTAGGACAGGAAAAGCCGAAATCCATGGCAGCCCTCACATCACTCATGACCCGCTTCTGCGTGGGAGAGGACAGCTGGCTAGCTCGCAGCAACAACCTCAGCAAAAATTCTGGCATTTCGGATAACAAGGACCGCAATGGCAGGTCGCGTCGCAACAAGAACAAACGCCGCGTTAACGGCGACAATACTGAGGATACGGCAGTCAATGCCGGATTCAGAGGCTCCAAACCCGGTCAGCGGAAAAAGCCATTCAAAAGAACCACTCCGGGTCCGTCCAATTTGGACCGAATACTCGACCGCTCTTGCCAGATACATGGCACCCCCGAAAAGCCAGCTAATCACACCAACAGGGATTGTCGGGTATTCAAGAAGGCAGGCAAGTTAATTGCCGAAAACAATGACAAGGGGCTGCATAGCGATGACGAGGAAGAGACCCAGCCGCCGAACAATAGAGGACAGAAGGGTTTCCCCCACAAGTGCGGATGGTGAACATGATATACGCAACCCACATACCCAAGAGGGAGCGGAAGCGTGCACTTAGGGACGTATATGCGATGAAGCCAGTCGCCCCGAAGTTCAACCCATGGTCCTCCTGCCCGATCACCTTTGATCGAAGGGACCACCCCACCAGTATCCGCCATGGCGGATTCGCCGCATTGGTTTTAGACCCAATCATCGATGGATTTCACCTTACTAGAGTCCTGATGGACGGCGACAGCAGCCTGAACCTGCTTTATCAGGATACAGTGCGCAAGATGGGCATAGACCCCTCAAGGATTAAACCCACAAAGACGACCTTCAAAGGCGTCATACCAGGTGTAGAGGCCAATTGTACAGGCTCAGTCACACTGGAAGTGGTCTTCGGATCCCCGGATAACTTCCGAAGCGAGGAGTTAATCTTTGACATAGTCCCGTTCCGCAGCGGCTATCACGCTCAGCTTGGACGGACCGCGTTTGCAAAGTTCAACGCGGTGCCGCACTACGCATACCTCAAGATCAAGATGCCAGGCCCTCGAGGAGTCATTACGGTCAACGGGAACACTGAACGCTCCATCCGAACGGAGGAACACACACCGGCTCTCACGGCAGAAGTACAGAGCAGCCTCTTAAGGCAATTTTCGAGTCCGGCCGTTAAGCGACCGAACACGGCCAAACGCGCCCGGAGTAACCTACAACAAGACCACCTGGCATGTTCCGAGCACGCGTAGCAATGCGGCCCCAACCCCAGCCCTTACAAAATTGCAAAACTGGTCCTTCGCATATATCATTACGCTCTGGAGATACCATGGGCATAGGGGGAGGGGCACGACCACGACAGGCCCAGAGTGCGGCTCAACCACACCAGGGGCTCCCAAGTGTGTCATCTTTTTTCTTCTTTCTTTCTTATCCACAGGACTCCATTTACTAGAAGCCCTGCCGGGCAGTAGATCTGCCGAACTCACGATGCAACTGCCAGGGAAGGAGAATGGCTACGACGAACACTCAGGTGGTCTCCATTACGAGCATTACATCTGTTTTATACACCATTCTGCAGCCTACCCCTGGAGGGGGACATGTTTAATAGTCCCATCCCTTGCTTACCGCACTATTTGTATCATTCTGCACTCATGGCAGTCTTTCTGGAATAAACAATGCATTGCTTTTTGCTTATAATTGCATTTCTTTCTTATACATATGTTCATTTATGACATGTTGCATCCGTACACTCTGGTACGGCTAAATACACTAGGGGCTTAAGTTCCCCGCATTATGGTGTGATAAGTCCGAACACTTTCACAAGTGCGGCACCCCGAACTTATAGCATTATATGCATCAGTTCCGAATCATGTCTTGGGTCAATAGTTGGGTTTGCCCGGCTCCCATGTTTTGGTACCTTACATTCTGTTGTATAGGCTAAGGTAGCACTGGGAGAACCACTGCGATTGCGCCCTGGTTGAGCTGGGCGAGCGCCTCAGTGGAGAAAGCTAAAACTGACCGTCATGATACGGCGAGAGCTGGTTGCTGTTCGAGAGGTTTTTTCGAGTCCCTAAAGACTTATGCCGCTTAGAGCGAGGAACCGGCTTTGTCCGGCCCAGGCGTGGATAGCGCCCCGAACTCGGTCTTCCAAACACTAGGGGCTTCGCCGAAATTTAAAATTATAGAATTCTATGGCTAAGTGAGAGTGTTCAAGCATTATAAGTCCGGTTGCCTTGTCCGTTGTGTTGCGCGCCTCCCTAGATGGACCCAAACATGGGAACAAGAGCGCTCAAGTTTATCCCGAACACCCCAGCACTAGTGGCATGGGGGCTGAAGCCGACGACTTGCCATCTCTCAGATTTGATAACCGTCCGCACAGAAGGTAATATTTTAAATTAACAAGCGTTGCTTAGCGCATATGAACAAAGTTTTCAGCGCACAGGATAACAAAATGCAAGTCTACTCAAATATTACATCTTTGGAGCACTCACCCGCAATCATGCGGGCGCCCTTCAGGACACTCTTATAATACATTTCGGGCGTACGATACTCCTTGCCCGCCAGTGGCGCGTCCGTCACAAGCTTCTCAGCGTCCATCCTGCCCCAGTGCACCTTTGCACGGGCAAGGGCCCGATGGGCACCTACAATGCAGGTGGAGTGCTTGACGACTTCAACCCAGGGACACGCATCCACCAGCCGCCGCACCAGGCCGAAGTAGCTCCCAGGCATGGCCTTCCCGGGCCACAGCCGAACTATGAGGCCCTTCATGGCCTATTCGGCTACCTTCTGGAGCTCGACCAGCTGCTTCAGCTGGTCGCTAAGGGGCACCGGATGTCCGGTCTCAGCATACTGAGACCAGAAGACCTTCTCCGTCGAGCTCCACTCCTCGGCCCAGTAGAGAGCTCCGAATTCGGGTAAGTACTAGGTAATTCACATTCACATGCTTGCTTTGCATGAAAAATGCCTTACCCGCCGCTATCTTCTTCAACGCCTCGATTTCCTGGAGGGCCTTGTGGGCTTCGGCCTTAGCGGCTTTGGCACTCTCAAGAGCCGAGGCAAGCTCGGACTCTCGAGTCTTTGAGTCGCGCTCCATACTCTCATGCTTTTCCATGAGAGCCTGGAGCTCTTGCTGCACCTCCGCCACCCACGCCTCCTGTTTCTCTCGCTCGGCTCGCTCCGCGGCCACATTGCGTTCGGCCGCGGACACCGCCTCCATTAGGGTCGCCACCTCGTTCGTGGCCCCTGGAGTACCCACGTTATCCTTGTTATTTATCTTGCAACCAAAATCCTTTTCTGTAAGGTACAAATTTAATATGGTGTTACTCACCTTCCTTGTCCTCGAGCTGCTTCTTGGCACGGCCGAGCTCGCTCTTGGACCGCTCGAGGTTCTGCTTCAAAGCATCGACCTCCGCAGTCAGTGCGGCAGAGGTCAGCAGTGCGGCCTGCAATCCCATATTGACATCAGTCCGGCTTTTGTTTCCGAACACCGAACCGAGCATCAGGGGCTACTGTCTATGCGGTATTATATTACAAATCTTAAATTTCTTACCTCAAAGCCTGTTAGAAGGCTGCTGTAGGCTTCGGTTAGCCCGCTCTTGGCAAGCTGAACCTTCTGAATCGCCGCACTCATGACAGTGCGGTGTTCTTCTTCGATGGAAGCGCCGTTGAGCGCCTCCAGCAAGTTATCTGGCGTCTCCGGTTGGACGGAGGCCGCCGGCATCACAGTCTTTCCCTTCTTACGAAGGGGCCGCTTGCCGGACTCTACAACCACTACAGGTTCCGGTGCGGAGTCCGGTGCGAAGTCCGGGAGGTTGCCCTGTGGCACCTCCGGAGCCCCCTCCCCCTGGTGGGTCCCCTCCTGGGATCCCACCTCGGCGTCGTCAGCGCCACGGGGAGTGGAGGCGGTCGGAAGGGAATCCATATCCGACGTGCCCAAGGACCACCTCGACGAAGCGGGAAGATCGTCCTTGGCCGGACTACAAGTTGTATGCGGCATTAGAAAGACACCGCGTGGCGAAAAGAAAAATCATAAATCATCTAGGAGTCCGGATATTTACGATCTCGCCAGGGGCTTGGCCCTTGAGGGCCACTCCTCGTCGTCGTTGCCGACGTTGGCGGAACAGTCCGGGGGAAGGGTCCTTCCCTTCTTGGACCCTTCAGCCTCCCTCGTTGGGGAGGCCTTCCTCTTCTTCTCTCCCCCCGCTGGGGAAGAGTCCTCCTTCTTCTCCTCCTCCTCGTGGGAGGAGTCCGCCTTGGAGTCATCGGACGATGAATCCGATACCACCTGGCGTCGGGAACTCCTTCGGGTTCCCGTGGCCTTCTTCTTGGCCTTCTTCTCCGGCACTACGTAAAGTGCTGGGACCAGCAGCCCTGTCAGATGGGCGTCCGCTGGATCTTCTGGAAGGGGAGCCGGACAGTTAACCTGTCCGGACGTCTTCTGTCAGTCCTGTTAAAGGTATTGGGAGTTTAGATCCCGCATAGAGTCAAACTATGAAAAACGAATGTCCCATAAAGGATAACATAGATTACCTCGCTAGCTGGACGCTGCGAGCTGAATCCGCGATCTTCGGTAGCGGATGCGGGAGCTTCGGCGCCCTTGAACAGCACCCTCCAGGCCTCTTTGTACGTAGTGTCGAAGAGGCCGCTCAAGGTCTGGTGCTGTGCCGGATCGAACTCCCACAAATTGAAGTCCCGTTGCTGGCAGGGGAGAATCCGGCGGACGAGCATGACCTGGATCACGTTGACAAGCTTGAGCTTCTTGTTCACCAGGGTCTGGAGACAGGACTGGAGTCCGGTCAGCTCCTCCGAACTACCCCAAAGCAAGCACTTCTCTTTCGAGGAGGTGAGCTGCATGGGGATGCCAGATCTGAACTCGGGGGCCGCTGCCCATTTGGGGTCACGCGGCTCGGTGATGTAGAACCACCCCAATTGCCACCCTTTGACAGATTCCACGAAGGCGCCCTCGAGCCAAGTGACGTTGGGAATTTTGCCCACCATGGTGCCTCCGCACTATGCTTGGCTGCCCTTCACAACCTTCGGCTTGACATTGAAGGTCTTTAGCCACAAGCCGAAGTGGGGCTGGATACAGAGGAAGGCCTCACACACGATGATAAACGCCAAGATATTGAGGATGAAATTTGGAGCCATATCGTGGAAGTCCAGGCCGTAGTAGTACATGAGCCCCCGGACGAAGAGGTGGAGTGGGAAGCCCAGTCCGCGGAGGAAATTGGGAAGGAATACCACCCTCTCATGGGGCCTGGGGGGTGGGGATGAGCTTCCCCTCGTCGGGCAGCCGGTGCGCGATGTTGCTGGACAGGTATCCAGCGCTGCGCAGCTTCTCGATGTGCCCCTCCACTTGCCTCCTGCTCCATACATGGCTGGAAAGGGTCGAGGTGAGATGTGCGGACTTGGGCGCTGGAGCTCGAGTGCGCGGAGACGGATAAGCAAAGGAGGAAGAAGGCGTAGGTAAAGGAGGTGGATCTTTATCCCCTTATATATGGGCGGATGAAACTATGCATCCCTACTAGCCTGGTAAAACTCACTTATCTCCCAAGCGCCGCAATCAATGGCGTGGTTGGGTTACCCACGTCCGTATTGATGGGAATCCCGGAATAAGGGGAACACCGCCAAGGAAACCGCATCGCTAAACGCGCTAAGGTGGTGTAATAAAAACGATTCAAGTAAAGGCTTGGTAGTGGTGTGACGTCACGCCACAAAATACGTCAGCAGATTGAACTTGAGTAAATATTATTCTCTCTACGGTGGTACGTGGAATTTATTTTGCAGAGCCGGACACTATCCTGGCGTTTACAATCTTCTATGAATTATTCGGAGGAGGAACCCGCCTTGCAATGCCGAAGACAATATGCGCGCCGGACTCGTCGTCATTGAAGCCTGGTTCAGGGGCTACTGAGGGAGTCCTGGACTAGGGGGTGTCC
Source organism: Triticum timopheevii (assembly GCA_963921465.1). Classification (NCBI taxonomy): domain Eukaryota; kingdom Viridiplantae; phylum Streptophyta; class Magnoliopsida; order Poales; family Poaceae; genus Triticum; species Triticum timopheevii. Next base: position 65,989,491 of record OY997271.1, read on the forward strand.
GGATAGCCGAACTATCATCATTGGCCGGACTCCAAGACTATGAAGATACAAGATTGAAGACTTCGTCCCGTGTCCGGAGGGGACTTTCCTTGGCGTGGAAGGCAAGCTTGACAATACGGATATGTAGATCTCCTACCATTGTAACCGACTCTGTGTAACCCTAGCCCTCTCCGGTGTATATATAAACCGGAGGGTTTTAGTACATAGGATGAACAATAATCATACCATAGGCTAGCTTCTCGGGTTTAGCCTCCTTGATCTCGTGGTAGATCTACTCTTGTACTACCCATATCATCAATATCAATCAAGCAGGAGGAGGGTTTTACCTCCATCGAGAGGGCCCGAACCTGGGTAAAGACATCGTGTCCCTTGTCTCCTGTTACCATCCGCCTAGACGCACAGTTTGGGACTCCCTACCCGAGATCCGCCGGTTTTGACACCGACATTGGTGCTTTCATTGAGAGTTCCTCTGTGTCGTCACCTATAGGCCCGATGGCTCCTTCGATCATCAACAACGACGCGGTCCAGGGTGAGACTTTTCTCCCAGGACAGATCTTCGTATTCGGCGGCTTTGCACTGCGGGCCAATTCGCTTGGCCATATGGAGCAGATTGAAAGCTACGCCCCTGGCCATCAGGTCAGATTTGGAAGCTTGAACTTCACGGCCGACATCCGCGGAGACTTGATCTTCGACGGATTGGAGCCGAATACCGACCCGGTCCGTTGTGAAACTCGTGACTCCGAGGTGCCGGACTCCTCGCCGGACTCCGAACCTCCCGCACCCCTACCAATCGAATCCGATTGGGCGCCAATCATGGAGTTCACCGCTGCGGACATCTTTCAGCACTCGCCTTTTGGCGACATCCTGAATTCATTAAAGTGTCTCTCTTTGTCAGGAGAGCCTTGGCCGGATTATGGCCAGGACAGTTGGGATGCGGACGACGAAGAAATTAAATGCCCACCCACCACCCACTTTGTAGCCACTATCGACGACCTAACCGACATGCTAGACTTCGACTCCAAAGACATTGACGGTATGGACGACGATGCCGGAGATGACCAAGAACCAGCGCCTACGGGGCACTGGAAAGCCACCTCAACTCACGATGTACATGATGGATACACCAAAAGGAAGCGATAACGAGGAACAACGGGATGCAGCGAAGGATAATTCCCCCAAAAAACAGCCAAAACGACGACGCAAACGCCGCCTGAAGTCCCGCCTCGATGACAACAGCACCCACATAGACCCAGCTGTAGAGCAGGGCAAACCAGTGGACGACAAACATGCCACCAAGAAACCGTCCGAACAGGATGAATTGGACGATCTCATGCTGAACACATCACTGGAGCATAAGAACCTCCACAAAAGGCTCGTTGCCACTGCAAGAAGTTTGAAGAAGCAGAAGCGGAAGCTCAAAACAGTGGAAGACGTACTAAGAATGAGATGGAGCAAAGTCCTCAAGACCGAGGATAAATACGTCGATAGTCACCAAGCAAAGAGCTACCTGAAGGCGCAAGCTATTGCCCGAATTCGACGAGGAGGCCGTAGAGCCCCCACAGTCAAAGAACAAAGAGGCCGCCTGGTCGGATAGACGACCAAATGACAAGCAAAGAGCTGCAAGCGGCACCGCACACAAGCCGGCACATGATCCACATAAGGATCCTCGCAAAAAGGATGGCCCGGTCAGGTCCATCTATGGGCCAAGAAAGAACGCTCCAGGGAGCAACACAACACGTCGAGTGTTCAAAAATAACGGTACACCTAAATACAGGGGCACCGCACACCCCCTATGTTTCACCGATGAGGTACTGGATCATGAATTTCCAGCAGGATTCAAACCCGTAAACATAGGGGCATACGACGGAACAACAGACCTCGAAGTCTGGATTGAGGATTATATCCTACACATACATATGACTAGAGGAGACGATCTCCATGCCATAAAATACCTACCCCTCAAGCTCAAAGGGCCAGCCCGGCATTGGCTCAAAAGCCTCCCAGAAAATACCATTGGAAGTTGGGAAGAGCTCGAGGATGCGTTTCGAGCAAATTTTCAGGGGACTTATGTCCGCCCTCCGGATGCAGACGATTTAAGTCATATAAATCAACAGCTCGGAGAGTCAGCCCGCAAATTCTGGAACAGGTTCCTCACCAAAAAGAACCAAGTAGTCGACTGTCCGGACGCCGAGGCCTTAGCAGCCTTCAAACATAACGTCCGAGACGAATGGCTAGCCAGACACCTCGGCCAGGAAAAGCCAAGGACAATGGCCGCACTAACAAGCCTCATGACCCGCTTTTGCGCGGGAGAAGATAGCTGGCTGGCAAGATGCAGCACCAGCGACCCGAGTACATCCGAGGTCAGGGATGGAAATGGGAAACCACGATGCAGAAAAGACCAGTGCCGGACTAAAGAAAATGGCCCCAAGAACACGACGGTCAATGTCGGGTTCAAAAGCTCGCGGCCGAACAACAAAACACTGCCTCTTAAGGACAACAATGAGGAGCTATCCAACCTAAACAAAATCTTGGACAGGATATGTCAAATTCACAGTACCCCCGGGAAGCCTGCAAACCATACCCACAGAGATTGTTCGGTCTTCAAGTAGTCCAGCCAACTTAATGCCGAACACAAGGGGCTTGACACACCAAGCGAGGACGATGACGAACCCCACAAGCAGAGCGCCGGAAAACAAAAGAACTTCCCACAAGAAGTCAAAACAGTGAATTCACTTCAAGTGATAACAAGGAAAAATAGGGCGGCATCTACTAAAGTACGTGTCGCACGGTCCACCCCAGCGGAATCCAGAGATTGGATGTCAAAACCAATAAGTTTCGACCATCAGGATTACTCCAGAAGTATTCGAAACGCAGGATGGACTGCTCTGATATTGGATCCTATAGTCGACGGACTACAATTTACACAAGTCCTAATTGATGGCGGCAGTGATATAAACCTGCTATACTAGGACACCATCCGCAGAATGGGGATAGACCCTACCAAAATTCGCCATAGCAGCACTTCCTTTAAATGAGTGATGCCAGGCCCTTATGCCAATTGTACGGGCTCCCTACTACTAGAAGTGGTGTTCGGTTCATCCGACAACTTCCGTCGCGAAAAGCTAATCTTCCATATCGCCCCATTTAAAAGTAGCCATCAAGCACTATTGGGACGCGAAGCTTTTGCCCGCTTTAACGCAATACCGCATTACGCATCTCCTACACTTAAAATGCCCGGTCCACACGGCATCATCTCATTAAAGGGTAACTTCGAGTGTTCCTCGACCACGGAAAAATGTGAGACTGCCTTGACAGCCACACACTAATCCGGCCCGGCTGATCAAAGCCCCTAAAACAGGTCATTCAGACCCCGAACACAGTTAGGCGAGTTCAGTATAGATAAACAAGGGGCTTCCTAGCTGCGTACCCCTTTACAAGGGGCTGCACGAATGAAGAATGAGAGCCAATAAAGCTCAATTTTATTCATTTCTTAAATCATACTCTATTCTAAATACATTTTCCGCACGATCCTTTTTCCAACTAAGTTCTTCTCTTCTACAGATGAACAACGTGCTACACCCGTCTAGGATACAGCACAACGGAGACACAGGCGCAGACGTGCAGCAGGGACCCGTTGCAAGGATTCTTTTCAGATTAAGACCCTGTGTAAACCTTTTTTACTGTCTCTTGTTGATACACATCCCCCGATTTCCTACCATAACCGAGGAGGAGGCTGGCGTTTTGGCATCGGCCGCGTCAGAAGATTTCACGCGTATCCGGACACTAGGGGCTTAGGGCATCGTTCTGCCCATTTTCATACAGACCGAATACCTCAGGGAGTGTTCGGTGTCTCGAGTTAGGCCTTTTATGCATCAGCTCCGAATCATGTCTTTGGTCAAATGTTGGGTTTGCCCGGCTCCTGTGTTTTGCTGCCTTACGTTCCGTTTTATTGGCTAACGCGGCACCAGGAGAACTACTGTGATTGTGCCCCGGTTCGGCCTGGCGAGCACCTCAGTAGGGAAAGCCGAAAACTGACTGTCATGATATAGCGAGAGACTGGTCAACCACTCGATCGACTACTGGAATGTCTAGATTCCTCCGCTTTGACGAAGGACCGTTTCCTGGTCAGGCACACACGCGCCCCGAATTCGGAGAGCGCGGTGCCCCTAGGGGCTATATCGTAGCCCCAGCTTCGAACTCCTATGGCTAAGTGAAAGTGATAAAGCATTATAGTCCGGTTGCCTAGTTTGCTATGCTACCACCTCCTTCACAGGACCAAGACGTTGGATTAAGTGTGAAAATGCGCTTTTTTGCAAACACCCCCGCACCATGTGCGTGGGGGCTGAAGCCAAAGACTGCCATCTTTCAGGTTATATATACATATACATTAACGGCCGCACAGGAGATATTTCAATACTTGAACGCACAAGTATAAAAAGCCCTTATATTATAAATATGGTTTTACAAATCATACATGTCATTTAAACATAACGTTTTTCGAGCACTGCGACTCTATTAAACGAGCGCCCTGCAAGACTTCCTCAAAATAGTGCTCGGAGGGTAATCGGCTTCTGTCCGAATCCCGGGATGCAACAGCGGTGGCGACCATCTCCGCCCAGCATGTTTTGACATGGGCGAGAGCCATCCATGCACCCTCTATGCATGCCGACCGCTTCATCACCTTGATATATGGTACCGCATCAAGGAACTGCTGCACCAAGCCAAAGTAACTCTTCGGCTTGGGCCTGTACGGCCACATATGAGCCACGACATCCTTCATAGCAAGTCCGGACAACCTGTTCAGCTCAGCCCACTGAGCCAACCGGTCGGTTAACGGAAGTGGACGCTCCGGACTATGGAATTGAGACCAAAAAAGCTCTTCCATTTCGTGATCCTTTTGGCTTCGGAAGTGCACGACTGCGTCCGCCGCACTCGCCGCCAAATTTAGATAAGGATCCTCGGCACCCCACAATTTTGATCCTCGGCACGCTGTCGCTTTTGACAACCTACCGAGTCTCAGGGGCTACTATCTATACAGGGCACACTCTATGTGCAAAACTGTCAAAAGGTATATCATTTTTACGTACCTCAAACCCCGCCAGTAAACTGCTGACGGCTTCAGGCAACCCGCTCTCAACGGATGAAATCCTTTCAATCACCGTACTCATTAATGTACGGTGATCTTCTGAGATAGACGCCCTCTCAAGAAGATCCCTCAGCTCCTCCGGCCGTACACCAGTTGGCGCCGAACTCTCCGGCCAGGCCGGACTCGGGGAGACCCTCCGCGACGACACCTCAGGGTCGTCCACCCCGCCTGACGGTGAGGCAGATGGAGGCATCTCACTCTCCATCATCTCCGGACGAAGATCCCCCGAAGATGAGCTCTGCTGAGAAGGGCTGAGATCCGAACTACAAGGTAAGAACTTCGGTTATTCTCATAAATAAAAACAGGGATGTCCCTCATTACGGAACTCCCCTTTTTCTACTTACGGCTCGCTGGAGGGCTGATTCCCTAGGGTAAATAGTGCGGCCGGGGCTTCTCCTGGCGCAGGAACCTCCGGTGAAGATTTCTTCCCCCGCTTTGAGGCCTTGGCCTCCGAATCTTCGGAAGCGGTCCCCTTCTCCCCCTGGAGGGAGGGATTCTCGACCCCCCCTTTCTTGAGAGCCTCCTTAGCAGAGGCGGTAGTTTTCCTGTCTTCACCTTCTCCCTCTTCTGAAGGCGTAACCTCCAACATCTTGACTAACACGGGATCCGACGTGGTCTCCGGGAGGGGGGCCGGACACCGCATCAATTTTGCTTGCGCTATCCACTCCTGTTCAAGAGATAGCTGGTTAAAAGGCAAGTCCATGATAAATAAACGATCGGTATGTCTGGACACAGGACTACTTACTTGAGTATCCGGGCGATTGCAGCTTAGGCCGGCATCCTCGGTCAAGACCGGCACATCTCTTGTGATCCGAAGAACAGTTTATACATCTCCACGGGTGTCGTACCCATGAATTGTTGAAGAGCTCGCGGTCCCTCCGGATTGAATTCCCACAGACAGAGGGGGCGACGTTTGCAGGGCAGAAGGCGCCGAATCAGCATAACCTGCGTCACTACGACCAGATTGATCTCCCTCTCTTGGAGGTCTCGAATCCGGCCATGCAATATCTGTACGTCCTTGGATGGCCCCCAGTCAAGCCCTTTGTTGACCTATGGCGCCAGCCATTGTGGAGGGCCCGAGCGAAAGGCAGGTGGCGACACCTGCCTGCTGCCCCTGGGAGCGGTGATATAGAACCACTCCTGTTGCCACAAGCCGAGCTCCTCTTGAAAAGAGCCCTCGGTCCATGGAGCATCGACCCTCTTGCTTATAACTGCCCCTCCGCACTCTGCCAGTCGCCCCTCGATCATCTTCGGCTCTACGTCGAAGGTCTTGAGCCACAATCCGAAGTGAGGGGTAGTACGGAGGAAGGCTTCACAGACAACAATGAACGATGAGATATGGAGGATGGACTCCGGAGCCAAGTCATGGAATTCCAGCCCATAGTAAAACATGAGCCCTCTCACGAAGGAATCCATCGGGAAGCCTAAACCCGGTGAGACACGAACACGACGCTCTCACCAGGCTCGGGAGTGGGAATGACTTGCCCTTGGGCGGGCAACCTATGAGAAATCACGTAGGTTAGATACCTGGCGTCTCTCAGCTTTAGCACGTCCTCTTCCCTGACGGAAGAGGACATCCACTGGCCCTGTTGGTCGAAGCCGGACATTGTCGAGGGTCCGAAGCGCCCGAATCTGGAGCCTTGGGTGTTGGAACTCGGGGCAAGGGGCGGATTCGATTGAGGATTGAAGAAAAGGAACAGGCCTTGGTCTCATTATAAAGGGGGAGAATACCAAGAGCCGTCCCCGTGATTGTTTGGAACTCGCCTTCGATGGAGGGGGCGTGGCAACGTGCGCGGTTGGGTTACCCACGTCCGTATTGATGGGAATCCCGGAAAAAGGGGAACATGATGTCTGCTTCGACAAAACGTGCCAAGGAAACCGCTTCGCTAAATGCGCTGAGGTGGTATGACAAAAACGATTCGAGTAAAGGCTTGGCCGTGGGTAACGTCACGCCACGAAATTCGTCAGCAGATTGAAGTTGTGTAAATATTATTCTCTCTACGGTGGTATGTGGAATTTATTTTGCAGAGCCGGACACTATCCTGGTGTTCACAATCTTCTATGAATTATTCGGAGGAGGAACCCGCCTTGCAATGCCGAAGACAATATGCGCGCCGGACTCGTCGTTATTGAAGCCTGGTTCAGGGGCTACTGAGGGAGTCCTCGACTAGGGGGTGTCCGGATAGCCGAACTATCATCATTGGCCGGACTCCAAGACTATGAAGATACAAGATTGAAGACTTCATCCCGTGTCCGGAGGGGACTTTCCTTGGCGTGGAAGGCAAGCTTGGCAATACGGATATGTAGATCTCCTACCATTGTAACCGACTCTATGTAACCCTAGCCCTCTCTGGTGTCTATATAAACCGGAGGGTTTTAGTCCATAGGACGAACAATAATCATACCATCGGCTAGCTTCTAGGGTTTATCCTCCTTGATCTCGTGGTAGATCTACTCTTGTACTACCCATATCATCAATATCAATCAAGCAGGAGTAGGGTTTTACCTCCATCGAGAGGGCCCGAACCTGGGTAAAAACATCATGTCCCTTGTCTCCAGTTACCATCCGCCTAGAAGCACAGTTCGGGACCCCCTACCCGAGATCCACCGGTTTTGACACCGACAGATTGCAACAAGGAAATACAACCTTCAAAAGAACAATTATCATAATCAAATTGCTTGAAATCCGAGATAGTGGGTTCAATACTATTTAAAGTCATGACCTCTCCAATCCTACTTTTACCAAATTTAGCATCAAGATCTAAAGACTCCGAATTCTTGGGATGCCTTCTAGGCAAAGTTGACTCATCATCAGTCCCATAAGTATCAAGATTCATATTGCAAAACAAAGATCTAATAGGAGACGCATCAATAACTTTAAGATCTTGGTACGTCTCCAACGTATCTATAATTTTTGATTGTTCCATGCTATTATATTACCCCTTTTGGATGTTTATGGGCTTTATTTTACACAGTTAAATCATTTTTGAGACTAACCTACTAACCGGAGGCCCAGCCCGTATTGCTGTTTTTTTTGCCTATTTTAGTATTTCGAAGAAAAAGGAATATCAAACAGAGTACAAACAGAATGAAACCTTCGGGAGCGTGATTTTTGGAACGAACGTGATCCAGAGGACTTGGAGTGCAAGTGAAGAAGCAGCCGAGGCAGCCACGAGAGGGTAGGGCGCCCCCCCTATAGGGCGCACCCCCTGTCTCGTGGGCCCCTCAGGCAGCCACCGACGTACTTCTTCTGCCTATGTAAGCCTACGTACCACGAAAACATCCAGGGTGCCAACGAAACACAATTTTCACCGCCGTAACCTTCTGTATCCGCGAGATCCCATCTTGGAGCCTTCGTCGGCGCTCCGCCAGAGTTGGAATCGACCAGAGAGGGCTCCTACATCAACATCCCTGCCCCTCCGATGAGTTGAGAGTAGTTTACAACAGACCTTCGGGTCCATACACTAGTAGAAAACCAGCCATTAGTCCCAGTTCGTAAGGGCCTTTAGTCCCGGTTCATGAACTGGGACTAATGGGTCGTTACTAATACCTCCACCCATTAGTCCCGGTTCAAACCAGAACTGGGACCAATGTGCCACCATGTGGCCCTGTGCGCCCACCCCAGTCAGGGGGCCCTTTGTCCCGGTTGGTGGCTCCAACCGGGACCAAAAGTCAATTTTTTTAAAAAAAGTGGTTGCTTTAGGGGTTATTTTTAGGTTGTTATTACAACTAGCTAATAGAGAGAATTGTCCTCTCTTATATCTTCGTCCTTGGTTTATCAACGCTGCTGCTATGTTCATTGCACCCGCAGATATAAAATGCTCATGCATGCTTGCATCATACATCATATATATATATATATATATATATATATATATATATATATATATATAATAACAAGTCCTACTAATCATGCATCATCATATACAACTTCTACTCATTATTAATAATAAGTCATACGATCATCATCCTCATAGTCATCGAACCCAACCCTACATAATTGTTCTTAGCACATGATCATCAGTATCAGGTAGGACCTAAACACCCTTAAGGTAAAATAGCATAAAACAATATAGACCCTGACTCTCCATTATGAAGAATGGAGCTCATCCTGTCTCCAATTTTTGCCCTTCGCTGAATGTTGCTTCCAAGAAGCTCCTTACGACTGTCGATACATTTTTTCCATTCTTTGATTATCATGTCTCCACTTCTTTTAGAAACCCGGTATGGACAGTTGAGATTCGTAGGACGACCTGGGTGTATGTTCAAAACATGAAGGCTACCCCGTGTATACATCAGATGAGGCACACAATCATTTGGGATTATCTGTTGAAAAACATAGTAATAACTTCGTAGTTAGCAATGATATGATGTACTAGTTTTAGAAGTGTGCAAAAAGATGCACGAATGTTGTAATAGTAAAAAATCATACCAGGGTATCTCCATGGTAGTTACCGTAGTTCAACACGTGCACTAGTGGAACGTATTGACCATAATGTTGAGGAGTTCGATTGTAGACATTGTAGTTCTCAAGATCAGTACAAAATCTGACCAGATGATTTTTCTCCTGATAAGTTAGTTCGGAGCCTTCGGTGTAGTAGGTTCTATCTACCATCTTCCGCACATTCTTTGAAGAATGAAAATAAGCTGTCAATGGAGAATAAGTTGTCAACTATTTTCAAATAAACAATATAAATTACTTAATAACTATGTTAAGCTCACATGGGGGAAGAATTGGAGGTGTATCCACAAGGACGAAAATCGTAGGTCTCTCTTGCTCGATTGTAGGATCACCAAGATCCATGGCAACAAGCATACCCTCATCAAAACCATACATCTTGCAAAGTGCTTCCCAATTTTTGCAACCAAAATGGGTTACACTCTGAGCATTGTACAGCTTTACTTGAAAATCCACACCATGATGGGTACTTAGGATAATTTTTTTGGTTTCGAAACTTTCATGGTCTTCAAAACCCATCCTCTCCAAGACATAGCGTCGTGCAAAGCATGGGATAAGCTAGTCGGATTGGAAAAGATGAAAATAATTGTCATGATTAAAATAGTTGAAGTCATGAGTAATTACGAAAAAAAACTATTATCGTGGTTGTGTACCGTATGAACATCGAAGATCTCCTCGAGCTTAATGCTAAAGCGCCGATCTTCGTCCAGCACAATGAACCTGTCGCAGATACCTCGGTCGTCGTGGCACCAGTCGCACTCCCCCGGGCGGTTTTCGTCGTCCGATGAGTACGACATTTCCGGCCTATACGTTCATAATTCAAATATTAAACTAGATCATTATTATTAATCACGGGTTGACTATCGATGATCGATGTACGTAGCTCCTCTTTTCATTCCCGAATGCATTATTAATTATATCAAATTGTCTAGCACACGGGAATGAAGGAGAAATTATCCAATATGAGCATTCAATAAGCAAAACCAAATCATAAAATAAGCAAAACCAAATCATAAAATAAATTATAGTATTCAAATTAGCATGCATTCAATAATTATAAGCAAAAGTACATCATCTCTTGGTGTTCGTACATCGTCGAATATTATCACTAATACAACTAGAACCGTAGCTCCCGACGGGTATCGACGCGGGCGGTGGACACCCAAAGATAAGGAACCATCACAGGATCATAGCTCCAGTGAGATCCCTGAAGAACCTGCCAGGTATTGTCGAACCTCCCCTCCAATGCAACAATGTAGCGACGGACGTGCTCGTCCTCCTCGCTGACACGGTGACGTACCACCTCCGCGGTGTCCGTATGCCTCACCACCGTCACTGGCCCACGCGACCGTGACCAAACAAGGATCGGGTCAACAACGGGCTGCCTCCTCACCAACCTACGTCCCCCGGAAGGTAGCACCTCCCAATACCAACCCAGCGGAGCCCAGTCCCGAACATGGCCCTGATCAAGCAGGCCTCTACCGCCGAGTCGACGACGACGAGGATGCGGGATAGGCATCGCCGACGTCGACGCGGGAACTACTTCTATATATAGTTAAATAAAAGTAGTTTTATTAATTAAATCAACTATGTAGTTCAACTATTAAAATTCTATGAACAAAATTAATTACACAATCTAAATATCACCAAAAAAAATCTATTAACAATAATATCACCAAACATGCATATTCAATAATAATATCACCAAAAAAATCTATTAACAGAAAAAAAATCTAACATAATATGAAGAAATTAATTACTACACCTATCTAATCTAACAAAAAAATCTAATTAATCTAACAAAAATATCTAACATAATATGAACAACTTAATTACTACACATGTAATCTAACAAAAAAAAATCTAATCTAACAAAAAAATCTAATTAAATCAACTATCTAGTTCAACTACTAAGCACTTACTATAAATAAATAAGTAGTACTTACTAAAAACAAACTAATTCATTATATAGTAAAATAAATTAGTTTATTAAATCAACTAGCTAGTTCAACTATATATAAACTACTTCTTATTTTTTTCCTTTTTCTAAATACTATGAACAAAAAAATCGTTAAAATTCTATGAACAAAATTACACAATCTAAATATAACCAAAAAAAATCTATTAACAATAATATCACCAAACATGCATATTCAATAATAATATCACCAAAAAAATCTACTAACAGAAAAAAAACTAACATAATATGAACAAATTAATTACTACACATATCTAGTCTAACAAAAAAAATCTAATTAATCTAACAAAAAAATCTAACATAATATGAACAAATTAATTACTACACATGTAATCTAACAAAAAAAATCTAATCTAACAAAAAAAATCTATGAACTACATATCTAAATTACTACACATCTAACCTAACAAAAAAATCTATGAACTACAAAAAGAATCTAAAAAAAATCTAACAAAAATAAAAAAATGTTCACGTCGGCATCGAGGCGGCGCGGTGCAGGGGCGACGACGGGCTCGGGGCAGCGCGAAGCAGGGGCGACGAGGACAGCGAGCTCGGGGGCGGTGAAGGGGACGGCGGGCTCGGGGCAGGGGCGACGGTTGGCGACGAGGTCGGGGCGTGGCGGCGCGGGACACGGGCGGCGATGACGGGGCGGCGTGGGACGCGGGCGGTGATGGGGGCGGCGACGACAGCGGGCTCGGGGCGGCGACGGGGACGGCGGGCTCAGGGCGGCGTGGGGCGGGCTCGGCTGCGACGGCGACGAGGAGCAGAGGCTCGGGGCAGGGGAGAAAGAGATGGGATTTGGCGAAAACTGCCAAGTCCAGTATATATAGCAAGAGCATTGGTCTCGGTTGGAGGCTCCAACCGGGACTAATGCCCCCTTTAGTCCCGGTTGGTTCCGCCAACCGGGACCAAAGGCCTCATTTCAGCAGCGCAAAGGGCGGGAAACGAAGACCTTTGGTCCCGGTTGGTGGCTCCAACCGGGACTAAAGGGGGGGCATTGGTCCCGGTTGGAGCGACCAACCGGGACCAAAGAGCGGTATTGGTACCGGTTGGTTCCATGAACCGGTACCAATGGACCCGTGTAACTATTTTATTTTCTGCAGCTATTTTTTTGTTGATTCTTCCCGCAGCTGTTTTTTTAGTCCCACCTCGCCAAGTGAGAGGCAGTCGCAGCTGTTTATAATCCCTGAGTGCAGAGATGATGACGAAGAGGCTCAATGCTCCTGCACGTTGGTTAGCTTCAAGCCTTGAGGAATACGAAAGGCTTGAAGCAAATTAATGAGCATTGCGCCTCTTTTTTATTTTTAATGACTTTACTAAAAAATAATTCTGACCGTTGCAGCCGGCGATGGTGGTCATCTCTTCAGTCAGAGGTGGTCGGCCTGATGCTGGGTGTTCGGATCTCGGGATCCGTCATCCGGCACCAGCTGCGAGTCGGGGAGACCTAGTTGCCGGTGAAAACCGAGCTGACGGCGGGCGATGGCGGCGTTCCATGTCGTTACCATGATGAACGCATCGTCGTGTGACTACCGTTGACCCACTCGTATTGCTCCGGAGGAAAACCCTAGGATCTGGTGTTCCAGACCGGACGATGGCGGCACTGCGGTGTTGTTTCTCTCTTGGGTGCATTGTTTTGTGGAGCAGCGCTGGAAGTCAGAGGAAGGAGGTGGAGCGGCTTCGTCTTAACGAGCATTGCGCCTCTTTTTTATTTTTAATGACTTATTACAACTCAGAAATAAAAAGAAAAAAATAAATGTAGCAGAAAAGAAAAAATATATAAAAAACCACTCAGAAATAAATAGAAGAAAAAATAATTTTGATTAACTTTACTAAAAAATAGCATAGATGCTTATTTCTAATGAATTATTACAACTCAGAAGTAAAAACAAAAGAACAAATATAACAGAAAAGAAAAAAAACTATATAGAAAACTACTCAGAAATGAATAGAAGTAAAAAATAGTTGTGATTAACTGTACTAAAAAAGGAGCATATATCCTTATTTTTAATGGCTTATTACAACTTAGAAATAAAAAGAAAAAAATAAATGTAGCAGAAAAGAAAAAAAACTATATAAAAAACCACTCAGAAATAAATAGAAGAAAAAATAATTTTGATACATTTACTAAAAAAATAGCATAGATGATTATTTCTAATGAATTATTACAACTCAGAAATAAAAACAAAAGAATAAATATAACAGAAAAGAAAAAAAAACTATATAGAAAAGTACTCAGAAATGAATAGAAGTAAAAAATAGTTGTGATTAACTGTACTAAAAAAGGAGCATATATCCTTATTTTTAATGGCTTATTACAACTTAGAAATAAAAAGAAAAAAATAAATGTAGCAGAAAAGAAAAAAAACTATATAAAAAACCACTCAGAAATAAATAGAAGAAAAAATAATTTTGATTAACTTTACTAAAAAAATAGCATAGATGATTATTTCTAATGAATTATTACAACTCAGAAATAAAAACAAAAGAATAAATATAACAGAAAAGAAAAAAAACTATATAGAAAAGTACTCAGAAATGAATAGAAGCAAAAAATAGTTGTGATTAACTGTACTAAAAAAGGAGCATATATCCTTATTTTTAATGGCTTATTACAACTCAGAAATAAAAAGAAAAAAATAAATATAGCAGAAAAGAAAAAAATATATAAAAAACTACTCAGAAATGAGCATAGATGCGCTTATAGAGGAAAATCAACTTAAATTCATAACAAATTTCAATCGAAATCCGTATGAATTTAGGCTAATTTCCCTATATAAGGGCATCAATTTTCATTTTCAGAGGAGCTCAATAAGGCAGAGAGGGAGGGGCTTATAAAATGGTCCGATTCCCCTTCGGTTGGCGAGGTGGAACTAAACTCTGGCCGCAACGAGGACCAAACCTTTAGTCCCGGTTGGTGGTATGAACCGGGACTAATGGGCATCCTTTAGTCCCGGTTCAAGCCTCCAACCGGGACCAATAGTGTTGGGCCAAGAGATAGGGCCATTGGTCCCGGTTCGTCCCACCAACCGGGACCAATAGGTCCAGACGAACCGGGACCAATGGCCCACGTGGCCCGGCCGGCCCCTGGGGCTCACGAACCGGGTCCAATGCCCCTATTGGTCCCGGTTCTGGATTGAATCGGGACTAATGGGCTGGACCGGCCTGGACCATTGGCCCCTTTTCTACTAGTGATAGTTATTACCTAGATGGCTTCTTCTCTCTTTTTGGATCTCAATACAATGTTCTCGCCCTCTCTTGTGGAGATCTATTTGATGTAAACTCTTTTTGCGGTTTGTTTGTCGAGCTCTGATGAATTGTGGGTTTATGATCAAGTTTATCTATGAGAAATATTTGAATCTCCTCTGAATTCTTTTATGTATGATTGAGTTATCTATGCAAGTCTCTTCGAATTATCAGTTTGGTTTGGCCTACTAGGTTGATCTTTCTTGCCATGGGAGAAGTGCTTAGCTTTGCGTTCAATCTTGCGGTGTCCTTACCGAGTGACAGCAGAGGTTGCAAGGCACGTATTGTATTGTTGCCATCGAGGATAAAAAGATGGGGTTTATATCATATTGCATGAGTTTATCCCTCTACATCATGTCATCTTGCTTAAGGCGTTACTATGTTCTTATGAACTTAATACTCTAGATGCAGGCAGGAGTCGGTCGATGTGTGGAGTAATAGTATTAGATGCAGGAAGGAGTCGGTCTACTTGTTACGGACGTGATGCCTATATACATGATCATGCTTAGATAATCTCATAACTATTCACTTTTCTATCAA
This sequence comes from Triticum timopheevii, assembly GCA_963921465.1. Taxonomy (NCBI): domain Eukaryota; kingdom Viridiplantae; phylum Streptophyta; class Magnoliopsida; order Poales; family Poaceae; genus Triticum; species Triticum timopheevii. The sequence goes on from OY997271.1 coordinate 66,004,857, forward strand.
TTGCTCGACAGTAATTTGTTCACCCACCATAATATTTATGCTATATTGAGAGAAGCCACTAGTGAACCCTATGGCCCCCGGGTCTATCTCTTATCATATTTGTTTCCAATCTACCTTTATTTGCATCTTTACTATTTGCATCTATATTATAAAATACCAAAAATATATTTATCTTATCATACTATCTCTATTAGATCTCACTTTTGCAAGTGGCCGTGAAGGGATTGACAACCCCTTTATTGCGTTGGTTGCGAGTTCTTTGTTTGTTTGTGTAGGTGCGTGGGACTTTTGAGGAGCCTCCAGCTGGATTGATACCTTGGTTCTCAAAAACTGAGGGAAATACTTATGCTACTATTGCTGCATCACCCTTTCCTCTTCAAGGAAAACCAACGCAAGCTCAAGACGTAGCAGATCTTCATCATTATTTTCATCTAACTTTTCTGGTTTGGCGGCCATCTTATTGACTAAGGTGGCTTGCTTATCAGAAATTTTCGCTATGGCATCTTCAAGCCGGGCAATTTGAGAGTTCACACCATAAAATTCTTTATTCATATCATCAAGCTCTTTGTTCATAAACCCCCAAAACCCTTTTTGTTCCTTAATCTCTTTTCTGAAGAAATTATTATGCTCAAATTGCAAATTCATAAAGCTTATAATATTTGATTCAATCTCTTCCAACCTTCTAAGAAGGTGGTCGGAACCCTTAGGCAAAGCCATAAGGACAAACAAGCACACAAGCACACAGAAAAAGGCAAGCGAAAAGAGAGAGGATGAGATTGGGAAAGAGAGGGCGAATAAAATGGCAAGGGTGAAGTGGGGGAGAGGAAAACGAGAGGCAAATGGCAAATAATGTAAATGCGTGGGAGATGAGTTTGTGATGGGTACTTGGTATGTCTTGACTTGAGCAAAGACCTCCCCGGCAACGGCGCCAGAAATCCGTCTTGCTACGTCTTGAGCTTGCGTTGGTTTTCCTTGAAGAGGAAAGGGTGATGCAGCAATAGCAGCGTAAGTATTTCCCTCAGCTTTTGAGAACCAAGGTATCAATCCAGTAGGAGTGAGGGAGTCCTGGACTAGGGGGTGTCTGGATAGCCGGACTATCATCATCAGCCGAACTATCATCGTCGGCCGGACTCCAAGACTATGAAGATACAAGATTGAAGACTTCGTCCCGTGTCCGGATGGGACTTCCCTTGGTGTGGAAGGCAAGCTTGGCGATACGGATATGTAGATCTCCTACCATTGTAACCGACTCTGTGTAACCCTAGCCCTCTCCCGTGTCTATATAAACCGGATGGCCTTAGTCCATAGGACGAAGAACAATCATACCATAGGCTAGCTTCTAGGGTTTAGCCTCCTTGATCTCGTGGTAGATCTACTCTTGTAATACCCACATTATCAATATCAATCAAGTAGGATGTAGGGTTTTACCTCCATCAAGAGGTACCGAACCTGGGTAAAACATCGTGTCCCTTGTCTCCTGTTACCTTCCGCCTAGACGCACAGTGCGGGACCCCCTACCCGAGATCCGCCGGTTCTGACACCGACATTGGTGCTTTCATTGAGAGTTCCTCTGTGTCGTCGCCGATAGGCTTGATGGCTTCTTCAATCAACAACGACGCAGTCCCGTGTGAGATTTTTCTCCCAGGACAGATCTTCGTATTCGGCGGCTTCGCACTGCGGGCCAATTCACTTGGCCATCTGGAGCAGATCGAAAGCTACGCCCCTGACCGTCAGTTCAGGTTTGGAAGCCTAGACTTCACGGCCGATGTCCGCGGAGACTTGATCTTCGATGGATCCGAGCCGCAGCCGAGCATGCCGCACTGTCACGGTGGGCATGATCTAACTCTGCCGCCGGACAGTACCTTGGAGGCCGCACACGAATCCGCTCAGACCCAGTGTCCGGAGCCGATCGCGCAGATCGAGGACGGGTGGCTGGACACCGCCTTGGGAGCCGCAACTTCCACGGTGATGGATCCGAACACTGACCTCGTCCCTTATAAAGCTCATGACTCCGAGGTGCCGGACTCCCTGCCGGACTCCGAACCCCCTGCGCCCCTGCCAATCGAATCTGATTGGGCGCCGATCATGGAGTTCACCACTGCGGACATCTTTCAGCACTCACCCTTTGGCGACATCCTGAAATCGCTAAAGCATCTCTCGCTATCCGGAGAGCCATGGTCGGACTACGGCAAGGATGGTTGGGATGCGGACGACGAAGAAATTAAAAGCCCACCGACCACCCACTTTGTAGCCACTGTCGACGATCTAACCGACATGCTAGACTACGACTCCGAAGACATCAACGGTATGGGCGACGATGCCGGAGACGATCAAGAAGCAACGCTCACTTAGCACTGGAAGGCCACCCCAACACATGACGTATATATGGTGGACACCCCAAAAGGAAGCGATAACGAGGAACAACGGGGCGCGGCAAAGGATAATCCCACCGACAAACAACCAAAATGGCGACGCAGACACCGCCCTAAGTCCCTCCTCGACAAAAACAGCATTCCTAATGACCCAGCAATAGAGCAGGGCAAACCAGTGGATGACGAACATGCAACCAAGCAACCGTCCGAACAGGACGAATCGGATAATCAATCCATGCCCGGCGAAACCAACAGTCTAGACGACCTCACGCCGGACACACCACCGGAGCATAAGAACCTTCACAAAAGACTCGTCGCCACTGCAAGAAGTCTGAAGAAGGAAAAACGGAAGCTCAAAAAAGCGGAAGACATACTCAGAATGAGGTGGAGCAAAGTACTCAAGACCGCAGACAAATATAGCAATGGCCACCAAACAAAGAGCTACCCGAAGCGCAAGCTGCTGCCAGAATTTGACGACGAAGCCATAGAGCCCTCACAATCAAAAAACAAAGAGGCCGCCTGGCCGGATAGACGGCCAGATGACAGGCCAAAAGCGACAAGCGGCGCTGCACACAAGCCGACTTATGATCCTGGGAAAACAGACGGCCCAGCCAGGTCCATCTACGGTCCAAAAAAGAGGGACCCAGCAAGCAAAACAACACGACAAGTGTTCGAAGACAGCGGCACACCCAAATACAGGGGCGCCGCACACCCACTATGTTTCACCAATGAGGTGCTGGATCATGAATTTCCAGCAGGGTTCAAACCCATAAACATAGAGGCATACGACGGAACAACAGATCCTGGAGTCTGCATAGAAGATTACATACTACACATACACATGGCTAGAGGAGATGATCTCCACGCCATCAAATACCTACCCCTCAAGCTCAAAGGGCCAGCTCGGCATTGGCTCAAAAGCCTCCCAGAAAACACTGTTGGAAGTTGGGAAGAGCTTGAGGACGCATTTAGAGCAAATTTTCGAGGGACTTATGTCCGCCCTCCGGATGCAGACGACCTAAGTCATATAACTCAGCAGCCCGGAGAGTCAGCGCGCAAATTCTGGAATAGGTTCCTTACCAAAAAGAACCAAATAGTCGACTGTCCGGGCGCTGAAGCCTTAGCAGCTTTTAAACATAACATCCGAGACGAATGGCTCGCCAGACACCTCGGCCAAGAGAAGCCAAGGACAATGGCCACGCTAACAAGCCTCATGACCCGCTTTTGCGCGGGGGAAGACAGCTGGCTAGCAAGATGCATCACCAGCGACCCGAGTACATCCGAGATCAGAGATGGAAACGGAAAATCACGGTGCAGAAAAGATCAGCGCCGGAATAAAGAATAAAGCCCAAAGAGCACGGCGGTCAACGCCGGATTCAAAAGCTCGCGGCCAAACAATAAAACACTGCCTCTTAAGGACAACAGTGATGAGCTATCCGACTTAAACAAAATTTTGGATCAGATATGTCAAATCCACAGTACCTCCAGAAGGCCTGCAAACCGTACCCACTGAGATTGTTGGATTTTTAAACAGTCCGGCAGACTCAACGCTGAACACAAGGGGCTCGACGCGCCAAGCAAGGACGATGACGAACCCTACCAGCAGAGCACCGGAAAACAAAAGACTTTCCCACAAGAAGTCAAAGCAGTAAACTCACTTCATGTGATAGTACGGAAAAACAATACGACACCCGCTAAGATAGGTGTCGCACGGTCCACCCCAGCGGAACCTCGAGATTGGATGTCAAAACCAATCACTTTTGACCACCTGGATTATTCCAGAAATATCTGAAATGCAGGATGGACTGCTTTGATATTGGATCCTATAATCGACGGACTACAATTTACACAAGTCCTGATGGACGGCGGCAGCGGTTTAAACCTGCTATATCCGGACACAATCCGCAAGTTGGGGATAGACCTTACTAAAATTCGACATAGCCGCACTTCCTTTAAAGGAGTGGCGCCAGGCCCATACGCCAAGTGCACAGGCTCCTTATTACTAGAAGTTGTGTTCGGGTCACCTGACAACTTCCGACACGAAAAGCTAATCTTTCATGTCGCCCCATTCAAAAGTAGCTATCAAGCACTATTGGGACGTGAAGCTTTCGTCCGCTTTAACGCAATACCGCATTACGCGTCTCTTACACTTAAAATGCCCGGCCCATGCGGCATCATTTCGTTAAAAGGTCGTTTAAGACCCCGGACACGGCTGGACGAGTCCGGAATAAATAAGCTAGGGGCTTCCTAGCCGCACACCCCTTCATAAGGGGCTGCGCATATAAGCAATAATGAGCCAATATAGGCTCAGCTTTATTAATTTATATTTCAATTTTTTATGCACTTTTTCGCACGATTTCTTTTCAAACTAAGTTCCTCTCTTTTTATAGATGAACAACGTGCACACCCGTCCAGGATACGGCACAATGGAGACACAGGTGCAGACGTGCAGTAGGGACCCGTTTCAAGGATTCTTTTCAGATTAAGACCCTGCGTAAACCTTTCTTACTGTCTCTTGTTGCTATAATCCCCTGGTTCCTCATTATAACCAGAGAAGGAGACTGGCGTTTTGGCATCGGCCGCGTCAGAGGACATCGCCCGTACCTGGACACTAGGGGCTTAGGGCATTGTTCTGCCCGTTATTATAAAGACCGAACACCTTCAGGAGTGTTCGGCTTCTCGAGTTAGGCCTTATACGCATCAGCTCCGAATCATGTCTTTGGTCAAATGTTGGGTTTGCCCGGCTCCTGTGTTTTGCTGCCTTACGTTCCGTATCATCGGCTAACGCGGCACCAGGAGAACTACTATGATTGTGCCCGAGTTCGGCTGGGCGAGCACCTCAGTAGAGAAAGCCGAAAACTGACTGTCATGATACAGCGAGAGACTGGGCAACCACTCGATCGACCAATGGAATGTTTAGAATTCCTCCGCTTTGTCGAAGGACCGTTTCCCGGTCAGGCACATACGCGCCCAGAATTCGGAGAGCATGGTGCCCCCAGGGGCTATATCGTAGCCCCACCCTCGAACTCCCATGGCTAAGTGAAAGTGATAAAGCATTATAGTCCGGTTGCCTCGTTTGCTATGCTACCACCTCCTCAACAGGACCGAGACGTTGGGTTAAGTGTGAAAATGCGCTATTTTTGCGAACACCCCCGCACCTTGTGCGTGGGGGCTGAAGCCGACGACTGCATCTTTCAGGTTATACACACGTATACATAAACGGCCACATAGGAGATATTTCAATACTTGAACGCACAAGTATAAAAAGCGCTTACATCATAAACATTGTTTTACAAAATAAAACGTTCATTTGAACGTGACATTTTTTGAGCACTGCGACTCTATTACACGAGCACCACGCAGAACTTCGCCAAAATAGTGCTCGGCGGGTAACCGACTCTCGTCCGAACCCTGGGTTGCAACAGCGGTGGCATCCATCTCGCTCCAATGTGCCTTCACACGGGCGAGTGCCATCCGTGCACCCTCTATGCAGGCCGACCGCTTCATCGCCTTGATATGCGGCACCGCCCCAAGAAATTGCTACAATAAGCCAAAATAGCTCTTCGGCTTGGGCCAATCCAGCTAGACATGAGTCACGATATCTGTCATGGCAAGCCCGGACAACCTATTCAGCTCAGCCCACTCGGCGAACCGGTCGGTCAGCGGAAGTGAACGCTCCAGACTATGGAATTGAGACCAAAACAGCTCTTCCGTCTGGTGATCCTTCTGGCTTCGGAAGTGCACAATGGCATCCGCCGCACTCGCTGCTAAGTCCATATAAGGGTCCTCCGGACCCCACAGCGGGCCAAGCTGAGCATACTTTGGATCCGTAAACCTTCGGCGTAGCAGGAAAGGCTTGCCAGCTACAATGTCTCCGGCCTGGCGTAGCTCTTCCTTTATAGCCCGCATTGCAGAACGGGCATCCTTGGCTTCAGCAGTGGCCTTCCCCAGGTCTTCTTGCCCCACTAGGCGCTCCTTTTCAAGAGCCTCAATGCAGTCGGTAGCATCTTTTAATTTCACGGCTATTTCAGCCATCTCTCCCCTGCTTCGGCAGTGTGCAGCCCTTTCGGCTTCTAACTCCTTGGCCGCCCTCGAGGCAGCCGCATCACTCCTTTTGGCTTGCTCCTTGGCTTGAGCAAGTTCGGCCCGGAGGCTCTCCACAGCAGTGGCACCATCTGCATTTCACACGCATGTTGTAAGGAGTGGGCTTCGGCTCCCTTACCAAGTGACCACAAAGAAAAACTTACCTTGCGACTCATCAAGTCGCCTGTTGACTAGCGCGATGTCCGCATCCGCAACATCGAGTTGCCGCTTTAGTTCAGCAACTCCATCAGTCCGGCTGGCCCCCGGACGATCCTCCACCTGCATAGGAACGGCGAAAATTGAAACCTGCAATTTTGATCCTCGGCACGCTGTCGCTTTCGACAACCTATCGAGTCTCAGGGGCTACTATCTATACAGGGCGCACTTTATGTGTAAAACTATCAAAAGGTGTGTTATTTTTACGTACCTCAAACCCCGCCAGCAAACTCCTGACGGCATTACGCAATCCGCCTTCGGCGGACGAAATCCTTCCAATCACCATACTCATCAATGCATGGTGATTTTCTGAGATAGACGCCTTCTCAAGCAGATCCTTCAGCGGTACACCAGTTGGTGCCGAACTATCCGGCTTTGCCAAACTTGGGGGCACCCTCTGTGATGACACTTCAGGCTCGTCCGCCCAATCCGACGGCGCCGCGGACGGAGGCGTCTCGCTCTCCACCATCTCTGGACGAAGGTCCCCCGAGGACGAGCTCATTTGCGAAGGACGGAGATCCAAACTACAAGGTAAAAACTCGAGTTATCCAAAGAAGCACAAATAGGGTGTCCCTTATTATAAAACTCCCTTTTTTCTACTTACGGCTCGTTGGAGGGCTGATTCTTTAGGGGAGACTGTGCGGCCGGGGCCTCCCCGGACGCAGGACCCTCTGGCGAAGATTTCTTCCCCCGCTTAGGGGCTTTGGCCCCCGGGTCCTTGGAGGCAGTCCTCTTCTCCCCTTAGAGGGAGGGATTCTCGATCCCCCCTCTCTCAAGAGCCTCCTTGGGCGAGGCGGTAGCTCTTCTATTTTCCCCTTCGCCCTCCTCTAAAGGCGCAACCTCCAGCATCCTAACCAGCACGGAATCCGGCGCGGTCTCTGGGACGGGGGCCGGACACCGTATCAGTTTCACTTGCGCAATCCACTCCTGTTTAGAAGGAAACCGGTCAAAAGGCGAATCATAGAAAGGCAAATAGACGGTATGTACGGACTCGGAGCTACTTACTTGTGTATCCGGGCGATTGCAGCTTAGGCCAGGGTCCTCGGTCAATTCCGGACACGCCTCTCGCGATCCGAAGAATAATTTGTACATCTCCACGGGTGTCATACCCATGAAGTGCTGAAGAATCCATGGTCCCTCCGGATTAAACTCCCACAGACGGAGAGGGCGGCGTTTGCAGGGCAGGAGATGCCTAATCAGCATGACCTGCATTACCACAACCATATCGATCTCCCTCGCTTGGAGGTCTCGAATCCGGCCCTGCAGTAGGGGCACGTCCTTTGACGGCCCCCAGTTGAGCCCTTGGTTGACCCACGACATCAACCGTCGTGGAGGTCCCGAGCGAAATAAGGGCGGCGGCTTCTGTGTGCTGCCCTTCGGAGCGGTAATATAGAACCACTCCTGCTGCCACAAGCCGAGCTCCTCTTGGAAGGAGCCCTCGGGCCACGGGGCATCGGCCCTCCTGCTTACGGCCGCCCCGCTGCACTCTGCTTGACGCCCCTCGATCATCTTTGGCTCCACATTGAAGGTCTTCAGCCACAGGCCGAAGTGGGGGGTGACGCAAAGGAAGGCTTCGCAGACGACAATAAATGCGGAAATATGGAGGATGGACTCTGGAGCCAAGTCGTGGAATTCCAACCCATAGTAAAACATGAGCCCTCTCACAAAAGGATCCATCGGGAAGCCTAAACCCCGACGGAGGTGGGAAACAAAAATGACGTACTCGCCGGGCTCGGTGGGGATGGCCTGCCCTTCGGCGGGCAACTTGTGCAAAATCTCATAAGTCAGGTACTTGGCCTCTCGCAGCTTTAGCACGTCCTCCTCCGTGACGGAGGACGGCATCCACCGGCCCTGAAGGTTGGAACCAGACATTGTTGAAGGTCCGAAGCGCTCGAATCTGGGGCTCTGGGTGTTGGAACTTGGAGCAAGGAGAAGATGTGATGGAGGATTGAAGAAAAGAAACGATCCTTGGTCCCATTATAAAGAGGGAGAATACCGAGAGCCGTCTTCGTGACCGTTCGGGACTCGCCCTCGATAGAGGGGGTGTGGCGACGGGCGCGGTTGGGTTACCCACGTCCGTATTGATGAGAATCCCGGAATAAGGGGAACACGATCTCTGCTTCGACAAGACGTGCCAAGGAAACCGCTTCGATAAATGCGCTGAGGTGGTATAGTAAAAAACGATTCAAGTAAAGGCTTGGTAGTGGTGTGACGTCATGCCACAAAATACGTCAGCAGATTGAATTTGTGTACATATTATTCTCTCTACGGTGGAATGTGGAATTTATTTTGCAGAGCCGGACACTATCCTGGTGTTCACAATCTTCTATGAATTATTCGGAGGAGGAAGCCGCCTTGCAATGCCGAATAATATGCGCGCCGGACTCATCGTCATTGAAGCCTGGTTCAGGGGCTACTGAGGGAGTCCTGGACTAGGGGGTGTCCGGATAGCCGGACTATCATCATCAGCCGGACTATCATCGTCGGCCGGACTCCAAGACTATGAAGATACAAGATTGAAGACTTCGTCCGGTATCCGGATGGGACTTTCCTTGGCATGGAAGGCAAGCTTGGCAATACGGATATGTAGATCTCCTACCATTGTAACCAACTCTGTCTAACCCTAGCCCTCTCCGGTGTCTATATAAACCGGATGGCCTTAGTCCATAGGACGAAGAACAATCATACCATAGGCTAGCTTCTAGGGTTTAGCCTCCCTGATCTCGTGGTAGATCTACTCTTGTAATACCCACATTATCAATATCAATCAAGCAGGACGTAGGGTTTTACCTCCATCAAGAGGGCCCGAACCTGGGTAAAACATCGTGTCCCTTGTCTCCTGTTACCATCCGCCTAGACGCACAGTGCGGGACCCCCTACCCGAGATCCGCCGGTTTTGACACCGACATTGGTGCTTTCATTGAGAGTTCCTCTGTGTCGTCGCCAATAGGCTTGATGGCTTCTTCAATCAACAACGACGCAGTCCCGGGTGAGATTTTTCTCCCCGGACAGATCTTTGTATTCGGCGGCTTCGCACTGCGGGCCAATTCACTTGGCCATCTGGAGCGGTATTTTATAATATAGATGCAAAAAGTAAAGATGCAAATAAAAGTAGAATGGAAGCAAATATGATAAGAGATAGACCCGGGGGCCATAGGTTTCACTAGTGGCTTCTCTCAAGATAGCACAAGTATTACGGTGGGTGAACAAATTACTGTCGAGCAATTGATAGAAAAGCGAATGGTTATGAGATTATCTAGGCATGATTATGTATATAGGCATCACGTCCGTGACAAGTAGACCGACTCCTGCCTGCATCTACTACTATTACTCCTCACATCCAACAACTCTTGCCTGCATCTAGAATATTAAGTTCATAAGAACAAAGTAACGCCTTAAGCAAGATGACATGATGTAGAGGGATAAACTCATGCAATATGATACAAACCCCATCTTTTTATCCTCGATGGCAACAATACAATACATGCCTTGCAACCCCTGTTGTCACTGGGTAAGGACACAGCAAGATTGAACCCAAAGCTAAGCACTTCTCCCATGGCAAGAAAGATCAATCTAGTAGGCCAAACCAAACTGATAATTCGAAGAGACTTGCAAAGATAACTCAATCATACATAAAAGAATTCAGAGGAGATTCAAATATTTCTCATAGGTAAACTTGATCATAAACCCACAATTCATCAGATCTCGACAAACACACCGCAATAAGAGTTTACATCGAATAGATCTCCACAAGAGAGGGGGAGAACATTTTTTTGAGATCCAAAAGGAGAGAAGAAGCCATCTAGCTAATAACTATGGACTCGAATGTCTGTGGTAAACTGCTCAAAACTCATCGGAGGGGCTATGGTGTTGATGTAGAAGCCCTCCGTGGTCGATTCCCCCTCCGGCGGAGCGCCGGTGAAGGCTCCAAGATGGGATCTCGCGGATATAGAAGGTTACGGCGGTGGAAATTGTGTTTCGTTGGCTCCCTGGATGTTTTCAGGGTACGTAGGCTTATATAGGAGGAAGAAGTACGTCGGTGGCCGCCCGAGGGGCCCACGAGACAAGGGGCACACCCTATAGGGGGGGCGCGCCCTACCCCCTCATGGCCTGCTCGGCTGCTTCTTGACTTGCACTCCAAGTCCTCTGGATCACGTTTGTTCCAAAAATCATGCTCCCGAAGGTTTCATTCCGTTTGGACTCCGTTTGATATTCCTTTTCTTCGAAATACCGAAATAGGCAAAATAATAGCAAAATATCAGGTTTCACAATTATATAAGCAAATAAATGGATCTGTTCTGCATAAGGAACATGTTTTTACAACTACAATTTGAAAGTGGTAGTTGTTGCAAACATTCAATCAGATGTAAACAACAAAGCAAATAGCAGTGGAGGAAATGATGCCTATCCAAATCTATACTAGAACAAAGTTTGAAGGCTTGAGAAGGATGAACTTACATTACATGTTAACACGGGCTGGACAAATCCCTTCTCCATGTTGATGGAAGGATAATTCAATAAATTCCTCAAAGAAAATTATTTATAAGCGTTTCCATTATTCTACATTTTGCAAAGAATAAATATAGATCAAATAATATGGGAAGAAACAGAGGATAATGAAGCTCAGGTGCAGACTGATGATACATAATCAAATAGCAATTAATTAAGTACAGTGTTACAAGGCAAAAGGGAGAGAGGTACTGACAAGAGCAATGCAGAGCCCATTATTGTTTTGAGATCGTATGATCCTTTGAGCAAGGAGATTGATCTGGAATTAGTTTTCATACAAAAGAGAAGGTAAGGCACAAGCAGAAATTTAGGAGTTCAAATTTTGAATTGATATCATAGATAGTACCTGACGTTGGGCTCCCAACATTTCTAATAGGGGTTTGGCCACTGGAGTAGGGGTAAAGTGTGGTACACTTGGGCCTGTGTTTTCTGTGGCTGCTGATCTATCTGATTTAACAGGTACCACTACCTTTTCCAAATACCTAGTTTGTACTCCTTGAGGATCTGCACTCACCCTCTTCCTTTTGGACATCTATTACGAAAGAACAACATTTGACTGGAAAAACATAGTGTGACAACACATGGAATATGTACAGAAAATGGATAGTTATGGCATATACTCATATATGATGCTTAAACTAAGCAGATGGTGTAACAAAGTAGAAGTAATGCAAGAGGTCACATGCAAAATATGTGTGACCAATACAACTTTGCAAAGTTAGAGCAAACACCTTGATGGGTGAATAAGATAGGCCATCCTCCACCATGCCAAGTTTGTTAGCCAGTGGATCGTTCCTCAATATTCCTCGCGTGCGCCCATTCTCATATTCATTTTGATAATGTTCAATATCTGACATGCATGAAAACATAAAAACAAGTGATATTTTCTTTGTAATGCAGAAGTGATTCTAATCCAATACTGCCTCCCTCTAAACCCCTTTGTCCTATCTCTACAATTCTTTTAAAAGATGCCATGCATGCTGTAATTTGTTGTGTGCATTAATATAATGTGGCCTACTACTCAAAATATGAGAGCTCCAGAAGTGATGACACTTCGCAGATGATAGCTTCAACATATAGTAAAGAAGAACAAGTCGACCTGACCTGACAGATTCATAATATACTAAGGGAGAACAACTCGACCTGACCAGTCGACCGCAAGAGAAGAGTATCATCTTAAAGAAGAGCAGAAGAGCAAGCAGATTGAATATATTCCAAGTGTTTCAATACAATGTCGGTTGGCCACCCATGATAAACCAGAGCGCACAGAGAAATACTATTCTTTCCGGCCTCTCCATATGTGGCTCACATGCATTTTGAAAATAAAGTAGGAACATTTAGCTAACCAATTAAACATCTCTCAGTTTTACTAATATCAGCAATAATATCAGATATGAATTTGTACAACTAAGCTTGTTTAGCTCAATGGGTGGAGCAGCGCTATTACGACACGAACCATGTAGGCTGATTGTGGTCATCATAAAATGGGGTAAACATAAGCATGATGAGTACAGTGTTGACCATGGCAGTGGGATGACAGATTTGAAGCTGCAAACTGCACAAAGGGTAGTTAGCAACCGATGTTTGCTTTGAAATAACAACTAAGATTCGGTATGCACAAGAACGTATGGTCAAAAAGTGACAAAGAAATGCAATTATGCTGTCTCTCTATATGTTGCGACATGCATTTGGAAACTCAAGTGGGACCTTTAGCTAACCAACTAAATGTGTCGGTTAACTAATATCAGTATCATATCACAATCATATTTGAACAACTAAGCTTTCGAATTCTGAGTGTTGTGTTGTTTAGCTTGAAGGGTGGAGTAATGCTAGTATGACAGAAAGCACCTACGGAGGTCATAGTAGGGTAGATAAAAGGGTAAAACCCTAAGCATCAAGAGAAAAATGAGGAAAGTGGAACTAGCTGGACCAGTGGGTGGCACACATGCTTTTCGAAACGAATATAGGAACATTAGGTGACCAATTAAACGTTCTCTGTTTTAGTGATATGAGTGAGGGAGTCCTGGATTAGGGGGTATCTGGACAGCCGGACTCTATACAACGTCCGGACTATTGAAGCATGAAGATACAAGACTCAAGACTTTGGCCCTTGTCCGGATGGGACTTTCCTTGGTGTGGAAGGCAAGCTTGGCGATCCGGATATTATATTTCCTTCCATGTAATCGACTCCATGTAAACCCTAGCCCTCTCCGGTGCCTATATAAAACAAAGAGGTTGGTCCTTAGAAGGCCGATCACAATTACATTCATACCATCATAGGCTAGCTCTTAGGGTTTAGCCTCTACGATCTCGTGGTAGATCTACTCTTGTACTACCCATATCATCAGTATTAATCAAGCAGGAAGTAGGGTTTTACCTCCGTCGAGAGGGCCCGAACCTGGGTAAACTTCCGTGTCCCTTGATTCCTGTTACCATCAGCCTTGATGCACAGATCGGGACCCCCTACCCGAGATCCTTCGGTTTTGACAACGACATTGGTGCTTTCATTGAGAGTTCCTCTGTGTCGTCGCTGTCAGGCTCGATGGCTCCTTAAATCATCATCAACGATGCTGTCCAGGGTGAGACTTTTCTCCCCAGACAAATCTTCGTGTTCGGCGGCTTCACGCTGCGGGCCAATTCGCTTGGCCACCTGGAGCAGATCGATAGCGATGCCCCTGGCCATCAAATCAGGTTCGGAAACCTGAACTACACGGCGGATACCTGTGGAGACTTGATCTTCGACAGATTTGGGCCAGCACCAGGAGCGCCGAATAGTCACGATGAGCACGACTTAGGCCTGCTGTTAGACGATGCTCGGGACATCCTCCCGGCAGAAGCCTCGGATCTAAATCCGGGGGAGATTTCGTTGCCTAAGGACGGAGGGCTAGACCCCGCCCGCAGGCCGTACCCTCATCGGCGATGGAGCCGAACACAGGCCTCAGTTTTGAGGAAGCCTGTGACTCCGGACCCTCGGACTCGTGTCCAATTGTAGGCTCCAGTCCGCGCGCCCCCGAGCCCGCCGAGCCTGATTGGGCTCTGGTGATGGAGTTCACCGCGGCGGACGTTGTTCAGCACTCACCCTTTGGCGACATGCTGAACTTATTGAAGTCTCTTTCTTTGTCAGGAGACTCTGGGCCGAACTATGTCCGACTTGAGTGGGAGGCAGACGACAAGGCAATTCGTTTCCCACCCACCACCCACTTCATAGACACGGTGGATGATTTAACCGACGTGCTTGATTTCGACTCCGAAGGCATCAATGGTATGGACGACGATGCAGGAGAAGACTCAGAACCTACGAGGTAACGGATTCCCGCCTCCTCACATGAAATATACATGGTGGATACGCCCAAGGAAGACGACGGTGATAGCCCGGAAGATAAAACCCCTGGACAAAGACCGAAGCGACGGCACATACGTTGTTCAAAATCCAGCAACAGCAAAAATATCGGCAAGAGTGCCAAAAGGATGGATACTCCGGCCAACCCCGAAGGCAACAACAACCAAACAGAATTAGCGATGGAGCAGGACGAACCAGGTTACGCCGAACATAGTTCGGAGCATACGCCCGAAAAAAACGGTCCAGATGGACGAGTTCATCAAACCGGCCCAGGACAAAAAGACAGTCCGGACGACGACGCGTTCATCATTCCGGAAGAGCGCGTGGAATGAGAGAACCTCCACAGAAAGCTTGTGGCCACAACAAGAAGTCTGAAGAAGTGGAAGCAACGGCTTAAAGCCGCACAGGAAATGCTCAATCGCAGATGGAACAAAGTGCTAGACACTGAAGAAAGATATGGCGACGATCGCCATACAAAGAGCAACCCAAAACGCAAGCTACTGCCAGAATTCGACGACGAGGCCGTTCCACCAAAGAACAACACAACCAGGAGACCAGGAGTACCACTTCATAACCGCAACAAATCAACGACCGAAGATGCCCACGATCTACGTGAGCACCTCAATAAGAAAGTTGGCGCAGCTAGGTCCATCTACGGATCTAAAGGACACATCCCGGTGGGGGACTATGGTCGTCAAAACAGTTATGACAACCAAACACCAGTTTGGAATAAACACCGAACACAACAACAGCCGACGGCATGCCACAGCGCGTCCAGATACAGAGAGGCTGCTCACCCCCTGTGCTTTATTGATGAAGTACTGGACCATGAATTCCCACAGGGCTTTAAACCTATGAACATAGAGGCATACGACGGAACGACAGACCCACGGGTCTAGATCGAGGACTTTATCCTACACATACACATGGCTCGTGGGGATGACCTCCATGCCATCAAATACCTTCCCCTCAAACTAAAGGGACCAGCTCGGCACTGGTTGAAAAGCCTCCCCGAAAATTCAATTGGGAGCTGGGAGGAACTAGAGGACGCTTTCAGGGCCAATTTTCAAGGGACTTATGTCCGGCCTCCGGATGCTGACGATTTAAGTCACATAATCCAACAACCCGGAGAGTCCGCCCGCAAGCTTTGGAGCAGATTCCTCACTAAGAAGAATCAAATCGTTGACTGTCCGGATGCCGAAGCCTTAGCGGCATTCAAACATAGCATTCATGACGAGTGGCTCGCCAGACACCTCGGCCAAGAAAAGCCAAGGACAATGGCAGCCCTAACAAGCCTTATGACCCGCTTTTGTGCGGGAGAAGATAGCTGGCTCGCCCGCAAAGGCACCTTCGACCCCAGCACATCTGAAATAAGGGACGACAATGGGAAGCCACGGCGTAATAAAAACAAACGCCAAAACAAGGAAGAGAGCCCGGATAACCCAACGGTTAATGCCAGATTCAGGGGCTCTCGACCTAATCAACAAAATAAGCCATCTAAAGGCAGTAAAGAGGGACCATTCGGACTGAACAAAATAATCCATGGCACCCCTGACAAACCTACTCTGCCACCTTGAGCATCCCATGCAATTCAGTGAGCTTCTTATCCATGCCATGCATATGATAGTTTGAGATGAACGTCCCATAGCTGGGCGGAAGAGAACCCAGAACAACATCAGTAGCCAGCTCATCTAAGAGCGGGAAGCCCAAACGATCCAAAGCTTGCACATATCCGATCATCTTGATCACATGTGGGCTCAGTGGATCACCTTCCTTCAGCTTTCAATCCATCAAGGATCGCCAGACGTTGAACCTTTCGGTCCTAGCCTGTGTCTGAAACATGCTCTTGAGACTTTCGATCATATCGTAAGCCTCAACATTTTTGAAATGCTGTTGCAATGTGTTTATGTAGAGTAATTCTAGCCTAAACAGAAATACTCCGACTGAAGTCAGCATCCCTCCGCAAACTCTCAGTGATTCAGGATCCGACTAGCACATGCGACTAGTGAGCTTTAGCATCACTGCTAGACAACATGCCTATCCAGTAAGCAACTCCTTGGTAATCGCAACTCTATACGACTCCTGTCGGTCGGGAAGGTATCTTATACCCCGGCTCCCAACCTTCTTTGCCACAAGGCCAAAAACCGTTTTGATACCCTTGTCAAGTTAACCTGATGCAGTGCATGTCCGTGTCTGACACAAACCCTTCAGTTCAAGGACACCCAACAACACCCCAATTTTATGAGCCCACTACTAAACGTACTTGACGTGCGAAGGTGCAACATCGGGGATGGCAATTCACTTGATATTCATGAGGGATCTTTCTACCATTCTAACATGCATGGAAACAAAGAAGCACAACAATCACAAAAAAACACATATTGTGAAATAGTATGGCTCCTTCATGGACGTTCTTCCAAGTCGGCTCCAACTCCGTTGACCATCTACGAACTCCATCTTGTTTGTCATGCCGGGACGCCAAGCCACCAACCTGATCCCTATTATCCAACTACTACAACTAGTAATGAATTTTACATAGAGAATCACAAGTCGACACGCAGGTCGTTATACAATATAATGACAGCACTTTGGCTCCTGCCGGCTGACAAACATGAGACGCAGGCCAGTATAAATTACACACACGCATCACATACACATGAGCCATACTATTCACATCAAACCTGCAAGACAAAGTTGTGCATAGAATCGCATTCTACCGGTTTGTGTGTCGGGCACAAAATCATAGATCGCATCAGAACTCCATTCACGCCGAATTTTCTGATCTGACCGATCATATCGATCATCGGGAATCCGATTCGGATTTATGTTTCACTGTTAACCCCGTTGGCGGATGACCGACCGGTAGGGGTAGATCGTGTCATGACCTCATCGATCCCGATTGACAGAAAACATAGCCTCAATGATCCCCATGTGCAGTTGATCACATCAACCGTGCACATAGCCGATTTTATCAATGACAACAGATCTCATCTGCCGCCTCCACATATCTAATATGCATACGATCTGAATCCAAATCCTATAGCAGAGGCTCTGATACCACTCTGAGTTCTACAGTAGGGTGCGTCGACTGCAAATTAAAATTTTCCTATGCGCAGAACAACAGGAACATGCTATGAGAGATGGATCACAGTTCGTTACCACAAGACGCGCAGTGCCGTGCAGCGGAAGAAGAGTTGGGGCAGAGCGTCCGCGTGGATCGTCTCCTCCTCGTCCGATCTCCCTCGAACAGCTGGTCGTCCGATCCGATGTACATGTTCGCCAGAGCGGCACAAGTGCACCGCCTCTAACGTTATCCGCGCGTGCAGTAGGAACACCGTGCGGCGGACTGCTAGGTCCGATCACACAGTCCGCGGCGAGTGGAGGTGGCTATTCGCAACACATGCAAATCCTAGTCGCAGAGTCGAAGCGAACAACCACATGAGTGTGCCGCACCTCCACTTTATATAGGCATCCGTCGCGGGCTCAACACTTGGGCCTCGCACGGACCCTAAAGCCCAAAGTCTACTTTGTCATGTTCCTAGTCCAGTTCGGATGACATCCGACCAGTGTCCTATGAACCGACCTCGTAGGTTCCTTCCCTTAAGCGCGCGACCCCTTAGGTTCAAGTCGGCTTGGTCGCAGTTCGGATCACCTCCGACCTGCACGGTTGGTAGCGGCCTCTAGCAAGGCATGCCGACCACTAAGCAGACTATGAAACTGGTTAGGCGAACCTATACAACGTGTCACACTTCTATTCCCTTTGCCTCACGATATATTTTGTCAGGCTCAAGGCGAGACTGTCATCCTTGTGCTAGGCCGACCTCTTTCTCGTTCCAGTGATACCGACCACAAACCGGATTATCTCATAATCCCTGTCGCATGGCTATGCCTATACTGGTCGGATCACACGAGGGGCCCAGCGCATATCTCTCCTGATCGGAGGGGCAAATCCCATCTTGCTCGACCATGTCTCGCAGCATGGGACTGGACAAACCTGAAACCTACCTTTGTAACTACCCAGTCACGGAGTAGCATTTGGTCGGCCCAAAGCAAGTCTGTCACCATCCTGAGTACATGCGTCAGCTTGGGTCTTACGACATAGAACATATGTTGTACTAGAGACTCACAGATGACATATCGCTGCGTCTCATAGTTGGGTCTGTCCGACTTGGACCTTATCTCGACTCGGATCCGACTACGTCGAATCCGACTAGACCTTTCCAATTCCATATTATCCGGTTAACATCCAATGCTCCATGGCTAGTGAGACCAAGCCATCGACCGTGTCATATGCTAGTCTAGTCGGCTGCGCGTCCACACAGCCCTTTTGACTAGGGACCTTTTAGGACAGTCACCATACAATGCATAGTCCCACAAACAAGTCACGTACTTGCCGATACACATCATTGATAATGTCCAAGGACTATCTTTATTCATAAACATATAGGAAATATCATCATACATGATTGCCTCTAGGGCATATCTCCAACACGCACATCCTTGGGAAGGCACGAACGCGCCCATAAAGATGCACGCAATATAGAGCCCATCGTACCCACACCTAACTACTGGATGTCTTGTTTGATCACCTTCGATCGCCTGGACGGCCGAACTAGTATTCGGCGTGAAGGATCAAATGCCTTGGTGCTTGACCCAATAATCGACGGATAACATCTCAATCATGTCCTCATGGACGGTGGCAGTAGTCTCAATTTAATATAAGAGGACACTGTCCACAGGATGGGGATAGACTCATCCAGAATAAGCAAGATTCACACCGCCTTTGAAGGGGTGATACCAGGTGTTGAAGCCTACAGCAGGGGCTCCGTCATACTGGAGGTAACATTCGGCTCTCCAGGCAACTCCAGAAGCGAAGAACTAGCCTTCATCATCGCACCTTTCCAAAGTATCTATCAAGCATTGCTTGGAAGAACGGCCTTCGCCCGCTTCAACGCATTGCCGTAATATGGCTACTTTACACTCAAGATGCCCGGTCCACGTGGCGTCATCACCGTTAGCGGAATAACAGAGCGCTCTTCGCGCGCAGAGGAATATGCAATGGCCCTAACGGCCGGACTATAAGCTGCCTCTAACAAAAATACAGCGGGTCGTTAAGACCACGGACACGGTCAGGCGAGTCCGGCAGCCCACATTAAATCAGGGCACCGTATATGTAATCCTATAGTGGATACCGGGGGCTAATAATAAAAGCCCCATTTTTGGCTCAACCTTACAGGCAGGCCAGCATCTCACATTTTTATTATCCATCGCATACTTACTTTGCACTCTTCCATGAGTTTCCCTTTTCAGCAGACAACGTTTGCGCGATACCCTTCCAGGATGCGGCACAACGGAGACAAAGGCATAGACGTGCAGCAGGGCCCCATTCAACAGGTTTCTTTTTAGATTAAGCCCCTGTGTAAACCTTTTATATTGTCTCTTGTTGTCCAACCATCCCATGGGTTCCATACCCACAGAGAATACTGCCGTTTTTGGCACTTCGCCACGACAGATTAACGCCCGTACCTGGAAACACAGGGTTTATAATGAATGGGCATTCTTGAGCTCATCATCTATTATAAAGTCCGAATACCTTAGGGAGTGTTCGGCGTCACGAGTTAGGCCTTATATGCATCAGCTCTGAATCATGTCTTTGGTCAAATGTTGGGTTTGCCCGGCTCCTGGGTTTGCCGCCTTACGTTCCATCATCATCGGCTAAGGTGGCCAAAGGAGAACTACTGCGATTGTGCCCTAGTTATTCCGGATGAGCACCTCAGTAGAGAAAGCCGAAAACTGACTGTCATGATACAACGAGAGATTGATCAACCACTCGACGACTCACCGGAATCTTTAGGATTCCTCCGCATTAACGAAGGGCTGTTTCTCGGCCAGGTACATACGCGCCCGTATGCGGATGCACGCGAAGGTACCAAGGGCTACATAACAGCCCCACTTTAGAATCCCGCGGCTAAGTGAAAGTGTTACAGCTATATATTCCGGTTGCCTCGTTTGTCGTGCGATCATCTCCTTAATGGACCAAGACGTTGGATCAAGAGTCATTAAGCATAGTTTTTCACGAACACCCCCGTATTGTATGCGTGGGGGCTGAAGCCAACGACTACTAACTTTCGGATTGCATATTATATATACATATATATAAACGGCCGCACAGGGGAATTAATCCTATTCTCAGGCAAATAGTATAAATATAGCCTTATAATCAAAATCAAACATTGTTTTTACAATGACTCCGTTCACTCGAATAGGAGATTCTTTGGGCATTGCGCCTCTATCAGGTGGGCACCCTCTGTGACCTGCGCCAAGTAGTGCCCGGCCGGATATTGGCCCCCACCGGATCCTGAGACGCTATCATAGTGGCATCCATATCTGTCCAATATGCTTTAACGCGGGCCAGGGCCATCCGCGCACCCTCTATACATGCCGACCTCGTCATGGCATCGGTCCGAGGCACGGCCCCAAGGAATTGTTGCACCAAACCAAAGTAAATCTCTGGCTTAGGCCCCTTCGTCCAAAGATGGTCTATTATAGACCGCATTGCTAGGCCGAACAGCCTGTGAAGCTCCGCTACAGTAGCCATCTTATCACTTAACGGCAGCGGGCGAGTGGGAGCATTGAACTGCGACCAGAAATGCTTGTCCACCTCCTTCTCACCCTGATCTTTGAAGAACTCCACAACATCAGTTGTACTCTTTGCCAGGTCCGCGTACGCGTCCGGCAAACTCCAGCGTCCATCAAACGGAGCATACTTCGGAGCGAAGAACTTCGTCCGCAGCGAATAGGAGCCTCCAGCCATGATTTTACCGGCCTGTTGAAGCTCCTCCCGCGCACCTCTGAGCTCGGTCTGTATTTCCTTGGTGGCATTAATTGCCTTGCTCACGTCAGCCGATTTATCCTCATGCTCCTTTTTCAGGAGCTCATACCGGTCAGCGGCATTTTTTAACACGATAGCCATTTCGGCTATCTTTTCCTCGCTTCGATGATAAGCAGCCTGTTCGTCTCTCAATTCCTCGGTCACCTTTAGGGCAGCCGCATTGCTCATCCAAGATTGTTCCTTGGCTAGAGCAAGTTCCGCCCTCTGGGCCTCCACGGCAGCAGCACCATCTGCAGTCCGAACAAATTATATTAATATGTGCCACCTTAATATTTTCCTATGCAATGGAAGACAGGGCACATACCTTGTGACGTATCAAGCCGCTCATTCATCAGAGTAATATCAGCATCAATCGACCCAATTTTTCTCGATAGTTCGGCAACTTCGACGGACGGGCCGGCGGCCGGACCCGTAGGTACCTGCACACATTTCCGCGTAAATCTTTGGTTTATGATCCCCCGTTTGCCACCTAAGGCGGGCAACCAGAGTCTCAGGGGCTACAATCTATATGGTGTATTCCTCATTACATACCTCAAAGCCTCTAAGAAGGCTTGTAAACACTTCATTCAAACCACTTGTAGCGGATGAAATCTTCTTGAGCACCGCACTCATTAATGAGCGGTGCTTCTCCGAGAGCGCAGCTCGCTCCAGTAAGCCTGTCAGTACATCCGGACTTAGGGCGGCTGACGAATTGGCCTCTGGCCTTAGCGGATCCGGACTCCTCCTTGACGACACCTCGGTGTCGCCCGCGTCAAGAATCGAAGAGGCAGGTGGGGTCTCGCTCTCCATCATCTCCGGAGGAAGGTCCCCCGAAGACGATCCCTGTTGAGAAGAGCTGCCAGCCGGACTGCAAAAGGTTGAATCATGGTCAGAGATCCAGGAGAAATACAGTACCTTTAACTTAATGATTGACTTACGGCTCGTTGGAGGGCTGGCCCGTTGGAGGGCATTGTGCGGTGAGGGAGCCCATCGGGATAAGGCCCCCTGGGGATGTCTTTTTCCCCAATTTGGGCATCTCCGCCTCCAAATCTTCGGAGGTAGCCCTATTCTTCCCGCGCGGGGAGGAGGCCTTAGCCTCTCCTTCCCAACTATCCTCCCTGGGGGAAGTAACAATTCCCCCGGTTCGGATGCGTAGCGTGCCGGGTTCGGATTCTTCATCCCTCCCCTTGTCTTTCCCCGAGGGCATTCTGCTTAGCACCCGGTCGAGCATCTTGGCCATAATGGGGACGGGCGAGCCTTCGGGAAGCGGTGCCGGACACCTAATTCTCTCCACCTTGCTGAGCCATTCCTGGACGCGGATGATGGTCAGAATGAACATTCATGATAAATACAAAACAAGGTGTCCGGTATCAAGGCTACTTACTTGGGTGTCGGTGTCAAAACCGGCGGATCTCGGGTAGGGGGTCCCGATCTGTGTGTCTAGGCGGATAGTAAAAGGAGACAAGGGACACGATGTTTTTACCCAGGTTCGGTCCCTCTCGATGTAGGTAAAACCCTTCTCCTGCTTGATTAATATTGATGATATGGGTAGTACAAGAGTAGATCTACCACGAGATCAGAGAGGCTAAACCCTAGAAGCTAGCCTATGGTATGATTGTTGTTCGTCCTACGGACTAAAACCCTCCGATTTATATAGGCACCGAAGAGGGTTAGGGTTACATAGAGTTGATTACAATGGTAGAAGATCTACATATCCATATCGCCAAGCTTGCCTTCCACGCCAAGGAAAGTCCCATCCAGACACGGGATGAAGTCTTCAATCTTGTATCTTCATAGTCTAGGAGTCCGGCTAATGGTGATAGTTCGGCTATCCGGACACCCCCTAATCCAGAACTCCCTCAGTAGCCCTTGAACCAGGCTTCAATGATGACGAGTCCGGCGCGCATATTGTTTAAACACAAGGATAGTGTCCAGCTCTGCAAAATAAGTTCCACAAACCACCATAGAGAGAATATCTACACAAGTTCAATCTGCTGACGTATTTCATGGCGTGACATCACACCACGGCCATGCCTTTATTTGAATCATTTTTACTGTCCCACCTCAGCGTGTTTAGCGAGGCGGTTTCCTTGGCACGTCTTGTCAAAGCAGAGATCGTGTCCCCTTATTCCGGGATTCTCATTAACACGGGCGTGGATAACCCAACCGTGCCAGTTGGCATGCCTCCTCTATCGAAGGCGAGTCCCGAACGGTCACAGGGAAGGCTCTTGGTATTCAACCTCTTTATAAAGAGACCAAGGCTTCGCTCCTTTCTTTCAATCTCAATCAAATCCACCCCTCGCCTTGAGTTCCAACACCCAAAGCTCCAGATACAGGCGCTTCGGACCTTCGATGATGTCCGGCTCCAACCTGCAAGGCTGGTGGATGCCTTCCTCCGTTAGGGAAGAAGACGTGCTAAAGCTAAGAGATGCCAGGCATCTAACCGGCAAAATTTTGCAAAGGCTGCCTGCCCAAGGGCAGGTTATGCCCACTCCCAAGCCTGGTGAAAGCGTGGTGTTTGCGTCTCACTTCCTTCGGGGGCTAAGTTTCCCGACGGACCCCTTCGTGAGGGGGCTCATGTTTTATTACGGGTTGGAATTTCATGACTTGGATCCGGAGTCCATCCTCCACATCTCATCGTTCATTGTCGTATGCGAAGCCTTCCTCCGCATTACCCCTCACTTCGGATTGTGTCTCAAGACCTTCCAAGTGGAGCCGAAGATGATCAAGGGACAACAGGCAGAGTGCGGAGGGGTTGTTATAAGCAAGAATGCTGACGCTCCATGGCCCAAGGGCTCTTTTCAAGAGGAGCTCAACCTATGGCAACAAGAGTGGTTTTATATCACAGCTCCCAGGGGCACCAAATGGGTGGCGCCACTTGCCTTTCGCTCGGGTCCTCCACCGCGGCTGGCGTCATGGGTCAATAAAGGACTTGACTAGGGGCCGTCCAAGGACATGCCCTTGCTGCAGGGCCGCATTCAAGATCTCCTAGAGAGAGATCACTCTGGTCGTAGGAGCGTAGGTCATGCTGATTCGTCGCATCCTGCCCTACAGACGTCGCCCCCTCCGCCTGTGGGAATTTAACCCGGAGGGACCACGAGCTCTCCAACATTTTATGGGCGCGACGCCCGTGGAGATGTACAAGCTTTTCTTCGGATCACAAGCGGTGTGTCCGGACTTGACCGAGGACGCAGGTCTGAGCTGCAATCGCCCGGATACTCAAGTAAGTAGCCCTGTACCCAGACACGCTATCAAATGTTTATCATGAATTTGCCCTCAAAAGAGCTGTCCCTCGAACAGGAGTGTATAGCGAAAGCAAAGCTAATCAGGTGTCCGGCCCCCCTCCCTGAGACCACGCCGGATCCCGTGTTAACCAGGATGCTGGAGGTTGCGCCTTCGGAAGAAGGTGAAGGGGGGAACAAGGAAGCTACCGCCTCCACGAAGGAGGCTGTCAGGAAAGGAGGGATCGAGAATCCCTCCATCCAAGGGAAGAAGAGGACCGCCTCTGAATACCCGGAGACCATGGTCTCAAAGCAGGGGAAGAAATCTTCGTCAGAGGGTCATGCGCCGAGAGATGCCTCGGCCGCATTATGCCCCCAAGGGGATCAGCCCTCCACCGAGCCGTAAGTAAAAAGGGGAGTTTTTATTAAAATAAAGGATATCCCTGCCCTATTTCTGATGAAGATAACTGAAGTTTTACCTTGTAGTTCGGATCTCATCCCTTCTCAGTAGAGCTAATCTTCAGGGGATCTTCATCCAGAGATGATAGAGAGCGAAACGCCTCCCCCTGCCATACCGTCGTGCGAGGCGGGCGACCCTGAGGTGTCGTCGCGGAGGGTTTCTCCGAGTCCGGCGGGGCCGGAAGGCAGTCATATTTCCCCTCAAAGCCCTCCACGTCCGGCCTTCGAAAAAGGCCATCGGACGAGTCCGGCACCACCTGGTGTACGGTCGGAGGAGCTGAAGGATCTTCTCGGGCGAGCGTCTATCTCAGAAGATCACCATGCATTAATGGGTACGGTGATTGAAAGGATTTCATCCGCTGAGAGCAGATTGCACGAAGCCGTCAGAAGTTTACTGATAGGTTTTGAGGTACGCTAAATGATGTACCTTCTGACAGTTCCGCATATAAAATGCGCCCTATGTAGATAGTAGCCCCTGAGGCGTGGTGTGTTGTCAAAAATGACAGCGCGCTGAGGATCATAATCCGAGGTATAATGTGTCGCCCTTCCTATGCGGGTGGCCAAGGGTTCGGTGGCTAGCCGGACTGATGAATTTGCCGAACTAAAGCGACAACTTGACGTGGCAGATGCCGACATCGCGCTTGTCAATAGGCAACTAGACGCATCACAAGGTATGCAATTTCCCCGCAGACAGCTGGTAAGGGAGCTTGATGCCCGTGCCTTACAACAAGTATGCTTGATGCAGATGGTGCCACTGCCATGGAGAACCTGCGGGCGGAGCTCGCCCGAGCCAAGGAGCGGCCGGGAAGAGTGACGCGGCTGCCTTAAAGGCGGCCCAAGAGCTAAAAGCCGAACAGGCTGCTCACTGCCGAAGCAAGAAGGAGATGGCCGAGATGGCCGTGTAGTTGAAGAATGCTGCCGACTGCTGCAAGCTTCTTGAAAAAGAAGATCGAGCGGTACAAGAGGACCTGAAGAAGGCCACTGCCAAGGCCAAGGATGCTCGCTCTGCGATGAGAGCTATGAAGGAGGAGCTGCGTTAGGCCGGAGATATCGCGGCTGGAAAGCCCTTTCTGCTGCGGAGGAAATTCATGGATCCTAATTATGCTCAGTTGGACCGGCTGTGGAGTGCGGAAGATGCTTATCTGGACTTGGCGGCAAGTGCGGTGGACGCGGCCGAACACTGCCGAGAT
The DNA here is from genome assembly GCA_963921465.1 of Triticum timopheevii. Lineage (NCBI taxonomy): Eukaryota > Viridiplantae > Streptophyta > Magnoliopsida > Poales > Poaceae > Triticum > Triticum timopheevii. Next base: position 66,031,118 of record OY997271.1, read on the forward strand.
CAAGAGGATCACGAAATGTAAAAGGTTTTTTTGGTCGCAGTTCCATAATCTAGAGCGCCCACTTCCATTAACCGATTACTTGTCCGAATGGGCGGAGCTGAATAGGTTATCCTGACTTGCCATGAAGTATGTCATGAGTCTTTTGTGGCCGAAGAGGCCCGAGCCGAAGAGTTATTTTGGCTTGGTGCAGTAGTTCCTTGGTGTGGTGCCACATATCAATGCAATGAGGAGGTCGGCATGCATAGAGGGTGCGCGAATGGCTCTTGCCCGTGTCAAGACATACTGGGCGGAGATGAAGGCCACCAATGTTGCATCCCAAGATTCGGACAGAAGCTGAGTAACTGTCGAGCACTATTTTTAGGAAGTTCTGCATGGCGCTCATTTAATAGAGACGCAGTGCTCGAAGGATATTATGTTCGAATAACATGTATTATTGTGAAACAATGTTTCGATGAAATATAAAAGCTTTTTATACTTGTGCCTTCAAGAATTGAAATACCTCCTGTGCGGCCGTTAATGTATATGTGTATATAACCTGAAAGATGGCAGTCTTCGGCTTCAGCCCACACGCACATAATGCGGGGGTGTTTGCAAAAGGCGCGTTTTCACACTTGATCCAACATCTTGGTCCTATAAAGGAGGTGGTGGTGCAGCAAACTAGGCAACCGGACGATAATGCTTTATCACATTCACTTAGCCATAGGAGTTTGACAGTGGGGCTACTATATAGCCCCTAGGGGCACCGCGCTCACCCGAATTCGGGGCACGTATGTGCCTGACCGGGAAATGGCCCTTCGTCTATGTGGAGGAATCCAAAAGATTCCGGCGGGTCATCGAGTGGTTGACCAGTCTCACGCTATATCATGATAGTCAGTTTTCGGCTTTCTCTACTGAGGTGCTCGCTTGGACGAACCAGGGCACAATCACAGTAGTTCTCCTGGTGCCGCGTTAGCCGATAGAGCGGAACGTAAGGCAGCAAAACACAGGAGCCGGGCAAACCCAACATTTGACCAAAGACATGATTCAGAGCTGATGCATATAAGGCCTAACTCGAGACACCGAACACTCCCTAAGATATTCGGTCTTTATGAAAACGGGCCCAACAACACCCTTGGTAATAAGCCCCTGGTGTCCAGGTACGCACAAAATTTTGACGCCATGCCAAAACGCGAGCCTCCTCCTTGGTTATAGCAAGAAACCATGGGATGTGTATCAACAAGAGATAATAAAAAAGGTTTACGCAGGGTCTTAATCTGAAAAGAATCCTTGCAACGGGTCCCTACTGCATGTCTGCACCTGTGTCTCCGTTGTGCCGTATCCTGGACGGGTGTACCACGGTGTTCATCTGTAAAAGAGAGGAACTTAGTTGAAAAAGATCGTGCGAAAAATGTACGTTATATTAAATAAACAAAGTATGATTCAAAGAATGAATAAGATTGATCTTTATTGTCTCTTGCTGTATATGCACGGAGCCCCTTATGCAGGGGTATGCGGCTGGTAAGCCCTTGTAAGTTTACGCCGGACTCGTCTAACCGTGTCCGGGGTCTGAACGACCTGTTTAGGTGCTTGGATTAGTGAAGCCGGTTTAGCGTGTGGCTGTCAAGGCAGTCACACAATCTTCCGCGCTCGAGGAACACTCGATATTTCCCTTTAAGGAGATGATGCCTCGCGGACCGGGCATTTTAAGTGTAAGGGATGCATTATGCGGTATTGCATTAAAGCGGGCGAAAGCTTCGCGTCCCAGTAGCGCTTGGGAGCTACTTGTAAATGGGGCGAGGTGGAAGGTTAACTTTTCGCGGCGGGAGTTGTCGGGTGAGCCGAAGACAACTTCTAGCAGTAGAGAGCCCATACAATGGGCATATGGGCCTGGCCTTACCCCTTGAAAGGAAGTGTTGCTATGGCGAACTTTGGTTGAGCCTATCCCCATTTTGTGGACTGTGTCCTGATATAGCAGGTTTAGATCACTGCTGGCGTCCATTAGGAATTGTGTAAATTGGAGTCCGTCGATTATCGGATCTAATATCAAGGCAGTCCATCCTGCATTCCGGATACTTCTAGAGTAATCTTGATGGTCGAAGGTGATTGGTTTTAACAACCAGTGGCGGGACTCCTTTGGGATAGGTCGCGTATCTCTATGGGCGCCATTCTGTTTTTCCCTTTTGTCACGCAAAGTTAGTTTACTGTTTTGACTTTCTATGGGAAATTATTTTGTTTTCCGGTGCTCTGCTTGTGGGGTTCGTCATCGTCCTCGTTCGGTGTGTCGAGCCCCTTGTGTTCGGCGTTGAGTTTGCCGGACTGCTTGAAGACCCAACAATCTCTGTGGGTATGATTTGCAAGCCTCCCAGGGATACTGTGGATTTGGAATTCCTTGTCCAAGATTTTGTTTAAGTTAGATAGCTCCTCCCTGTTATCCTTAGGGGGCAGCTTTTTATGATTCTGCCGTGAGCTTTTGAATCCGGCATTGACTGTCGTGCTCTTCAGGCTGTTTCCCTTGGTCCGGCGCTGGTCCTTGCTGCGTCGCGGTTTCCCATTTCCATCCCTGACTTCGGATGTACTTGGGTTGCTGATATTGCATCTTGCCAGCCAGCTATCCTCTCCCGCGCAAAAGCGGGTCATGAGGCTTGTTAATGCGGCCATTGTTCTTGGCTTTTCTTGGCCGAGGTGTCTGGCGAGCCATTCGTCTCGGACATTGTCTTTGAAAGCTACTAAGGCTTCGGTGTCCGGACAGTCGACTATTTGGTTCTTTTTAGTAAGGAATCTGTTCCAGAATTTTTGGGCTGACTCTCCGGGTTATTGAGTTATGTGACTTAAATCGTCTGCATCCGGAGGTCGGACATAGGTCCCTTGAAAATTTGCCCGAAAAGCATCCTCGAGCTCTTTCCAACTTCCAATGGTGTTTTCGGGGAGGCTTTTGAGCCAATGCCGGGCTGGCCCTTTGAGCTTGAGGGGTAAGTATTTTATGGCGTGGAGGTCATCTCCTCTAGCCATGTGTATGTGGAGGATATAATCCTCAATCCAGACTCTAGGGTCTGTTGTTCCGTCGTATGCCTCTATGTTTACGGGCTTGAATCCTGCTGGAGATTCATAATCCAGAACCTCATCGGTGAAACATAGGGGGTGTGCGTCACCCCTATATTTAGGTGTACCGTAATATTGGGATACTTGATGTGTTGCATTGCTTACTAGAGCTTGCTTTCTTGGTCCGTAGATAGATCTAACTGGGCCATCTTTTTATGCGAATCCGTGCGCGGATCGCGTGCCGGCTTGTGTGCGGCGCCATTTCCCGCTCTATGTTTGCCATGGGGTTATCTATCCGACCGAGTGGTCTCCTTGTTTTTTGATTGCGAGGGCTCTACGGCCTCCTCATCAAATTCGGGCAGTAGTTTTCGCTTCGGGTAGCTCTTTGTTTGGCGACTATCGCCGTATTTGTCTGCGGTGTTGAGTACTTTGCTCCATCTGATTCTGAGCGCATCTTCCGCTGTTTTGAGCTTCTGCTTCTGCTTTTTCAGGCTACGCACAGTGGCGACGAGCCTTTTATGGAGGTTCTTCTGCTCCAGTAACTTGTCCGGCGTGAGATCGTCCGGACTGTTATCTTTGCCGGGGATGGGTTGTTTATCCAGATTGTTCTGTTTGGATGGTTGCTCAATAGCATGTTCGTCGTCCAGCGGTTCGCCCTGCTCTCTGGCTGGGTCTGTATGGCTGCTGTATTGGTCGAGGCGGGACTTTGAGCGGCGCTTACGTCGCTGTTTTGACTGCTTTTCGAGGGAATGATCCCTTGTGACGTCCCGTTGTTCCTCGTCGTCGCTTCCTTTAGGTGTGTCCACCATGTATACATCGTGAGATGAGGTGGCTGTCCAGTGCCCTATAGGTGCTGGTTCAAGTTTGTCTCCTACATCGTCGTCCATACCGTCGATGTCTTCGGAGTCGAAGTTGAGCACGTCGTTTAAACTTTCGACAGTGGCTACAAAGTGGGTGGTGGGTGGGCTTCGAATTTCTTCGCCGTCCGCATCCCAACCTTCCTGACCATAGTCCGGCCAGGGCTCTCCTGATAGAGAGAGAGACTTTAGTGAATTCAGGATGTCGCCAAAGGGCGAGTGCTGAAAGATGTCCGCAGTAGTGAACTCCATGATCGGCACCCAATCGGATTCGATTCGTAGGGGCACAGATGGTTCAGAGTCCGGAGAGGAGTCCGACACCTTGGAGTCACGAGCTTCGCAAAGGACAGGGTTGGTGTTCGGCTCAATCGCCATAGAGATAGCAGCCCCCGAGGCGGTGTCGCTGTCCAGCCACCCGTCCTTGATCGGCGCATTCAGCTCCGAGCTAAGGTTCGCAGCGGACACTTGTGTGGCCTCCAGGGCACTGTCCGGCGGCAGAGCTAGATCCTGCCCATCGTGACAGTGCGGCGTGCTTGGCTGTGGCTTGAACCCGTTGAAGATCAAGTCTCCGCGGACATCAGCCATGTAGTTCAAACTTCCAAATCTGACTTGATGGCCAGGGGCATAGCTTTCAATCTGCTCCAGATGGCCAAGCGAATTGGCCCATAGTGCAAAGCCGCCGAGTACGAAGGTCTGTCCGGGGAGAAAAGTCTCACCCTGGACCGCAGCGCTGTTGATGATCGGAGGAGCCATCGGGCCTAAAGATGACGACACAGTGCAAGTCTCAATGAAAGCACCAATGTCGGTGTCAAAACCGGCAGATCTCGGGAGGGGGTCCTGATCTGTGCATCTAGGCGGATGGTAATAGGAGACAAGGGACACGATGTTTTTACCCAGGTTTGGGCCCTCTCGATGGAGTTAAAACCCTACTCCTGCTTGATTAATATTGATGATATGGGTAGTACAAGAGTAGATCTACCACGAGATCAGAGAGGCTAAACCCTAGAAGCTAGCCTATGGTATGATTGTTGTTCGTCCTACGGACTAAAACCCTCCGATTTATATAGGCACTAAAGAGGGTCAGGGTTACACAGAGTCGGTTACAATAGCAGGAGATCTACATATCTGTATCGCCAAGCCTGCCTTCCACGACAAGGAAAGTCCCATCCGGACACGGGACGAAGTCTTCAATCTTGTATCTTCATAGTCCAGGCTATCCGGGCACCCCCTAATCCATGACTCCCTCATTGGGTATCTAGGCGATTGCAGATTAGGCCCGCATCCTCGATGGTGTCCGGACATACTACTTTCTGTCCGAAGAATAACTTGCACATCTCTCCGGGCTTCAAGCCGAAGAAGTGCTTCACAGTCCGCGGACCCTCCGGATTGAACTCCCACATCCGAAGAGGCCGGCGTTGGCACGGCAATATCCGTCGGATTAACATTACTTGCATTATGCTGACAAGGTTGATATCCCTCTCGAGAAGCTCCCGGATGCGGTTCTGCAGTATTGGTACATCGCCTGCGGGCCCCCAATCGCGTCCTACGTCTGTCCGGGAGGCCGACTGCAACGGAGGGCCCGAACGGAACTCAGGGGCGGCTACCCACTTTGTGCCCCTTGGGGCCGTAGCATAAAACCACCTCCACTGCCATACATCAGGTACTTCTGGGAAAGAACCCTCCGGCCATGGGGCGTCGGCGTTTCTGCTTATTACAGCACCTCCGTACTCCACATGTCGCCCCCCGATCATCTTCAGCTTCACATTGAAGGTCTTGAGCCATAAGCCGAAATGCGGGGTGATGTGGAGAAAAGCCTCGCACACGATAATGAACGACGAGATATGGAGGATAGTCTCTGGAGCCAGATCATGAAAATCCAACCCATAATAGAATATGAGCCCCCTCATGAAGGGATCGAGGGTGAAACCCAAACCGCGGAGGAAGTGTGGGACGAAAACAACACACTCATTGGGCTCCGGCGTAGGGATGACCTGCCCTGGAGCAGGAAGCCTGTGCTGGATATATGTGGTCAAGTATCCGACCTCCCTAAGTCTTGCAATGTCCTTCTCTTCGATCGAGGAGGCCACCCACCGGCCTTGAGGGTCGGATCCGGACATATTAGAGGATTTAGGAGAAGTGGAGCTTGGCTTTTGGGTGTTAGAACTCGAGGTGTGAGAGGGTGCGATGAAGGTGAAAAAAGAGGCGTAGGTCTCGACCCCTTTATAAAGAGGGTGAATATCAAGAGTCCCTGGTGTGACCGTTTGAGGCTTATCTAAAGACACACGGGGTAATACCAACAGCCGTCGTGGGGTCACGCACGCTCATATTGATGGAAAATCACGTAATAAAAGGGACACGATCTCTGCCTCGACGAGACGTGCCAATAAAACCGCCTCGTAACACGAGTCCTTGTGGGGAAGGAAACGTCAGTTCACGTTGGACCGAGCCACGATGCAAGGGCACAACGCATGAAGATTGCCAGCAAATCAGATCTATACCATACTAAGATCATCTTGCAGATCCGGACATGGTCTATGTGTTCGATAAACCACTTTGGAGAACTCGGAGGAGGAACCCGCCTTGCAATGCCGAAGACAATACTGCGCGCCGGACTCATCATCATTGAAGCCTGGTTGAGCGGCTACTGAGGGAGTCCTGGATTAGGGGGTATCCGGACAGCCGGACTGTGTACAACGTCCGGACTATTGAAGCATGAAGATACAAGACTCAAGACATCGGCCCGTTCCCGGATGGGACTTTCCTTGGCGTGGAAGGCAAGCTTGACGATCCGGGTATTACATTTCCTTCCTTGTAACCGACTCCATGTAAACCCTAGCCCTCTCCGGTGCCTATATAAACCAGAGAGGTTGGTCCTTGGAAGGCCGATCACAATTACATTCATACCATCATAGGCTAGCTCTTAGGGTTTAGCCTCTACGATCTCGTGGTAGATCTACTCTTGTACTACCCATATCATCAATATTAATCAAGCAGGAAGTAGGGTTTTACCTCCATCGAGAGGGCCCGAACCCGGGTAAACATCCGTATCCCTTGCTTCCTGTTACCATCAGCCTTGACGCATAGATCGGGACCCCCTACCCGAGATCCACCGGTTTTGACACTGACAATGAGCATCATATCAGATTCGTATTTCAACACATAAGCTTTGGGTTGAGGTCTTAAGGAGCAGTGCTAGCACGACATGAAGCACCTACGATGATGGTAGTGAATATAAAGGGGGGAAACCATAAGCTTTACGAGTATAGTGCCCGTGCCATGGCGGATCTGAAGGTGCAAACTGGCCAAAGCTACTTCGCAACCAATGTTTTCTTTCAACTAGCCACTACGATTTGGTACGGACAAGAAAAGTACAGTAAACAAATTACGATCTATTTTCGGGGTGAGATCAATAACTTAAGCACATATGGAAGAGTACCACCTCTCTTGGGACGCCGTGTAGGCCCATGCTGATACGTTGAGGGTGCTGCGGGTGCGATGGCTGTCGGCGGCGGGGAAGAAGACTTTAGACGGCAGACGACCGGGTCGGCGGATATATCCTGTTGCTGTGGACGTGGCAGTTGTAGGAGCAGCAACGGCAAGGTGGACGACAGCGCCGATGAAGCGAGAGGAGGCGATGAAAGGATCTTGGTCCAGCACCGTGTATGAGAGACATCCATCTCTTGCAGTGGACGACGGGGAAGGGGTAGCGGCTCCGGCAAGCTGGAGGATGGGGTGGCGGACGGAGGAGGCGGGCCGTAGTCATGTCGCCGACGGTGTATGAATGGGGAAATGGAGGGGAGGGGGGGATCTCAAACTTTGGGACGCGCTTTTCTGAAATGGGGGAAAGTTACGAACTTATCCCCCGTTCAAAATTTCGGACATCGCATTGGTTGGGGATAGGACGGTAATCTCGCATCTCCGAAATATTTGCCGGTAACTATTTCGGGCGAGGACAGGGTGTTTTCCCGCCCACGGTTGGCGCCCACGGTGTATGAACGGGGCTAACAGGTAGGGCGGTTGTGTCATGTCTGATGGAAGTTACACATCTGCCCCTATTCAAAATATTAGCCTACATCGATTTCGGACGAGGAGAGTTTGTTTTGCCGCCCACCGTGTATGAATGGGGAAATGGAGGAAGATACGCATGTATTTCGGAAGAGCTTCAATCAAATGTGTTTTGCCGCCCACGTTTGGCGCCCAACATGTCTGAATGGGCTCAGAGGCCATCGTGTCACGTCTGATTGAAGTTACTAGTCTACCCCTATTGACAGTAGTGTAAATCCGGTCGATAATGATGTCAAGTGTCAGGGGTAGACAGTAATTTCCATCTCGTGAACACTTGCTTCGGGCAGCCCACAAATTATAGTGGGTGTTTAGCCGCTTAATTCAAAACTAGGTAGAATTAGCATTCACTTTTGCCCTGGAACCTAGCAAACTAAATTCAAATCCAATTTGTATTCGATTACGAATATCCACAGATAATTATACATTTTGTTATTTATTTCTTCAAAACCACAACAAAGATTTATTCCACCTTTATATATGATTATGATTTAGAAATGCCGTGATCTTCGAAGTCAGTAGGTTGGATACACTCTGAGTCAAACAGTTATTTCATCCAATACAATATGCTCACACGAAAAACATTTCACCTTATGTCAATCATACAAGTACTAAGGATTACCTCGCCTAAAAAATTTGGATCATTACAACACATGGACAACATAGGGGGTCTTGCAACATAATCCATTCAGAGACATGACACAAGATGCGAGTACAATAATCTAATGACAATTTCAACTAGTATCTAAAGAAGAACCGGGATTACCTTGGGCTTCAGATAGCAGAAACAGCAGGACCTCCTCCATCTTCAAATGCAACATTCTTACTTCCTCCAATTCTTGGTTTGCTTGCATAATGCGTGCCACTAATTCTGTAGTTTCCAGCCTCAAGATAAAGATTACCTCATTCATGGCAGCCACACCATCTCTTTCTACCTCTAGTAGAGCCTCAAGCACTATAATATGTGTGCTCAGACTGCTCTCCGGCGATGTTGCCTCTGAACTTCTACCATCTGGTAACATGGATGGCGCACTACTTCCACAAATAGATTCTGGGGTTGTAAATTGTGTCCTAGTATGAATGGCATCCTGAAAGGTTTCCGCTGGACATAAGTAAGAGATAGTTAGCGTGTGATCCAGGCAATAAGCTTACATGGTAAACGACGGACGAATTATTGCCGAGCATGGCAAACTATATTTAAATGGTTCGAAGCAGCATCAGCCGAAAAGAAATTAAAATGGTAAGATGAAAGTTGAAAGGGAGTGTACAACCGCTATATTTAAGATGCCAAGGCATCTAAGGAGTTGAAATAATCTGAGAAAGCACTTAACAGTGTGGCCCCATATAAACTACGAAGACAGTCTTGTGATGAAGTTGAGAGGAAAAGTTAAGGACTCAAATGAAATAGGCATGCATTTCTTTACGATAGTATAGCAGGCACTGCTAACATATTGGCCAACTCAGGTATAACGTAACAACAAACAAGCATTCGAATCAAGCAATACAACAAAGTAGACAACTGAACTATTTGTAATTCGGTAGGATTACACGTTGAGGGCACAAGCCAAGAAAGCAGCCCACTCGCATTACATTTAACATGTACTAAAACACATTGGCTTACCATATGTTGTTGTGAAGCCTATCTGCTGTTGCAATGTTCTTTGAAGATACCGTCAGCATCCCGTGGTCGCAAATCTAGTTATTGTAGTTTATTCTGCACCATCTGTTTAGGTAAAATTAATTTTAATCGCATGCACTGGTCCGAATTGATCATCAATGGTTCATCTAGACTAATGAAAGAAGGGTGTGCGCATACACGACAATATATCTGCTTCCATCTGTTTTTATGCTTGTTCGAGGTGCCAGCCCCAAAAGAACAAATATTTTGCTTGATGGGGATGGAAGCTCCATAATTAATAGAAGCATCAAATTAGTCAAGCAACTTGGGAAGATCAAGAACACACAAACAAGTAATGAACAGAGGCTCGGAGCAGTGATGTAAGAGCTAGCATCAGAAAATGTAGGGTAAAACAAACAAAAAGCAACGGAACCACAAGCTAGTTTGCTGATGTGTAATTAAGCATAGAGAACATTAAGCAGTCTGATGGAACCAACAGGTGGCATCAAAACAAAATTAAAGCATATTAACTATATGTGCACTGGTATGTAATTTAACACATGTAACATGTTCACTACCAGAATTATGGCCCTATATGTGCAAGCAGAATAACACGTCTGATGAAAAACTAAATGATGCCCTGAAGAAATTCAAAGGTGCGGTGCTTATGCTAGGAAAGTGAATGTAGGCGCCGGCCATTGGATAATAGTACCTGATTCTCGGCGGCGTATGGGTATCGTTGTCATACTTGATAGCTAAGGATCTTCGATGGTGCTCGTGTTGCAGTTGAGTTTGGGCCGGCTGTCGCCATCGCTAAAGCGGCTCCGGTGCTACGGTTGCGGCGCCTGTCGACATACAAGAAAGCTCATCTGTGGTAAGTGAACAGTTGCACGATAAAGAGAAAAACTGAAGGAGTACAAATCGAAATAATCCGATGAGGCTGCAGCATTGGTAAAGCAGGGCCGGTGGAGTTGAATATGGCGTTCGTGGAGCGGGTCCGGTGCAGTGGACGAAGGCTTCGGCGGGCGCGTTGTATACTGCTTTCGATGAGGTGGATCTGTTGCGGAGGACGAGGGCTTGTATGAAGGGCCAGCGAAGGGGCGGACGAGGGAGTCAGTGAAGGGCCTACGCTGTGGTGGACGAGGGCGCCGATTAAGAAGATCCGATGCGGTGGACCGTGATGGCGGTCAAGGAGATCTGGAGCGGTGGACAAGCCAGTCGCTGAAGCGGCTCCGGTGAAGTGGTGAGTTGGCAGTTGGGGGTTCCAAGGTGCGGAAGGTAGATCCGGCGGGGTGTGAGGTCCACCGCTACGGCGGGGGACTAGATTCAGCGGCTTGCCGTGGTTGGGGGGGTCGGGGTGGGTAAGGGGAGGGGCTCTGGGAAGAATGTTGGGGGCAAAGAGGGGAAAACAATGGAGTTACCAAAGCAGCCCTTTTCCGTTCATGTGGCAGGGGTAAAATAGGAATATTGCAGGGCTAAAATTTCGGGCGCGTGATATTTCATATGAGCGGGAAGTTTGAAAGCTTTTGGCGCCTAAAATTATAAGTATCCTGCTCTCGTACAGCCGACTATGATATCATGGCCGACAATTTGTTAGTTTTGCACGCAAAAAAATGTGCAAGTTTTGAAAATCAATGTGTCCAACTTGAAACTTAGATTGTCCATTCAATTCAAATATGGATCATTGAGCTACTACAAGCAAATACCATCATATGGTCCAATTCAAATGAAATTCTAAATGTGTTTATCCTAAATATGATGACAAAAGCAAAAATGTGTATGTGTATGAATAAAGTGGATGATTATAAAGTTTGAACATGCTCGTATGTGTATATCTCTAGGTTTGATATATGAATTTGAAATCACGAAATCCCGGCTTAAAAAATGTACCTCCGTTTAAATGAATTACAAAAGCTAATGATGGAGTCGAATTCCAAAATTCCAATCTTAGGTTTGTAATTCTGGTACATCAAGGTATATCACGCATGTTCAAAAGTATCGTTATCTCATAGTACAAACTGTGAAACAAATGGATCAACCATGAGTGCACAATATCTCAATTACGCTAAAGTCCCTCAAATATAGACACCTCACTCTTTATCTGAAGTCACCCCCCACTACCACCACACACACACACACATAGAGAAGTCGTTCTCTCCCCCAAACACCAACACACGAGCACATTAACACCCCCCTCTCTTGTAAAGTCCAGACCCCAACATAGGTCTCTATCACTTTGTCTCTCGGGCATGCACACATCTCTTCCCGCACTCTCTAGGTCTCCCGCTATCTCTCTTACCTAAGCACACGCACTATGTAGAGTGTATATTTCCCATACAGACAAAACGTCGCCCCCAAACGTCTATCTCCCTAGTTATGTGGTTCTCGCGCACTCACCTCACACACCACCCCCACTGCAAACAAGCACACTTTGTCTCCTTGTGCACCACTCTCCTCTTTCTATCTCTCCCACATGTGGGGCCGCCCCAGCTCCTTCCGTGTATACATATATGTCGTGACTCTTTGCATAGCTCCCTAATGTATAATCGTTCTCGATTTCGCACATTGTTCTCTACACCATCTATTCTAGATCTCTCATCAAGTCCCTGTCACACACACGATGACTCGCTTCCCTTGCATCTCCGTTCATAGGCCAATTTCGGACAACATCAACAATGTCTCTCTATCTATACGCCATTTATGGACACAAACGACCCCTCTCGCCCTCTCTCTCTCTCTCTCTCTCTCTCTCTCTCTCTCTCTCTCTCTCTCTCTCTCTCTCCATCGCTAGCTCTCTCTTTCTCTCGCTCTCACACCCCTCTCCCACACACACACTCGATGTCTCTTCCAAATAGTCTGCTCCCCCAGCCCGCACCCGTGCTATCCCGCTACTACACATGTCACACCATTCCCCCTTCCCTTATACTAGGTTTACATCATCAGTGGTCTCTCTACTCCACGTACACTCTCTCCCTCTCACACACTCACTCTCTAATTATGTATATGTGTCTCCACGTTACACATCACAAAGCCCCATGTACATGTCTCTCTCTATCCTCCACACACATAGACACAAAGAATTTGTTATCATTGCCTCAGTCTCTAACATATCACACACGCACACTCTCTCTCTCTCTCGCAAACACGCTCAACAAGGGTTTCCTCATGAATAACTTACCGTCTATTCATCAACAGTCGTGGCAGTATGGCGAACACGAAACGTGAAAAAAGAATAAATCTACATGTGCTTAGACCACCTAGTATGACTTCTAGGACTAGAGCAAGCCAAAAAGCGCGCCGCCATCACCCCCTCCTTGTCGGCGACGGGAAAATCTTTGTTTTACACAGTCGAGAAATCATTGTGCTAAGGCCCCACATGCCGAGGCGTTGAATAGAATGTAGATGCTAGTTTACGGAAGCATGTATCGATAATACGTTTGTATCTCCATACTTATATTTCTTCTGACGGATGGAAATTAAACTAAAAGATACCCGCACCCCTCTCCACATTTGCAGATAAGGCCTTCCTTCGTTAATCCCTATCTCCAACATACCTCATTGTTGAGCAATTAAGAAAGGAAGCCTTTGGAACAAACTGGCCTGGTGGCCGCTGCCGGCGTCGTCAATCCCCATGCCTCTGCTCAGTCTGACCACCAACCACCACCACACCCCACTCCTCTTCACCTTATCTCATATTTCTCGAGATATCATTAGTTTTTACACAAGGGATTACTCCCGCAAGGGTCAATCACAACAAGTGTTTTATAAAAAAATGCATCTTGATGTTGCGTGCAATGCACGGATCTTGCTAGTACTCATATACAAGACTAAGTTGGTGATGCTGGTGTGTCTGCCATCCGTCGTTTCTGACCATTAGATATACATCTAACGATTGGGAGGTAAGTTTTTGCCTTTTCTCACCAACATCCCACTTGTCTACGAATTTCCAAAATAACCCATAATTAGTATCTTAAAACCAACCGCATCCCTCCCTGAGCTCACCAAAACAGCCCAAGGAATATATTCTAATTGAAACATAATATATCTCTAGTGACATATGTATATCAAAATTAGAGTGTTTTGTACCAAGTTTGTGAATAAGTGTTATTCTGATTATGATTCGTTACAACGGACATGAACATTGCTAGTATTTCCAACCATGCATTTTTTTTCTTAGTATTCCATAGTTTCGAGTTTTCCATCAAGATATTAGTCACTCATGGTTGATATTTACTTTCAATCATGTACACATATGCACTATGTAACTAGCCTTGCTTATTGGCTTCCAAAGCTTAACTTTCACTCCTACTTACAATATGTAGAGTATTTAACAAAAAACTACCACTTTCAACCAGCCCTAGGAAGAATCTATTGTACAAAAAATAGCAAAAACATACCCAAAATTTCTTAATCCACGCCAAAAACTACTACCTAGTACTCCTACCGATTAGGTTCTTTTAAACCCATTTATGACATGGTTGGCCCACACGTCCGTGCTGACGAGGCAGCTTAAGCCAACACATTTTCTTTGACCATCGACACGAGGGACCCACATCTGACCTTCTATCCTGTTATTCCCCCTCAAATCATTATTTTTCCTAAACATTACTTCAAACAGTACTCATGCGTGTTCGTCGGTGGCGCCGGCAATGAGCGAGTTGGCCGTCGCTCCGCCGGACGGGCCGGATGCCGCGCTGCCTCCGCACGGGTTGGCAGGTTGGCCCGAGCGTGACTCACGAGCGAGCAAGCCACCGCACTGGCCTTCGCTCGAGCCAGATGGCTGGCCTGAGCGCGGCATGCGCGAGCAAGCCGCCGCGCTGCCGTGCCAATCTAGCTAGCAAACCATGCAGACAAGCAGCTGGACGGAGCTATCTTGGCTAGCTAGCGGCCGCGAGCTCCGGACGGAGCTGGCATCCGGGCTCCCGCAACATGGGCTCCTCACCGCCGGTGGTTTTGACCTCGCCTTCTGCCGGCGGTGGTAGCTGCGTCCCATGGCCGAGGATGACTCGGTGGACGGGCCGGAGGTAGGAGGTCACTCGAGGATTTTTGTTGGTAAGAGCATGTACAATGGTTGATAAGGTAGTCTTATCTTAAGTCTGCCACGTATGCAAGTGGTAGTAGTTTCTTGGCATTTTAGTGGTTTCTTGCATTATTAGGGGTTTCTTGTAAGGAACAATGTACGTACTACTAGCGACAAAAGGCGATTCTAGGTTGCATTGTACTCCAACGAGTACTACTAGTGGTCGCGGGAGTGTATACCTCGTTTTGTGGGTTCGATCCTGGCAGAACGCACGGCGGTTTTACAAAAAATAGTACTAGTACACTTCACTGCGAGCCAATATTTTACACAGGTAGTTTGAGTTTTGAAGTCAAACGGACGTGCGGCCCCACAATCTGGGCGCACTGGACAACCTTGCCATGTGAACGGGTTTTCCTTCCCAGCATCCCGTGGTTCGCGTGCTCGCCCTAGCCGCACCTCGCTTGCAGCTTCCTCATTAGCTAGTAGCATATTTAAACTAGCGCCTCCCAATTAAGCCCGAGGAGCCGGAAAAGCCTGGTGGGGCATTGGGAACTATGCAATATGGCTTTGTACGTAAAGTGCTCTACTACTACTCTTTAGCTTGTGGCGTTGCATGCATGGAGTTCACTCCATTATCGGCTCTACTATAAAAGAAATTCGTCTTGACGTGTTTTTTTAAACGGAGGCAAAATCTTTGCTTCATCTCATTCATAAAGAAGGAACTACAAACAAAGTTCGACGAGATCCATTACACCTCCACAAATGTAAGCGAAAAGCCTAGTCTCACTGTATCAAATAACTCAAATGTTGTGCCCCCGCAGTAATCGTCGCTGATAAACAGGCTGCTAGTGTGTGCATGAGAGGAGCGGCTGAGTAGGCCAGCTACATGAGAGGAGCGGCTGAATATATCACCGAGAGTACCCACTAGGCCACTATGCAGGTGTACTTCCCCTGCATTGATAGTACAACGATGGTTCTAGAGAACAGTAGTACCCTCCACTTCCAACTGTAGCTCCTTGGCCCTGAGATTCAAGAGTTCAAAACTGGTGTACTATACTAGACTAGACTAGAAGTATAGTACATCGCACTACTAGTTGAAAAAAGTAGTACTAGTACTGCTAGAGTACGAGTACGTACTCCTCCGTCACATAATGTAAGACGTTTTTTGACACTAGTTGGCGTGTACAAAAATGGCAAAAACATACCCAAAATTTCTTAATCCACGCCAAAAACTACTACCTGGTGCCAAAAATTTCTTACTAGTGCTACTATTTATAGCATAATGCAATCCCATAACGTTCCATAATGCTACTACTAGTAGTAAATAATAGCCTCACCCCTTCGCTGAGGAACGATCTACAGTTGGAAGGGACGAGGCCCTGCGGTTACTATGCTCTTATCTCCTCCTCGCCAGTTCCCCTCCCCCCAAAGAGAAGGCAGTTCGTCTCTGCTCCCATGGATTCGCCAGGCGGTTCTCCTCCTCGTTGGGGCTGGGAGACCTTGGATGACGATCCTCTAGGAGAAATCACACGCCGCTCCGACGTCCTCACCGCCACAAGACTCGGTGCTTCCTGCACCAACTTTTTCATGATGCTGCTTAAACAGGCTTGGGAAAAGGCCATGCTTGTTGGTCTTCCATGTGTCCTTGAGGAGAAGGTTCTTCTATGGGACAATCCTTCGAACAGTCCACCGCTCCCTGGCCATGGTTGCACGTTGACTCCGCTATAATTGCTGACGTTGAGAGGTAGTCGGGTTTTGTCCGATGAGCAGGTCAGTAATGGAGTTTGATCATGTAGTACTTAGTTATTCCATTTCCATCCCGTAATTTCTCCGCTGCCCACCGTCTTATATATAGGTCTGGGTCGGTGCCAACGAAGATTGGCTTGCATACCTCTGGCCGGATACCACCATCATTTTGCACAACATTCACAGTAGTGCGGCCGTTCCGGTAGACCCCGTCTCCACCATTGGGATCGGCCTTCCGGACTGGCTGGGCTTGAATACGTATGATGATGCCTACATGAGATTGAACAAGATAGCAATTGCGGACCCGCCGACAAAGCAACGCGGCTACGACGATTACTATCTCATCACGGTGTTCGACATAAGGATTGCCATCAATGCAAGATGTAGTAACAGCAGAGGCTGGCGCATGTTGGTTGCGGCAGATTCGTACCCCTAGATGTTCGAAGAAGTCGTGCGCCATCTAGGCCGCATCTTCGCGGTGACAAGCCAGGGGACTTGTTTCATCTAGTTGCCATCCTACGGTACGGGAGATTACAAACGGAATGCACAAACCATCATTTGCATCCCTAACGGTACTCCATTATTTTGTAGGGACCAGTCATCCCCCGATCAAAATAAGATCGCCGATCCTGGATGTGCATTTGCATCTGCGATTCGGTATAACCTGGAACCTTGTAGATGACTTTGGCATATTGGGATCAACTATCTTAGCAGTCGTTACCCATGGTACCACTGATGTGCAACATGGTCACACAATCTACCACGATCGGACCGTCACCATCTACCCAGGTATTCCATTTTTTAACCTTCTCGCCTTCTCTTTCATTGTTGTACTAGTAGTATACTTAGTAGTACTAGTAGGAGTACTTTTTACCTTGGAGGACGCGTATAGCTAGCTAGGCCCTTGAATACTTGAACCCACTAGCTGCCACCATTTTTGTTTTTCCATGTCTTACTATCTCATCCATGTAGCCAAGAGTGGCTATATATAATAAGCCGGTTATTTTACTTCCTCTATGCCGGAGTAGTACTATTTGCTGCATAGTATTACCGACCACCATATTTGAGCACACCATTATTATGCATGGACCTTGACTATGTACATCACCATGTGTCCAGATCTGGGATGCCGCATGTACCAAATGAACGGCACCGAGTTCGACCCCCGTGATGCTACGTGGGTGCCGAGGAACACTCTTGGAGAGTTCTCGCTTTTCATCAGGGACAGCTACCCCATTGTGAAGCAGATGCCACCTTCCGTGCACGACACAGAAGGCCTACCGTTCATGAAGCATGGTTGTGTCTTCATTGCACACCGCCGGATGAACGACATGCTGGGACACGCTATCCCTGATTTATGCCGCTTCAGCTTGGATGCGTCTCCACCGTGTGGAACCGGACTAGAAAGCTGCGACAATGATTCCCGTTGCCCACCGCTATGGATCGTGCCATCCATGAAGAACACCTGGGACTAGAACCTGGAGGAGGACATGCATGTAGCCCATCTATAACGTGTAAGTGGAGTACGGTAATTGTGAATGGTAGCGCTGTGAATATATGTAGACTAGTCGTGCACAAATTTATCACATGAATTGGAGATGAACTTGTGTGGCATACTGGCATTTGTCCTTTAGAATTTATTACTAGTAAATGTGTTATGTGTACGTGCAACTTGTGTGGTTGTTGCACGGGCTCCAACACGCTCTTTGAGAAAAAAGGTGGCACAACTTTGGATATACATGATGTGGAGGCATCATACAGTAGCATCGTTCGCTATAGTTGTAGTACACTCCTACTAGGACGAAAACTCCTATAAAACCTTGCGCTTGGGTCTTTATCTCTTCGGGAGGTTCAACAGTTCGTACTCGTGTGAACCTTGCACTTGGCTCTTCGCCTCTTCGGAAGGTCCAACAACGATGATGCTATAGTACAATATGCTTCTGGCAATCTAACACAGATTGAACTGCTCCACGTCCACCGCGAGTGCGAGGGCGAGGGCGAGGGAGAGGAAGAGGGAGAGGGAGAGGGCGCTGTAGTCAAAACCGTCTCCTCGTCCTGTGAACCACCGCACGCGTGGACGAGGGAGAGGTGTAGTAAGCAAGCTTCTCCTCATTCGGCAAGTTGACGGGACACATCAAAGCAGTACTAGTACTAGTAGTAGTCCATACTGCATCCTTTCCGATTAATATGGCTTAATTTGAAACGAGAAAAATACACTGGCAGTCAACATATGTAACAATACACTCTTTACAGTCACTATTTATACTTTTGTGGCGATTATAAGATCACTAGCTCATCGTAGAGCACCGTATTGCACCCTACTGACTGGCCACATAGTCGACCTGGCACTTTGTTGACTGGTTAAATTGTCACCTGGTTTCTGGGTCCCACCTATCAGTTGGCAGAGCAAAGAAATTAGTTAAACAAAACTTTACGCAGGCGCGACATGAGTCCAACCCTTGCGCGTGAACCGCCCTGGCTGTGTATGTGAGTGCATGCACGTGTCCTCCCTCGGTCTTCCAACAAAGAGTGTACATTGGCTACTGAGGGAGTCCTGGACTAGGGGGTGTCCGGATAGCCGGACTAACATCATCAGCCGGACTATCATCGTCGGCCGGACTCCAAGACTATGAAGATACAAGATTGAAGACTTCGTCCCATGTCCGGATGGGACTTTCCTTGGCATGGAAGGCAAGCTTGGCGATACGGATATGTAGATCTCCTACCATTGTAACCGACTCTATGTAACCCTAGCCCTCTCCGGTGTCTATATAAACCGGATGGCTTTAGTCCGTAGGACATACATCAACCCTTACAATCATACCATAGGCTAGCTTCTAGGGTTTAGCCTCCTTGATCTCGTGGTAGATCCACTCTTGTAAACATCCACAATATCAATATCAATCAAGCAGGACGTAGGGTTTTACCTCCATCAAGAGGGCCCGAACCTTGGTAAAACATCGTGTCCCTTGTCTCCTGTTACCATCCGCCTAGACGCACAGTTCGGGACCCCCTACCCGAGATCCGCCGGTTTTGACACCGACACCTACTCCTGCTTGATTGATATTGATGATATGGGTAGTACAAGAGTGGATCTACCAGGAGATCAAGGAGGCTAAACCCTAGAACCTAGCCTATGGTATGATTGTTGTTCGTCCTATGGACTAAAACCCTCCGGTTTATATAGACACCGGAGAGGGCTATGGTCACACAGAGTCGGTTACAATGGTAGGAGATCTACGTATCCGTATTTCCAAGCTTGCCTTCCACACCAAGGGAAGTCCCATCCGGACACGGGATGAAGTCTTCAATCTTGTATCTTCTTAGTCTTGGAGTCCGGCCGATGATGATAGTTCGGCTATCCGGACACCCCCTAGTACAGGACTCCCTCAGGTTGCAAGGCACGTATTGAATTGTTGCCATCGAGGATCAAAAGATGGCGTTTATATCATATTGCATGAGTTTATCCCTCTACATCATGTCATCTTGCTTAAGGCATTACTCTTTTCTTATGAACTTAATAATCTTGATGCAGGCAGGAGTCAGTCGATGTGTGGAGTAATAGTAGTACATGCAGGCAGGAGTCGGTCTACTTGTCACGTACATTGGTGCTTTCATTGAGAGTTCCTCTGTGTCGTCGCCGATAGGCTTGATGGATTCTTCAATCAACAGCGACGCAGTCCCGGGTGAGATTTTTCTCCCCGGACAAATCTTCGTATTCGGCGGCTTCGCACTGCGGGCCAATTCACTTGGCCATCTGGAGCAGATCGAAAGCTACGCCCCTGACCGTCAGGTCAGGTTTGGAAGCCTAGACTTCACGGCCGATATCCGCGGAGACTTGATCTTTGATGGATCCGAGCCACAGCAGAGCGTGCCGCACTGTCACGGTGGGCATGATCTAACTCTGCCGCCGGACAGTACCTTGGAGGCCGCACACGAATCCGCTCTGATCCATAGTCCGGAGCCGATCGCGCAAATCGAGGACGGGTGGCTGGACACCGCCTCGGGAGCCGCAACTTCCACGGTGATGGAGCCGAACACTGACCTTGTCCCTTATAAAGCTCATGACTCCGAGGTGCCGGACTCCCTGCCGGACTCCGAACCCCCTGCGCCCCTGCCAATCGAATCCGATTGGGCGCCGATCATGGAGTTCACCGCTGCGGACATCTTTCAGCACTCACCCTTTGGCAACATCCTGAAATCGCTAAAGCATCTCTCGCTATCCGGAGAGCCCTGGCCGGACTACGGCCAGGATGGTTGGGATGCGGACGATGAAGAAATTCAAAGCCCACCCGCCACCCACTTTGTAGCCACTGTTGACGATCTAACCGACATGCTAGACTACGACTCCGAAGACATCGACGGTATGGACGACGATGCCGGAGACGATCAAGAAGCAACGCTCACTAAGCACTGGAAGGCCACCCCAACACATGACGTATATATGGTGGACACCCCAAAAGGAAGCGATAACGAGGAACAACGGGGCGTGGCAAAGGATAATCCCGCCGACAAACAACTAAAACGGTGACGCAGACGCCGCCCTAAGTCCCGCCTCGACAAAAACAGCATTCCTAATGACCCAGCAATAGAGCAGGGCAAACCAGTGGATGAAGAAAATGCAACCAAGCAACCGTCCGAACAGGACGAATCGGATAATCAATCCATGCCTGGCGAAACCAACAGTCTAGACGACCTCACGCCGGACACACCACCGGAGCATAAGAACCTTCACAAAAGACTCATCGCCACTGCAAGAAGTCTGAAGAAGGAAAAACGGAAGCTCAAAAAAGCGGAAGACATACTCAGAATGAGGTGGAGCAAAGTACTGAAGACCGCAGACAAATATGGCAATGGCCTCCAAATAAAGAGCTACCCGAAGCGCAAGCTGCTGCCAGAATTTGACGAGGAAGCCATAGAGCCATCACAGTCAAAAAACAAAGAGGCCGCCTGGCCGGATAGACGGCCAGATGACAGGCCAAAAGTGACAAGCGGCGCCGCACACAAGACGACTTATGATACTGGGAAAACAGACGGCCCAGCCAGGTCCATCTACGGGCCAAAAAAAGAGGGTCCCAGGAAGCAAAACAACACGACAAGTGTTCGAAGACAGCGGCACACCCAAATACAGGGGCGCCGCACACCCACTATGTTTCACCGATGAGGTGCTGGATCACGAATTTCCAGCAGGGTTCAAACCCATAAACATAGAGGCATACGACGGAACAACAGACCCTGGAGTCTGGATAGAAGATTACATACTACACATACACATGGCTAGAGGAGATGATCTCCACGCCATCAAATACTTACCCCTCAAGCTCAAAGGGCCATCTCGGCATTGGCTCAAAAGCCTCCCAGAAAACACTGTTGGAAGTTGGGAAGAGCTTGAGGACGCATTTAGAGCAAATTTTCAAGGGACTTATGTCCGCCCTCCGGATGCAGACGATCTAAGTCATATAACTCAACAGCCCGGAGAGTCAGCGCGCAAATTCTGGAATAGGTTCCTACCAAAAAGAACCAAATAGTCGACTGTCCGGATGCTGAAGCCTTAGCAGCATTTAAACATAACGTCCGAGACGAATGGCTCACCAGACACCTCGGCCAAGAGAAGCCAAGGACAATGGCTGCGCTAACAAGCCTCATGACCCGCTTTTGCGCGGGGGAAGACAGCTGGCTAGCAAGATGCAGCACCAGCGACCCGAGTACATCCGAGATCAGAGATGGAAACGGAAAATCACAGCGCAGAAAAGATCAGCGCCGGAATAAAGAATAAATCCCAAAGAGCACGGCGGTCAATGCCGGATTCAAAAGCTCATGGCCCAACAATAAAACACTGCCTCTTAAGGACAACAGTGATGAGCTATCCAACTTAAACAAAATTTTGGATTGGATATGTCAAATCCACAGTACCTCCGGAAGGCCTGCAAACCATACCCACCGAGATTGTTGGATTTTTAAATAGTCCGGCAGACTCAACGCCGAAAACAAGGGGCTCGACGCGCCAAGCAAGGACGATGACGAACCCTACCAGTAGAGCACCGGAAAACAAAAGACTTTCCCACAAGAAGTCAAAGCAGTAAACTCACTTCATCGTCCACTAGAGGCAGGTTTATAGCCTCGACAACCACTCCTTGTTCCTCGGGCTCAATTATCCGATCATCCAACTAATCATCGATCATATCACCGGCGATGATTATTGTGCTATGCAACTTCCATTCGCGAGGGGGGGGGGGACTGTGTTTACACATCATACCGTGGGTTTCATGAATCACCATATCCAGAGATTCGTCGACACAGCTTGTTGCCAACTAATCTTCAGGGTGTGAAAGGCATCAAGCTTACATGCGATGGATGGCTTTTGCAAACCCGACATGCGGCGATGTGGTTCATGCCAACAGCAAATATGCACAACTTGATTCGTGCTGATATCTAGACTGAGCCATGTATTCTGCTGCTGTAGCACGACCCTCTTTTGTTGGATATTATGTATTGTTGTTAGTTTGAAGCACTCCTCTGGTTTGAAGGATAGATACCTTCCCGGGATCAAGTGCATCCTAACTCACCTGTCTGGGATGTACTGATAATGATGATGGAGATGCTGTGCAGAAGCCATATATATATATCAGTTAGGCTTCAAGTGCGTACTTCTTAGTTAAACCTATGTATAAATTGTGACACTAAATACGACTAGTAAGTAGTATAGTAGCAGTACTAGTATACATCGGTCAAATTATTCATCATGTCCACACATTGAATTGACGTGACAACACGCTGCGCGTGAGGTGACACAAAAATCCCGGCAGCGTGTTCAGGTATTCTGGACTTCAGATTTGGAGTACCACTTATCTGTTGAAATCTTTCATCATTCACTTAAAACAGTCGATTGATCATACATTGAGTACCATATAACTAGAATTAGCGATGCAAGTCGAAGAAGGATTGGTCGGTGCTGCCGGCTGGCGTCAAGTTCGATCCCATGCATCAGGAGCTAATCGAGCACCTTGAGGCCAAAGTGAGTGCTGACAGCGTGAGATTTCAGTCTCTCATCGATTTGTTCATACCAACCATCGACAGCGAGCACGGCATATGCTACACCCAACCTGAGAATTTTCCAGGTAAGACACCGATCGGCCGTCTACTTGCACAATCATATTCCTTTATTTATAGCTCTATTTTTCTTTCTAGACGCAGACCTGGTGAAGCAATTACAATTTGACAGTTAATAAAAAGTGAAACAAGTGACCGCAACATGCCAAAGATGTTATGAAAATGCCAACTAGGTACACTAAATCCTATATTCCGCAATACTGCAGGTATCACACTGAGTGGCCTAAGGAAGCATTTCTTCCAGCGCAATTCCAGGGCGTTCAAAAGGGGCACGTGGACACGTCGCAAGATACAGTCAGAGTGCGGCATGCACGCGATGTGGCAGAAGAACGGCAATACCTTGTCGGTGATGGTCAACGGCCGGCAGACGGGCAGCAAAAAAGGTTCTGGTGCTGCACACCAACAAGAACTTCGACCAATAGAGGACCAACTGGGTGATGCACCAGTACCACCTCGGGGACCTGGAGCAAGAGAAGGAGCGGGAACTGGTCCTCTGCAAGATTTTCTACCAGACGAACACTAGGGCCAGGAGTAAAAAGATTATAAGTTAGTTTGGTATTGGTAGTTTGTACTACCTTGTCGTCTGCAAGTTGGTATTGTTGTTAACGATCTTTTGGTATGAACTTGCATTTGCTTCCAACCATCATGCCGAGGGTCGGCGTGGATATAAAGCTGAATCATTTGTTTCGAAATGAATTTTCAGGCACCTGATTTTTATTTGATGGGTACCATAAGCACCCGCCGTTCGAATTACCAGTTCTCCAATTTTTTCGAAACAAGTGATTGCACTTATTATCACGATAAAAAAACAATATCCGTGCTGCATCCCAGTTATCAGTCTGTACTTGCAGAATTCTCTCGTTTATTGAGCATGTATATTGTTTTGTCATGTCGAGCAAGTTGCAACTGGGCTGCAGACTGTCCAGGGTTGGTTTTGTTTTTAATAGGCCCAGCACATGACGACAACGGGGCACAAAGATCCAGCATGTATCTACTGGCCTCTGGCCCGCCAACATTAGTTATATTTTGTCTTACAACATCCGCAGGCATTTTTTTTTACTGAATCAAACACACAATCCAGTTCTATTTTCCTCTTGAAACGCATGTCCTACATCCGTTTTCTAATCTCTACCTGTAGTTTTACTAGTTCATATACACGTATCATTATATTGAAAACACATGAAATTCCCTTTTCATATTTACATCCTTATTTTTGTTGTTTTTCCCTCCCAGCGCTGATTTTTTTACCACTAGTTTTCCCTTAAATCAACTCAATTGTCCCACATCTTATTTGCTTACAAAAACAAAACGATTTTTTTGGTAAATCAATAAGTTCTTAAAAAAATGTTTATCATTTCGGGATTACAACAGTTCGGACTCCACCGAAATATGCAAAATAAGGTTGAACTTTTTGACCGTGGTCCTGGGCAGAAAATGGGCTGTAATAAATTACTTAAGAATTAGCAAAAGGGCTGCAAATTATAAAAAATAGCAAATGGGCTTTATGTTGTCTGCCACAGATTTGGAGGCTGACTTGTGGGCCTACTAAGTTCATGCGTACATAAGGTTTCGCAAAAAAGAAACTTAGTCAACAATCGACTCTACCAGCGTCAGACCGTTAGATGTCAATCTAACGACAAGCGTGCTTCTTCAGTCTCTGATCTTCCTGCCCCAGCCGCCCAAACCAGCGCCGTCGGAACCGCCTGTTCCCGCCTCCCGTGGCCGACAGTGCTACCGGGAAAGCCTCACGGCCCCATCATACTCGCATCCCTGGCCTGTCTATCCCTCTACTCACCCACACCTCCTGTTATTTTTGTGCGACGGCAGCCGAACCAGTCAACCCTCATACTCTCCACCGCGTGGGAAGCCACTGCCGCGTCTTCCTTGGCTCCATGTCGTTCCCTTTGTAGGCCTCGCCGTCGTCCACCGCCCTGGTGCTCTCGGCGCGGCGTGGTCAATGATGTCCATCCAACGGCCGTAGTGCTTCTTCAACCTCTGGTCTTCTTGGCCTAGCCGCCCAAAGCAGCACCGGTCGTGCCGCATGCTCCTCCCTCCCTGTCGGTGTACTAAGGTAGGGGTACCTTAGTACCCCGAACTTGTGCACGGGCGGTCGTAGCACCCCGCGGCAAGGCTTGCCGGACGCCCGCCAAGACCCTCTGTCATTTCCTATTACTACCATTCAAGAACAAAGTATTAACCCAGAAAACAAAGGCCTCGGCAAGAGGAGCTTGCCGGGAAGGCCAACCAAGGCATCTCCAAAAGACTTGCCGCGGCGCCCCGCGCGTCCCGGCAAGGCCCGACGGCCGGCAAGTTTGCCGGCACGACAAGAGAAGGGCCGCGGCAAGGCACTTGCCGCGGCAAGGCGGCCACCCAAAATCCAGCGCATCCAGCGACGTGTCAACCCAGGGCCACCCCAGGGGCACGTGGCGGGGCGTTGCGTAGCCATGCAGAGCGAGGTGGCAAACGGAGCTGACAGAGATGCCATCGTGGCAACCGGTGGCTCACCTAGCGGTCATTTCTTTGCACTGTTGGGACGACCGGACGGGCATTAAATGCCCTTGTCCCCTGCCGTCAGAGTTAGGTAGGGGACACTGTTGGTCACTGTTGTACCAACCTGCGCTTTTACCTTTGTACCCCCTCTTCCTATGCTGCCACCTGTTGGTGCCCACTTCAGACTATAAAAGGGAGGCCCATGCGCAAGTAGAAGGGGTTCGGTCCATTCGACACATGCAATACCAGCGTACGCTCGCTCTCGAGCATGATCAAATACAAACACAAAGCAGCAGTAGGAGTTTTATCTCTCCGGAGAGCTCTGAAGCTGGGTAAAAATCGCCCGTCTCTCCGCGCGCGCCCGACCTCGATCTGCTCTGCGCGCGGCCTCCGCCCCCCCCCCCCCCCCGCCGGACTAGAAGGGGCCCCCCGTGCCCCATAGGTGCTCGTGGCCACAGAAAGAAACGGCCCCGACATCTTTGGCGCGCTAGGTAGGGGGCGCGTCGAGGTCGTGAGCATCTGATCCGGTCTCCGCGCGCACTACATCAACGCCTTCATCAACATGCCACCGAAGAAGAAGCCTTCGGAGGTGGCCGCTCCGTCTACATCGATTCCGCCACCATCGCCGGAGCAAACGGGCGGTGGAGTGGACGCCGGCGGAGGAGTGGCGCCGACGGTGGGACTCACGTCATCACCAGATCCAAAAACAAGGCCCCGCAAGCGTCGGCGACCGTGCAGACAACGCACCCTTCCCAGGAAGTGCAAGGTCGACAATGCCCCGGTGCTCCTAGCACCATGCTCGCGTTGGAACAAGGCCAAGCTGGTGGGTCGCGGGACGCTCGAGGTTAGCATGCACGCCCGCATGCTCGCGCGAGCAAGGTACGGTCGCCCGGGCGGGGTGTTGCACCTCCCAATCCAATTGGGAGTCCGAGCACATCCCGCTCCTCGCGCCGCTCGTCGCCACCGCCACCCAAGACAGCAGAGGAAGCGCTGGCCCGAGCCCAGCTGCTTCTAGACTACCCTCCGGCGCCGCACAAGATCGACGACTGGAGGATGACCATATACAGTCTTATCGGCTTCGCCAACGGCGACAAGCCCCGGCAACCGAGCGAATCGAGGCCCTGGCAAGGCGCCCAGGCGCAAGCCGACGCCGACAAGACCGCTGGGGGTGCCACCTCCGTGCACTCCCAGCCCCAAAGGCCAAGATCGCCGGCTCGTCGGGCCAACCCCGACGGCGACTCCACCGCGTCGTCGGACCCGCGAACCCGACGCGATCAACGCCACGTTCTCCAAGAACGGCGGCACGAAGACGCTCGCACTCACATCGAGTGCAGAAGGGAAGCGCGACGTCAATCCGACCAGCGCGCTGGGCCCACTGTCGATATGCACGCACCAGGGGAACCAAGCGACTTGCCGTACGCGGCAGGTTGCCCTGCGTTCACCCGCGAGCTGCGGCAAGTCCAGTGGCCCAAAACCAAGAACTTCAAGCCAGACGTGCCCGAGAAGTACGATGGCAGGATACATCCATCGGAGTTCCTCAACATCTACACCATCGCGGTGCAGGCTGCCGGATGGCGCGACGAGAAAATCCTCGCCAACTACTTCCCGCTGGTGCTCAAGCCCAACGTCAGATCTTGGCTCATGCGCTTGCCGGACGGTTCCATCTCTTCATGGGCGGACCTGTGTCATCAGTTTGTCGGCGCCTTCACAGGTGGCCACAAGCCTCATGGCCAGGAGAGTGACCTCCACTTGCTCGTCCAGAAGGAGGGAGAACCCCTGCGCAAGTACATACAGAGATTCAGCCAAGTGCAGCGCAACATCCCAGACGTCCACCCTGTCGCAGTTATCAGCGCGTTTCATCAGAACGTGCGTAACTGCAGGATGAGGGAGGAGATGGCGATGTGCAAGATCAGAGACGTCAGCGAGCTCTATGCTCTGGCCGACAAGTGTGCACGGGCTGAGGAGGGGAGGAAAATCCCCGGAGAGGTTGCAGGAGCAGAAGGATCTGACAGTGAGGATGCCGCCCCGGCAAGGAAGAACCGGAGGCGGAACAACAGGAAGAGAAAGGCTAAGGATGTGCTAGCTGTTGAGCATTCCGGCAACGGAGGCGGCTCCGACAAGGCCAAAGACGATGACTCCGGCGAGGCTGTGGTAGCCGCCGACAAGCAGGATGGCTCCGGCAAGCGGTACTGCAAGATCCACCGCACCAAGGGCCATGATCTCCAAACCTGCAAGAAAGTGGAGTAGATGGTGGAGCTACAGAAAGCCGAATACGAGCGCCGCGATAAGGAGAGAGCCCAGGGAGGTGATGGAGGATCCGGCAAGAAGCTTCCCGCCTGGGGAGGACACCGCGGCAAGACCAAGCCGCGGCAAGGAGATAGGCCTCCCCGCGGCCGCGACAAGGACGAAGATGAGGATGAGGATGATGAGATGGAGGAAGATGAGACCGATGACCAAGAGTTTCAGAAGGCGACAGAGGTGTTGTGCATCGACGGCGGCGCCTCTCTGCACACCTCGCACCGCCAACTCAAGCAGTGGGTGCGAGAGGTGAATGCAGCGGAGCCGTCCGTCGAGGCGCGCAGGCCTCTGAAATGGTCCAGCACGCCCATCATCTTCGATGTTGAGGACCACCCTGATCGCATCACTGCGGTCGGGTGCTTGCCGATGTTGGTCTCACAAACAATCCGCAACCTCAAGGTCACGAAGATGTTGGTTGACGGCGGGGCCGGCCTGAACCTGATTTCCTCCGCAGTGCTCAAGAAGCTCCAGATCCCCGACAGCGAGCTCGAAGAAACTGGTACCTTTCAAGGGATAAATCCGGGAAGGAGCAAGCCCAAGGGGAAGATCATGCTGCCAGTAACGTTTGGCAGCGAGCTGAACTTCAGGACAGAGAGGGTCACCTTCGATGTTGTTGATATCCCATTACCCTACAATGGGATACTCGGCCGACCAGCGCTTGCCAAGTTCATGGCAGCCTCTCACTACACATACAATGTGCTCAAGATGCCTGGTCCGATAAGTGTCATCTCTGTCCAAGGCGACAAGAAGGATGCACTTATCTGCACCGACAAGATCTACCGGGAAGCAGCAGCCGCAGCAGAGGGCAAGCCACTTGCCGCTGAAGCTCCCCGGGGAAAGAGGAAAGTCAAGTCCGGCAAGAGCAGCTCTGATGCCCACTCCGGCAAGCGCACCTCCCCGGAGTGCTGCGCTGCCGTCGAGGACGCACCATCGAGCTCCACCGGCAAATGCAAGAAGGCAAAGGCAGATCCACCAAAGACTAAGCCCGGCAAGAACAGCTCTGGTGCCTGCTCCGGCAAGCACGCCTCCCCGGAGTGCCGCGCTGCCGTCGAGGATGCGCCATCGAGCTCCACCGGCCAGTAGGGCGAAGGAAGCGTCCAGTTTCGAGCTTTTGAATTGTATTCCCTGAGAATCCGTACCTTGTATGAAGAACCTGTGCGCAGAAGGGTCGAATCGTGGCTAAGTTGCACCCTTGATCTGTTTCGAGTCCGCTCAACGATGAAAGCGCACCGCAACTAGCCCGACGAGTTCTTCCTGCCAGAAGCAACACCGCCAGCGGGCTGCTGATGTCCCGCACTCAGCAAGTGTGTTTGCGCCAGCGGGTTCCCTGAAAGCGTGGGGGTGAAAATGTACAAGGGAGGAAGTCAAGGGAGAAGTGCGGCTTCGTCGGATCGCGGAGGACGGAAAAGCTAAGTCGCCCGAGCTTGAGTACAGAGCACTTTTTAGTTCTAAGCTCTTATGTTATATTCCTCGAACGTTCGTCCCTTGTACGAAAAACCTGTGCGCGGAGGAACCAACTCGTGGTTATGTTGCGTCCTTGCTTTGTTTTTGAGTCCGCTCAACAATACAAGTGTGCTGCAACTGGCCCGAGAAGGTTTCTGGCCGGGGACAACACCGCCAGCGGGCTGCTGATGTTCTGCACTCAGCAAGTGTGTTAGCGCCGGCAAGTTCCCTAGAAGCGTAGGGTAAAAACGTACAAGGGATGTAATGAAGTAGAGGACGTAACATAGCAAGCCTTGCTGTGGGACGTCCTTCGTATGTAAAACTTGTGCGCAGAGGAGCTAACTTGCGGCTGAGTTGCACCCTTGATTTGTTTCCGAGTCCGCTCGACAATGAAAGCGCGCTGCAACTAGCCCGACGAGGTTTCTTGCCGGAGGCAACACCGCCAGTGGGCTGCTGATGTTCCGCACTCAGCAAGTGTGTATGCACCGGCAAGTCCCCTAAAAAGCGTAGAGTGTAAACATACGAAGGGCGAAGCATGGCATTGCGTTGCCCAACCTAAATAATCACGCCACGAAAGAGTAACTTATTACGGCGCTGTCTTAGTTATTTTTGTGACTATAATAACAGCGACAAGGAAAAACCAGAAGGACGCACTGGCGCAGGGGCCCCGGCAAGCCGATTTCGCTGGGGGCTGCAAGTACCGAAGTTCCTTCGCGGCAGGCCAGGATCCCCGGAGGCCGCAGCATCAGCGACAAGGGCAAGGAAAGGCGCACCGGCACCTAGGTCTCGGCGGAGCCAGAGTTGCCGGGGGCTGCAAACGCCAAGATTCATCGCCGGCGAGCTAGAGTCGCCGGGGGCTGCAGTATCAGATAAGTTTTTCATCCCTCGTCATGCATCCTCTTATGGGCTGGGGAAAGCGAGGCCGCGTCCTTGAACGAATGTGTCTTGTAAAAAAAAAACCCCGTGCGCGGAGGAGCCAAGTCACGGCCAAGTTGCGCCCTGGGTTTGTTTCCGAGTCCGCTCAAACAATACAAGTGCGCTGCAACTGGCCCGACAAGGTTTCTTGCCGGAAGCAACACCGCCAGCGGGCTGCTGACGTTCCGCACTCAGCAAGTGTGTTTGCACCGGCAAGTTCCCTAGAAGCGTAGGGTGGGAACATACAAGGCACAAAATCAAGTAAAGGGCATAATCCGGCAGGCATTCCCCTCTTTTCATTTAAAAAACATCCCAATTTAGTACAAGTCCATAGAGGATGAAAAACATGATAGAGAGGATTACAAATTTTAAATGCAGCTAAGGCCCGAAGGCTTACAAATTAAAAGATAAGATGCCCGTAACCCCTCTCCTGTTTCTCTCTTCAGGATGTAGGTCAAGGAGGCCCCGGCAAGAGAAGCTTGCCGGGGAGGGGGAAAGGGGCGCCTAGGTGAGCTACGGGTGCCAGAAGACACCAAGAGAACATCCCGGGGGCCGGCCAGGAGCTTGGCGGAGCCGGAGGCGCTGGAGGCAGAGCTCGAAGACGGGGCGACAGGACGTCAGCACGCTGTCGAGGGCACCTCGCCCTCGTACTCCGACTTGACGGCCTTGCCGCCACCCCTCTTCCTCTTCCCCAGCCTCCCTACACCAGCCACCCAAGGAGATGGCCCCGGGGAGTTCAGAAAGCCGGCGACCCGGATGATGGGGTCGCCGGTGGCGCGCGAGGCGGCGTCCGGCGCCTAGTCGGACCCGCCGTCCTCGTCATCGCTGTCGCTCCCCTCCTCGTCACTCTCGCTCGAGGAGGGGCCTTCGCTATCGGAGGAGCTATCCACGCAGCATCTCGCCCGGGTGCCGGAGTCCCCGAAGACCTTGACGGCGAGAAGGTCGCCCTCCATTAACTTAAAATGGAGGGTAAACCCCGCCGTCAAGCTGTGGATGCAGGCGAACGTCTTCCACCCTCGATCGAAATACATCACGTCGGGGGCTGGGGATACGACACTAACTCGAGTGCTGCTGATCCCGCAGCCCCTCATGCGCAACTCCAGCATCTCGGGTGGGTCCGGTTCCATCGCGCTCGCAAACGGAGCCGGAAGCCGGAGGCGTCGACGAGGTGCCCGACGCAGCTTGACGAAGAACTCCCAGGGGTCGTCCCCGGTGTGGACCGCCTCGAGGAGAGGAGCCGCTGGCGGAGACGGGGGTGGCGCACCACCCCGGCCGCCTCTCCCCCGAGCGCTCCGACCACGCCCTCGACCTCGTCCACGGCCTCGCCCCCTCCCTCTTCCCCTCGCGGCCGGCTCCGCCACCGCAGGCGCAGGATAGGGAGAGGCGCGCTACCTGGTGGCGACCCTTGCCGCCATAGATGAAGGACCAGGGTTCCCTCCCTCCATGGCAGATGGGAGGAGGAGTAGCAAAAGTTGAAGAAAGAGGAAGAAGAGGAAGCGCGGGATTTTTTTGCGCTCCCCTTCCGCCCTTTTTAAGGAGCGAGGTGGGGGCTCGGCCGCCCCGCTCAGCCAGTCAGAGCACGGTGAGGGCAGAGGAACGGGGCCGACCCACCATCTCCGCCCGTGACGGCCCGGTCTCCCACCTTCGCCGCCCACGACCCCACGCGCATGGGAGCCGCGTGGTGAGGAGGCGAAGCCGGGGCGACAGATGAAGTGACCTCGCCCTGCCCCATGATCACGGGGGTGGACGCCTTGAAGATCGCACACACCACCCACGCCTCCCACAACGCCGCAATCGACGCGTGCCGTTGCGGGAGGACGCGGTGGGCACGGAGTCCGATTCTGTGTGGCCCCAGGCCACGCGTGCCCGTGCACTGTTTTGGGCCTGGCCCAACAACGCTCGGCACCGTGTATGGCCCAGGCCCGGGGGCTCCTGTCGGTGTACTAAGGTAGGGGTACCTTAGTACCCCGAACTTGTTCACGGGCGGTCGTAGCACCCCGCGGCAAGGCTTGCCGGACGCCCGCCAAGACCCTCCGTAATTTCCTATTACTACCATTCAAGAACAAAGTATTAACCAAGAAAACAAAGGCCCCGGCAAGAGGAGCTTGCCGGGAAGGCCAACCAAGGCATCTCCAGAAGACTTGTCGCGGCGCCCCGCACGTCCCGGCAAGGCCCGACGGCTGGCAAGCTTGCCGGCACGACAAGAGAAGGGCCGCGGCAAGGCACTTGCCGCGGCAAGGCGGCCACCCAAAATCCAGCGCATCCAGCGACGTGTCACCCCAGGGCCACCCCAGGGGCACGTGGCGGGGCGTTGTGTAGCCATGCAGAGCGAGGTGGCAAACGGAGCTGACAAAGACGCCATCGTGGCAACCGGTGGCTCACCTAACGGTCGTTTCTTTGCACTATTGGGACGACCGGACGGGCATTAAATGCCCTTGTCCCCTGCCATCAGAGTTAGGTAGGGGACACTGTTGGTCACTGTTGTATCAACCTGCGCTTTTACCTTTGTACCCCCTCTTCCTACGCTGCCACCTGTTGCTGCCCCCTTCAGACTATAAAAGGGAGGCCCATGCGCAAGTAGAAGGGGTTCGGTCCATTCGACACACGCAATACCACCATACGCTCGCTCTCGAGCAAGATCAAATACAAACACAAAGCAGCAGTAGGAGTTTTATCTCTCCGGAGAGCTCCGAAGCTGGGTAAAAATCGCCCGTCTCCCCGCGCGCGCCCGACCTCGATCTACTCTGCGCGCGGCCTCCGCCCCCCCGCCGGACTAGAAGGGGCCCCCCGTGCCCCATAGGTGCTCGTGGCCACAGAAAGAAACGGCCCCGACACTCCCGTGGCCGGCTGTGCTGCCGCACAGGCCTCACCGTCCCCATACTACTCCCACCGTTGGCCAGACCATCCCTCCACTCACCCACTCCCCCTATTATTCTGCGGCGATAGTAGCCTCACACCGCAGCCGAACCAGTGAACACTCGTACTCCACTCCGCGTGGGCATCCACTACCGCATCTTCCCTGGCTCCGCGTCGTCCCCTTCCTAGGCCTCGCCGTCGTCCACCGCCGTGGTGCTCTCAGCGCGGTGTGGTCAATGTGGTCAATGACCGACTTCCATCGGAAGAGTACTGTACATGGAGAGGCTAACAGCTGGGTCCACGGCAGCCGCAAGGAAGTGCCTCCTTATTACGCGCAAAATAATTATTCCTCCACCTGACAGCAGGGACCCATCGGACGGGCCACTAGTATATTGCGGAAAAACGTTTCCCCCCTGGCGGCTGGGACCCATCGGACGGGCCACCGTATTTCGCGAAAAAACATTTGCCCCTGACTGCTGGGACCCACCGGACGGACCACTGTATTTCGCAAAAAAAAACGTCCCCCCTGCTGTCAGCTCGGACCCACCGGAAGTGCCTCCTTATTACGCACAAAAAAATGGATACTCCCCCTGCTAGCTGGGACCCACCATGGTGGGAGGCTGACTTTTGGGCATACTAAGTTGACGCGGACGGAGGGCTTTGTCAACTTAGTCAATATGAACGATTCTAGCTCCAGTGACCGTACGATGTCCATCCAATGGCCGTCGTGCTTCTTCAATCTCTGCTCTTCCTGCTCCAGCCGCTCAAACAAGCGCCGGTGGGACTGCCTGCTTCCTACTCCCCGCGGCCGGCTGTGCTGCCGCGCAGCCCTCACCGCCTAGCCATCCCTCTACTCACCCACACATGCTATTATTCTCCGGCGACGGCAGATGAACCAGTAAACCCTCGTACAGTCGTACTCCCCTCCGGGTGGGAAACAACTGCCGAGTCTTCCCTGCCTCCGTGTCGTTCCCTTCCTAGGCCTCGCCGTCGTCCACCGCCCTGGTGCTCTCGGCGCGTGTCGGTGTCAAAACTGGCGGATCTCGGGTAGGGGGTCCCGATCTGTGCGCCTAGGCTGATTGTAACAAGAAGCAAGGGACACGGATGCTTACCCAGGTTCGGGCCCTCTCGATGGAGGTAAAAGCCTACTTCCTGGTTGATTAATATTAAAGATATGGGTAGTACAAGAGTAGATCTACCACGAGATCGTACAGGCTAAACCCTAAGAGCTAGCCTATGATGGTATGATTGTAATTGTGATCGGCCTTCTAAGGACGAACCTCTCCGGTTTACATATACACCGGAGAGGGCTAGTGTTTACATGGAGTTGGTTACAAGGAAGGAAATATAATATCCGGATCGCCAAGCTTGCCTTCCATGCCAAGGAGAGTCCCATCCGGACACGGGCCGATGTCTTGAGTCTTGTATCTTCACGCTTCAATAGTCCGGACGTTGTGCACCGTCCGGCTGTCCGGATACCCCCTAATCCAGGACTCCCTCAGTAGCCCCTGAACCAGGATTCAATGACGATGAGTCCGACGTGCAGTCTTATCTTCGGCATTGCAGGGTGGGTTCCTTCTCTGAATACTCCTAAGTAATTATCGAGCACTTGAATCGTGTCCGGATCCACGAAATGATCTTCACATGCCACCGTAGAGAGAATGATATTTCACAAATGCAATCTGCTGACAACTTTTTAGACAACACAATGTGTCACTACGGTCGGGTCATTATTCGAACCGTTTTCCTACAACCAGCCATAGTGCATATTGCGAGGCGGTTTCCTTGACACGTCTTGTCAAAGAAGAAATCGTGTCCCCTTATCACGGGATTCTCATTAATACGGGTATGGGTAATCTCACCACACCATCAATTGTGGCGCTTGGGAAGCAAGTGATTCCCAATGGGCAAGTTGGGAGGCGCACCGCTTTCGGTGCCACTATAAAGGGATAAGATTTCCCCATTTTCGCCCAGGCCTTGTTCCTCTTTTGCCCACTCTTGCCCCCTCGAGCTCCAGCGCCCAAGCCCAAGTCTTCTCCGCACGGCTAAACATGTCCGGAGCAGGAGGCAAGTGGGTGGCTTCCACCGTCAAGGGAGAAGCACATCACAAATCTTCGGGTGGCCGGATACTTGGCCGCAGACATAGCGCACCGGCTACCAGACGCCGGGCAGGTCATTCCGACCCTAGGACTCCACAAGAGGGTCGTATTTGTCGCCCACTTCGCCCGTGGACTGGGTTTTCCACTCCATCCCTTCGTCCATAGGCTCATGTTCTACTATGGGCTAGATTTCCATGATCTAGCACCGAATTTTGTCCTCAACATCTCGGTGTTCATCGTCATATGCGAGGCCTTCCGCCGCATCCGGCCTCACTTTGGCCTGTGGCTGCAAACCTTCTGCGTGAAGCTGAAGATTGTAAGCGGCCAGCAAGAGGAGTGCAGAGGGGCCATGGTGGGCAAGATGCCTAACGTCACCTGGCTGGACGGTTCCTTTGCAGAGACTGTAAAAGTGTGCAAATCGGGGTGGTTCTACATCGCTGAGCCGCGCGGCGCCAACTGGGCGGCGGCCCCCGAGTTCCGATCCGGAGCCCCCATGCGGCTCACCTCCTAGGAAAAGAAGGGCCTGTCCTGGGGAGAATCTACAGAGCTGACCGGACTCCATACCTGCATCAAAAGCATGAGGGACAAGAACATCAAGCTTGTCAACATGATCTAGGTCATGCTCGTTCACCGGATTCTGCCCTGCCAAAGGCCGGCATTCAATATGTCGGAGTTCGTCCCGGCCGAACACCAGACGCTCCGGAAGATCTACGACATGACGCACAAAGGCACATGGAAGGTGTTGTTCAAGGCCTCCGAAGTACCTCCTCCCACATCCGAGGACCGCGGGCTTCATGCCGCGCGGCTTCCTAGTAAGGTGAGTTCTCAGACTACCACCGGATTCGGTTCTTCCCAATATATTCATGGGGGAGCCTTAAGTAGTTATGCATATTTGTTCAGGATTATGTGGAGACAGCGGAGTAGGTTTACAGTCCGGCTCTGCTGCCAAAAGGCCCAGCTGATGCTCTCCTGATGGAGATGCTGGTCCCAGCACCGTACAAAGTGCCGGAGAAGAAGGCCGAAAAGGAGGCCCCAGGGACCCAAAAGGGTCTCCAGCGTAAGGTTGTGCCAGAAGCCTCGTCCGAAGACGATGAGGCACACTCCTCCCATGAAGGGGAGGAAGAAGAAGAAGAAGACGCCCCATCCGAAAGGATGAGGGGCCCGGGGAGGCGGACCAGGGGGGCGGAAAAGGCCCTCGGCGCAAGGCCATCATACCCACGTCATCCGACGACGACGGGATAGATTCCTCCTGCGGAGGCGGGGGGAACCAAGAAGAAACTCTACCTCCCCGCACTGGGGAGGTGAAAAATAGAAAATTCGCCCCGGAGGGGGAGGTTGGGGCGTCCAAGAAGGGAAAGGTGTCCTGAGGGAGTCCTGGACTAGGGGGTGTCCGGATAGCCGAACTATCAACATTGGCCGGACTCCAAGACTATGAAGATACAAGATTGAAGACTTCATCTCGTGTCCGGATGGGACTTTCCTTGGCGTGGAAGGCAATCTTGGTGATACGGATATGTAGATCTCCTACCATTGTAACCGAGTATGTGTAACCCTAACCCTCTCCGGTGTCTATATAAACTGGAGGGTTTTAGTCCGTAGGACGAAAAACAATCATACCATAGGCTAGCTTCTAGGGTTTAGCCTCCTTGATCTCGTGGTAGATCCACTCTTGTACTACCCATATCATCAATATCAATCAAGCAGGAGTAGGGTTTTACCACCATCGAGAGGGCCCGAACCTGGGTAAAAACATCGTGTCCCTTGTCTCCTGTCGCCATCCGCCTAGATGCACAGTTCGGGACCCACTACCTGAGATCCGCCGGTTTTGACACCGACATTGGTGCTTTCGTTGAGAGTTCCTCTGTGTCATCACCCATAGGCCCGATGGCTCCTTCGATCATCAACAATGACGCGGTCCAGGGTGAGGCTTTTCTCCCCGGACAGATCTTTGTATTCGGCGGCTTTGCACTGCGGGCCAATTCGCTTGGCCATCTGGAGCAGATCGAAAGATACGCCCCTGGCCATCAGGTCAGATTTGGAAGTTTGAACTATGCGGCCGACATCCATGGAGACTTGATCTTCGACGGATTCGAGCCACAGCCGAGCGCACCGCACTGTCACAATGAGCATGATTTAGCTCTGCTGCCAGACAGTGCCCTGGAGGCCGCACAAGAGTCCGCTCTGACCCTTACCTCGGAGCCGACTATGCCGATCGAGGATGGGTGGCTAGACACCGCCTCGGGGGCTGCTACCTCTACGGCGATGGAGCCGAATACCGACCCTGTCCCTTGTGAAGCTCGTGACTCCGAGGTGCCGGACTCCGAACCTCCCGCGCCCCTACCAACCGAATCCGATTGGGCACCAATCATGGAGTTCACTGCTGCGGACATCTTTCAGCACTCGCCTTTTGGCGACATCATGAATTCGCTAAAGTATCTCTATTTATCGGGAGAGCCCTGGTCGGATTACGGTCAGGATGGTTGGGATGCGGACGACGAAGAAATTCAAAGCCCACCCACCACCCACTTTGTAGCCACTGTCGACGACTTAACCGGCATGCTAGACTTCGACTCCGAAGACATCGACGGTATGTACGACGATGCCGGAGACGACCAAGAACCAGCACCTACGGGGCACTGGAAAGCCACCTCGTCATACGACATATACATGGTGGACATCCCAAAGCATGGGAATGGCGATGGAACAGCGGAGGATGACCCCTCCAAGAAACATCCTAAGCGCCGGCGTCAACGGCGCCACTCTAAATCCCGCCACAGCAAAAATGGAGATTCCGGCTCCGGAGACAATAGAACCCCGGACAGTGCCGAAGACAACCCCCTCCAGCAAGATTCAGCACAGGAGGATGGAGAAGCCAGCCCTCGTGAGCGAGCGGCAGACAAAGAGGTAGAGGACGATAATTACATGCCTCCCTCCGGAGACGAGGCAAGCCTCGACGACGATGAATTTGCCGTGCCTGAGGATCTCGTTGAACTAGAGCGTTTCAAACGCAGGCTTATGGCCACGGCAAGCAGCCTTAAGAAAAAGCAACAACAGCTTAGAGCTGATCAAGATTTGCTAGCCGACAGATGGACTGAAGTCCTTGCGGCCGAAGAGTACGAACTTGAACGCCCCTCCAAAAGCTACCCCAAACGCAAGATGCTGCCACGATTAGAGGAGGAAGCATATAAACCTACATCACCAGCGCATAATACGGCCGACCGGCCACCTCGTGGCCGCGACAGAGAGGCCTCTAGGCCCTCCACTAAAGCCGCACCCCGGCATCGCCCGAAAAGTACAAAGCCATGGGGAAATGCGCCGGACTTGCGAGACATATTGGAGGATAAGGCAAGACAGTCAAGATCGATCTACGGATCGCGTGGGCGCCCCACGATATGCGACGACAACCGTCGCGCCGGATACAGCAATTCCGGCCGGGCCGAACACAATAGACAAAGCTCGCTTGAGCTACATCGTGATATAGCCCAATAAATAGGCGCCGCACACCCACTATGCTTCACAGATGAAGTAATGGATCATCAAATCCCCGAAGGGTTCAAACCCGTGAACATTGAATCATACGATGACACAACAGATCCCGTGGTTTGGATCGAAGACTATCTCCTTCATATCAACATGGCCCGCGGTGACGATCTTCACGCCATCAAATACCTCCCACTCAAGCTTAAAGGACCAGCTCGACATTGGCTCAACAGCTTGCCAGCAGAATCAATTGGGTGTTGGGAGGACCTGGAAGCCGCATTCCTTGATAACTTCCAGGGCACGTATGTGCGACCACCAGATGCCGATTAACTAAGCCACATAATTCAGCAGCCAGACGAATCGGCCAGACAATTCTGGACACGGTTCTTAACCTAGAAAAATCAAATTGTCGACTGTCCGGATGCAGAGGCCCTTGCAGCCTTCAAACACAATATCCGCGATGAATGGCTTGCCTGGCACCTAGGACAGGAAAAGCCGAAATCCATGGCATCCCTCACATCACTCATGACCCGCTTCTGTGCGTGAGAGGACAACTGGCTAGCCCGCAGTAACGACCTCACCAAAAATTTTGGTAGTCCGGATACCAAGGACAGCAATGGCAGGTCGCGTCGCAATAAGCACAAA
Source organism: Triticum timopheevii (assembly GCA_963921465.1). Classification (NCBI taxonomy): domain Eukaryota; kingdom Viridiplantae; phylum Streptophyta; class Magnoliopsida; order Poales; family Poaceae; genus Triticum; species Triticum timopheevii. Next base: position 66,070,775 of record OY997271.1, read on the forward strand.
CGCCGCATTAACGGCGATAATACTAAAGATACAACAGTCAACGCCGGATTCAGAGGCTCTAAACCCGGTCAGCGGAAAAAGCCATTCAAAAGAACTACTCCGGGCCCGTCCAATTTGGACCGGATACTCGATCGCTCGTGCCAGATACACGGCACCCACGAAAAGCCAGCTAATCACACCAACAGGGATTGTTGGGTACTCAAGCAGGAAGGCAAGTTAATTGCCGAAAACAATGACAAGGGGTTGCATAGCGATGACGAGGAAGAGACCCGGCCGCCGAACAATAGAGGACAGAAGGGTTTCCCCCCACAAGTGCGGACGGTGAACATGATATACGCAACCCACATACCCAAAAGGGAGCGGAAGCATGCGCTCAGGGACGTATACGCGATGGAGCCAGTCGCCCCAAAGTTCAATCCGTGGTCCTCCTACCCAATCACTTTTGATCGAAAGGACCATCCCACTAGCATCCGCCATGGTGGATAGGCCGCATTGGTTTTGGACCCAATCGTCACCTCACTAGAGTCCTGATGGATGGCGGCAGCAGCCTGAACCTGCTTTATCAGGATACAGTGCACAAGATGGGCATAGACCCCTCAAGTATTGAACCCACAAAACGGACCTTCAAAGGTGTCATACCAGGTGTAGAGGCCAATTGTACAGGCTCAGTTACACTTGAAGTGGTCTTCGGATCCCCGGATAACTTCCGAAGTGAGGATTTAATCTTCGACATAGTTCCGTTCCGCAGCGGCTATCATGCACTGCTCGGACGAACCGCGTTTTCAAATTTCAATGCGGTGCCGCACTACGCATACCTCAAGCTCAAGATGCCAGGACCTCGAGGAGTCATCACGGTCAACGGAAACACCGAACGCTCTCTCCGAACGGAGGAGCATACAGCGGCTCTCGCGGTAGAAGTACAGAGTGGCCTCTTAAGGAAATTCTCAAGTCCGGTTGTTAAGCGACCGGACACCGTCAAGCGCGCCCGGAGTAACCTACAACAATACCACCTAGCACGTTTCGAGCACGCGTAGCAATGCGGCCCCAACCCCAGCCCTTGCAAAATTGCAAGACCAGTACTACGCGTACATCACTACGCCCTGGAGATACCATGGGTATAGGGGGAGGGGCACGACCACGGCAGGCCCAGAGTGTGGCTCAACCACACCAGGGGCTCCCAAATGCGTCATCCTTTTTTTTTCCTTTTTTCCTTATCCTTCGGACTCTGTTTCCCAGAAGCCCTGTCCAGCAGTAGACTTGCCGAACTCACGATGCAACAGCCAGGGAAGCAGAAAAGCTACGACGAGTATCCAGGTGGTCTCCATTATGAGCATTATACCTATTTTATACACCATTCCGCAGCCTACCCCTGGAGGGGGACATGATAAATAGTCCCACCCCTTGCTTATTGCACTATTTTATGGTTCTGCATTCATGGCAGTATTTTTTGAATAAACAATGCATCGCTTTTTGCCTATCATTGCATTCCTTTTTTATACATATGTTCACTTATGACATGTTGCATCCGTACGCTTTGGTACGGCTAAATACACCAGGGGCTTAAGTTCCCCAAATTATGGTGTGATAAGTCCGAACACTTTCACAAGTGCGGCACCCCGAACTTATAGCATTATATGCATTAGCTCCGAATCATGTCTTGGGTCAATAGTTGGGTTTGCCCGGCTCCCATGTTTTGGTACCTTACGTTCCGTTATATCGGCTAAGGTAGCGCTGGGAGAACCACTGCGATTGTGCCCCAGTTGAGCTGGGTGAGCACCTCAGTGGAGAAAGCTAAAATTGACCTTCATGATGGGGCGAGAGCCGGTCGCTGTTTGAGAGGTTTTTTCGAGTCCCTAAAGACTTATGCCGCTTAGAGCGAGGAACCAGCTTTGTCCGGCCCAAGCGTGGATAGCGCCCCGAATTCGGCCTTTCGAACACTAGGGGCTTCGCCGAAATTTAAAATTATAGAATTCTATGGCTAAGTGAGAGTGTTCAAGCATTATAAGTCCGGTTGCCTCGTTCGTTGTGTTGAGCGCCTCCCAAGAAGGACCCAAAAATGGGAACAAGAGCGCTCAAGTTTATCCCGAACACCCCAGCACTCGTGGCATGGGGGCCGAAGCCAATGACTTGCCATCTCTCAGATTTGATAAATGGCCGCACAAAAGGTAATATTTTAAATTAACAAGCGTTGCTTAGTGCATATGAACAAAGTTTTCAGCGCACAGGATAACGAGATGCGAGTCTACTCAAAAATTTCATCTTTGGAGCATTCACCCGCAATAATGCGGGCACCCTTCAGGACACCCTTATAATACATCTCGGACGTGCGATACTCCTTGCCCGGCGGTGGCGCGTCCGTTACAAGCTTCTCGGCATCCATCTTGCCCCAGTGCACCTTAGCGCGGGCAAGGGCCCGACGGGCACCTTCGATGCAGGCAGAGTGCTTGATGACGTCAACCCACGGACATGCGTCCACCAGCCGCCGCACCAGACCGAAGTAGCTCCCATGCATGGCTTCTTTGGGCCACAGCCGAACTATAAGGCCCTTCATGGCCTGTTCGGCCACCTTGTGGAGCTCGACCAGTTGCTTCAGCTGGTCGCTCAGGGGCCCCGGATGTTCGGCCTCAGCATACTGAGATCAGAACACCTTTTCTGTTGAGCTCCCCTCCTCGGCTCTGTAGAATGCGGCAGCATCGGACACGCTACGGGGCAGATCTGCGAACGCACCTGAAGAGCTCTGAATTCGGGTAAGTAACAAGTAATTCACTTTTACATTCTTGCTTTGCATGAAGAATTCCTTACCTGCCGCTATCTTCTTTACTGCCTCAATTTCCTGGAGGGCCTTCTGAGCTTCGGCCTTAGCGGCTTTGGCACTCTCAAGAGCCGACGCGAGCTCGGACTCTCGAGTCTTCGAGTAACGCTCCAAACTCTCGTGTTTCTCCACGAGAGCCTGGAGCTCTTGCCGCACCTCCGCCACCCGCGCCTCCTGCTTCTCTCGCTCGGCGCGTTCTGCGGCCGCATTGCATTCGGTCGCGGACACCGCCTCCTTCAGGGTCGCCACCTCGTTCGCAGCCCCTGGAGTACCCACGTTATTCCTGTCATTTTTTTGCAACCAAATCCTTTTCTATAGGGTACAATTTTAATAAGGTGTTACTTACCTTCCTTGTCCTCGAGCTGCTTCTTGCCATGGCCAAGCTCGATCTCGGACCACTCGAGGCTCTGCTTCAAGGAATTGACCTCCGGAGTGAGTGCGGCAGAGGTCAGCAGCGCAGCCTGCATTCCCATATTGACATATTTTTGTTAGACTCCTGCGTATATATTTTTAGATCCTCAGCATCAGGGGCTACTGTCTATGTGGTACTATTTTTACACATTCCAATCACATACCTCAAAGCCTATTAGAAGGCTGGTGCAGGCTTCGGTCAGCCCGCTCTTGGCGAGCTGAACCCTCGGAATCACCGCACTCATGACAGTGCGGTGTTCCTCGTCGATGGAAGCGCCGTTGAGCGCCTCCAGCAAGCTATCCTGCACCTCCGGTTGGACGGAGGCCGCTGGTGTCGCTGTCTTGCCCTTCTCACAAAGGGGCCACCCGCCGGACTCCGGAACCACCAAAGGTTCCGGTGCGGAGTCCGGTCCAAAGTCCGGGAGGTTGCCCTGCGGCACCTTCGGGGCCTCCTCCTCATGGCTGGTCCCCTTCCTGGACCCGACCTCGGCGTCGTCTGCGTCACGAGGGGAGGAGGCGGTCGAAAATGAAGCACTATTCACATCCGACGAACCCAGGGACCCGCTCGACGAAGCGGGGAGATCGTCCTTGGGCGGACTACATTGTTGTATGCGGCGTTAGAAGACACTATGTGACAAAAAGAAAAATTATGAATTATTCAGGAATCTGGGCACTTACGATCTCGCGAGGGGCTTGGCCCTCAAGGGCCACTCCTCGTCGCCGTCGTCGGCATTGGTGGACCAGTCCGGGGGAAGGGTCCTTCCTTTCTTGGACCCTTCGGCCTCCCCCGTTGGGGAAGCCTTCCTCTTCTTCTCTCCCCCCGCTGGGGTAGAGGCCTCTTTCTTCTCCTCCTCATCTTCGTGGGAGGAGTCCGCCTCGGAGTCATCGGACGATGAATCCGATAACACCTGGCGCCGGGAGCTCCTCCGGGTTCCCGTGGCCTTCTCCTTGGCCTTCTTCTCCGGACCAGCAGCCCTGTCAAACGAGCATCCGCTGGGTCTTCTGGAAGGGAAGCCAAACAGTTAACCTGTCCGGACGTCTTCTGCCAGGCCTGTTAAAGGTATTGGGTGTTTAGATCCCACATAGAGTCAAACTATGAAAAGCAAGTGTCCCGTAAAGTATAATATAGCTTAGCTCGCCAGCCGGACGCTGTGAGCTGAATCCGCGATCTTCGGTAGCGGATGCGGGTGCCTCGGCGCCCTTGAACAGCACCCTCCAGGCCTCTTCGTACGTAGTGTCGAAGAGCCCTCTCAAAGTCTGGTGCTGTGCCGGATCGAACTCCCACAAGTTGAAGTCCCGCTGTTGGCAGGGGAGAATCCGGCGGATGAGCATGACCTAGATTACAAATTCAAGCTTGAGCTTCTTGTTCACCAGGGTTTGGAGACAGGATTGGAGTCCGGTCAGCTCTTCCGAATCGCCCCACAATAGGCCCTTCTCTTTCCAGGAGGTGAGCCGCGTGGGGATGCCAGATCTGAATTCGGGGGCCGCTGCCCATTCAGGGTCACGCTGCCCATTCAGGAGCCCTCGAGCCAAGTGACGTTGGGCATCTTGCCCACCATGGCGCCTCCGCACTCTGCTTGGCTGCCCCCCACTAGCTTCGGCTTGACATCAAAAGTCTTTATCCATAAGCCGAAGTGGGGCTGGATGCAGAGGAAAGCCTCGCACACGACGATAAACGCCGAGATGTTGAGGATAAAATTCGGGGCCAGACATGGAAATCCAGGCCATAGTAGAACATGAGCCCCCGGACAAAGGGGTGGAGTCGGAAGCCCAGTCCGCAGAGGAAATGGGGAAGGAATACCACCCTCTCATGGGGCCTGGGGGTGGGGATGAGCTGCCCCTCGTCGGGGAGCCGGTGAGAGATTTCGTTGGACAAGTATGCGGCCTTGCGCAGCTTTTTGATGTGCCCCTCCGTGACGAAGGAGGCCATCCACTTGCCTCCCGCTCCAGACATGGTTGGAGAAGGTTGAGGTGAGATGTGCGGGCTTGGGTGCTGGAGCTCGAGTGCGCGGAGATAGATAAGCAAAGGAGGAAGAAGGCGTAGGTAAAAAGGTGGATCCTTATCCCCTTATATATGGGCGAACGAAAACTATGCGTCCCCACCAGCCCGGTAAAACTCGCTTATCTCCCAAGCACCGCAATCAATGGCGCGGTTGGGTTACCCACGTCTGTATTGATGAGGATCCCGGAATAAGGGGACACGATCTCTGCTTTGACAAGATGTGCCAAGGAAACCGCTTCGCTAAATGCACTGAGGTGGAACAATAAAAACGATTCGAGTAAAGGCTTGGCCGTGGTGTGACGTCATGCCGCGAAATACATCAGCAGATTGAACTTGTGTGAATATTATTCTCTCTACGGTGGAATGTGGAATTTATTTTTGCAGAGTCGGACACTATCCTGGTGTTCAAAATCTTCTATGGAATATTCGGAGGAGGAACCCGCCTTGCAATGCCGAAGATAATATGCACGCCGGACTTGTCGTCATTGAAGCCTGGTTCAGGGGCTACTTAGGGAGTCCTGGACTAGGGGGTTTCCGGATAGCTGAACTATCATCATTGGCCAGACTCCAAGACAATGAAGATACAAGATTGAAGACTTCGTCCCGTGTCCAGATGGGACTTTCCTTGGCGTTGAAGGCAAGCTTGGCGATACAGATATGTCGATCTCCTACCATTGTAACCAACTCTGTGTAACCCTAACCCTCTCCGGTGTCTATATAAATCGGAGGGTTTTAGTCCGTAGGACGAAAAACAATCATACCATAGGCTAGCTTCTAGGGTTTTGCCTCCTTGATCTCGCGGTAGATCCACTCTTGTACTACCCATATCATCAATATCAATCAAGCAGGAGTGGGGTTTTACCTCCATCGAGAGGGCCCGAACCTGGGTAAAAACATCGTGTCCCTTGTCTCCTGTTACCATCCACCTAAACGCACAGTTCGGGACCCCCTACCCGAGACCGCCAGTTTTGACACCGACATGTCCCTTCCGGACTACTCCGCCACGGCCGCACACAGCGAGGAGGGGTGGCTGCCCATGGGGAAGCCCCCAGTGTGATCGTAAGTGTCTGCACTCTATCATGACTTCACTCTATAGCTTTTTTATAACGCCGAACATATATGCAGTCCGCCCAGGGCTCATCCCAAGATATCTTCTTCCGGGTCCCTGAGCGATTCGGAGATGAATTCGCTTCCGACGGCCACTACTCCTCAGCCTGCGGATGACACGGAGGTGTTGTCCCGAAGGCTCCTAGAGCAGGGTTGAGGTGACTGAGGGAGTCCTGGATTAGGGGGTGTCCGGATAGCCGGATTACCATCATCGGCCGAACTATCATCGGTCGGACTATCATCATCGATCGGACTCCAAGACTATGAAGATACAAGATTGAAGACTTCGTCCCGTGTCCGGATGGGACTTTCCTTGGCGTGAAGGCAAGCTTGGCGATAGGGATATGTAGATCTCCTACCATTGTAACCGACTCTATGTAACCCTAGCCCTCTCCGGTGTCTATATAAACCGGATGGCTTTAGTCCATAGGACATACATCAACCCTTACAATCATACCATAGGCTAGCTTCTAGGGTTTAGCCTCCTTGATCTCGTGGTAGATCCACTCTTGTGAACATCCACAATATCAATATCTATCAAGAAGGACGTAGGGTTTTGCCTCCATCAAGAGGGCCCGAACCTGGGTAAAACATCGTGTCCCTTGTCTCCTGTTACCATCCGCCTAGACGCACAGTTCGGACCCCCTACCCGAGATCCGCCGGTTTTGACACCGACATTGGTGCTTTCATTGAGAGTTCCTCTGTGTCGTCGCTGATAGGCATGATGGCCTCTTCAATCAACAACGACGCAGTCCTGGGTGAGACTTTTCTCCCCAGACAGATCTTCGTATTCGGCGGCTTCGCACTGCGGGCCAACTCGCTTGGCCATCTGGAGCAGATCGAAAGCTACGCCCCTGGCCGTCAGGTCAGGTTTGGAAGCCTAAACTTCACGGCCGATATCCGCGGGGACTTGATCCTCGACGGATCCGAGCCGCACCCAAGTGCGCCGCACTGTCACGATGGGCACGACCTAACTCTGCCGCCGGACAGCGCCTTGGAGGTCGCACACAAATCCGCTCCGGCCAATAGTCCGGAGCCGATCGCGCAGATCGAGGATGGGTGGCTAGACACCGCCTCGGGAACTGCAACTTCCACGGCGATGGAGCCGAACACTGACCTTGTCCCGCATAAAGCTCATGACTCCGAGGTGCCGGACTCCCTGCCAGACTCCGAACCTCCTGCACCCCCGCCAGTCGAATCCGATTGGGCGCCGATCATGGAATTCACCGCTGTGGACATCTTTCAGCACTCCCCCTTCAGCGACATCTTAAATTCGCTGAAGCATCTCTCGCTATCCGGAGAGCCCTGGCCGGACTACGGCCAGGATGGTTGGGACGAGGACGACGAAGAAATTCAGAGCCCCCCACCACCCACTTCGTATCCACCGTCGACGATCTAACCGACGTACTCGACTACGACTCCGAAGACATCGACGGAATGGACGACGATGCCAGAGACTATCAAGAACCAGTGCCTACGGGACACTGGAAGACCACCTCGTCATACGACATATACATGGTGGACACCCCAAAAGACGGGGACGGCGAAGAAATAGCGGAGGACAATTCCTTAAAGAAACAGCCCAAGCGCCAACGTCAGCGGCGCCGCTCTAAATCCCGCCACATCAAGAATGGAGATTCCGGCACAGGAGATAATAACACCCCAGAAAGTGCCGAAGATAACCCCCTCCAGCAAGATTCAGCGCAGGAGGAGGCAGAAGCAAGCCCTCACGAGAGGGCGGCAGACGAAGAGGTCGAGGATGATAATTACATACCTCCCTCCGGAGACGAGGCAAGCCTCGACGACGACGAATTCGTCGTGCCTGAGGATCCCGTCGTACAAGAGCGTCTCAGACGCAGGCTAATGGCCACAGCAAATAGTCTAAAGAAAAAGCAGCAACAGCTTCAAGCTGATCAAGACCTGTTGGCCGACAGATGGACCGAGGTCCTCGCGGCCGAAGAGTATGAACTCGAACGCCCCTCCAAAAGCTACCCAAAACGCAAGTTGCTCCCCGACTAGAGGAGGAAGCATACAAACTGGCATCACCAGCACACAATACAGCAGACCGACCACCTCGTGGCCGCGACAGAGAGGCATTTAAGCCCTGCACCAAAACCGTACCCCGGCACCGCTCAAAAAGCGCGAAGCCACGGGGGAACGCGCCGGACTTGCGGGACATATTGGAGGACAAGGCAAGACAATCCAGATCTATCTATGGATCACGTAGGCGCCCCAAAACCCACGACGAATACCGTCGCGCCGGATACAGCTACTCCGGCCGGGCCGAACACAGCAGACAACGCTCTCTTGAGCTACGTCGCGATATTGCTCAATACTGAGGCGCCGCACACCCACTATGCTTCACTGACGAAGTAATGGATCATCAAATCCCTGAAGGGTTTAAACCCGTTGACATCGAATCCTACGATGGCACAACAGACCCCGCGGTTTGGATTGAGGATTATCTCCTTCACATACATATGGCCCGCGGCGACGATCTTCACGCCATCAAATTTCTCCCGCTCAAGCTTAAAGGACCGGCTCGGCATTGGCTTAACAGCCTGCCCGCAGAGTCAATTGGATGCTGGGAAGACCTGGAAGCCGCAGACAACTTCCAGGGCACGTATGTGCGACCACCAGACGCAGATGACCTAAGCCACATAATCCAGCAGCCAGACGAATCGGCCAGGCAATTCTGGACACGGTTCTTAACAAAGAAAAATCAAATCGTCGACTGTCCGGATACAGAGGCCCTCACTTCCTTCAAACATAACATCCGCGACGAGTGGCTGGCCCGGCACCTAGGATAGAAAAAGCCGAAATCCATGGCAGCCCTCACATCACTCATGACCCGTTGGCTAGCTCGCAGCAACAACCTCAGCAAAAACGCTGGCAGTCCGGATAGCAAGGACCGCAATGGCAGGTCGCGTCGAAACAAAAACAAACGCCACATTAACGGCGATAGCAATGAGGACACGGCAGTCAACGCCGGATTCCGAGGCTCTAAACCCGGTCAACGGAAGAAGCCATTTAAAAGAACTACTCCGGGTCCGTCCAATTTGGACCGAATACTCGACCGCTCTTGTCAAATACATGGAACCCCCGAAAAGCCAGCTAACCACACCAACAGAGATTGTTGGGTATTTAAGCAAGCAGGCAAATTAATTGACGAAAACAATGACAAGGGGCTACACAGCGACGACGAGGAAGAAACCCGGCCGCCGAACAACAGAGGATAGAAGGGATTCCCCCCCCCCCCCCCAAGTTCGGACGGTAAACATGATATACGCAACGCATATACCCAAGAGGGAGCGAAAGCGTGCACTAAGGGACGTATACACGATGGAGCCAGTCGCCCCAAAATTCAACCCATGGTCCTCTTGCCCGATCACTTTCGATCGAAGAGACCATCCGACCAGTATCCGCCATGGCGGATTCGCCGCACTGGTTTTAGACCCAATCATCGATGGATTTCACCTCACGAGAGTCCTGATGGACGGCGACAGTAGCCTGAACCTGCTTTATCAGGATACAGTCCGCAAGATGGGCATAGACCCTTCAAGGATTAAACCTACAAAGACGACCTTCAAAGGCGTCATACCAGGTGTTGAAGCTAGTTGCACAGGCTCAGTCACACTGGAAGTGGTCTTCGGATCCCCGGATAATTTCCGAAGCGAGGAGTTAATCATCGACATAGTCCCGTTCCGCAGTGGCTATCACGCTCTGCTCGGACGAACCGCGTTCGCAAAATTCAACGGGGTGCCGCATTATGCATACCTTAAGCTCAAGATGCCAGGCCCTCGCGGAGTCATCACGGTCAATGGAAACACGAAACGCTCCCTCCGAACGGAGGAACATACAGCGGCTCTCGCGGCAGAAGTACAGAGCAGCCATTTAAGGCAATTCTCTAGTCCGGCCGTTAAACGGCCGGACACGGCCAAACGCGCCCGGAGCAACATCAACCAAGACCACCTGGCACGTTCCGAGCACGCGTAGCAATGCGGCCCGAACCCCAGCCCTCGCACAATTGCAAGACAAACTCTCCGCATACATAATTACGCCCTGGAGATAACATGGGTCTAGGGGAAGGGGCACGACCACAACAAACCCAGAGTGCGGCTCGAACACACCAGGGGCTCCCAAGTGTGTCGCTCTTTTCTTTTATTTTTCTCTTTTTTTTACAGGACTCTGTCCGGCGGCAAACCTGCCGAACTCATGATGCAACAGCCAGGGAGGGACAAAGGCCGCGACGAACACTCAGGTGGTCTCCATTACGAGCATTAAATTTGTTAAATACACCACTCCGCGGCCTACCCCTGGAGGGAGGCGCCTTTCATTCGTCCAATCCCTTGCTTTCCGCACTATTTGTATCATTCCGCACTCATAGCAGATTCTTTTGAATAAATAATGCAGAACTTTTTGCCCATAATTGCATTACTTTACACATATATATGTTCATATACGACATGTTGCATCCGTATATTTTGGTACGGCCGAATACACCAGGGGATTATGTTCCCCGCATTATGGTGTGATAAGTCCGAACACTTTCACAAGTGTGGCACCCCGAACTTATTGCATTATATGAATCGGCTCCGAATCATGTCTTGGGTCAATAGTTGGGTTTGCCCGGCTCCCATGTTTGGCACCTTACGTTTCCGTTCTATCGGCTAAGGTAGCACTGGGAGAACCACTGCGATTGCGCCCCGGTTGAGCCGGGTTAACGCCTCAGTGGAGAAAGCTAAAACTGACTAGCATGATAAGGCGAGAGACTGGTCGCTGTTCGAGAGGTTTTTTTGGGTCCTTAAAGACCTACGCCGCTTCGAGCGAAGTTCCGGATAATATCCGACGAAGGCGTGGATAGCGCCCCGAATTCGGTCTTCCGAATACTAGGAGCTCCGCCAAAATTTAAAATTATAGAATTCTATGGCTAAGTGAGAGTGTTCAAGCACTATAAGTCCGGTTGCCTTGTTCGTTGTGTTGAGCGCCTCCCTAGATGGACCCAACAATGGGAACAAGAGTGCTCAAGTTTATCCCGAACACCCCAGCACTCGCAGCATGGGGGCTGAAGCCGACGACTTGCCATCTCTCAAATTTAATAAACGGCCGCACAGAAGGTAATATTTTAAATTAAACAAGCGTTGCTTAGTGCATATGAACAAAGTTTTCAGAGCACAAGATAATACATAGCGAGTTTACTCAATAATTACATCTCGGGGGCACTCATCCGCAATCTTGCGGGCACCCTTCAGGATAGTCCTATAGTACATCTCGGGCGTACGATATTCTTTGCCCGCTGGTGGCGCGTCAGTGATTAGCTTCTCCGCATCCAGCTTGCCCCAATGCACCTTTGCGCGGGCAAGGGCCCGACGAGCACCTTCAATACAGGCGGAGCATTTGATGACCTCCACCCAGGGGCACGCATCCACCAGCCGCCGCACAAGGCAGAAGTAGCTCCCAGGCATGGCCTCTCGAGGCCACAGCCGGACTATGAGGCCCTTCATGGCCTCCTCAGCTACCTTGTGGAGTTCGACCAGCTTCTTCAGCTGGTCGCTAGGGGGCACCGGATGGCCGGCCTCAGCATACTGAGACCAGAAGACCTTCTCCGTTGAGCTTCCCTCCTCACCACTGTAGAATGCGGCGGCATCAGATACACTACAAGGAAAATCTGCAAACACCCCTGGAGAGCTCCGAATTCGGGTAAGTGTCAGGTAGTTTACATTAACATGCTTGCTTTGCATGAAAAATGCCTTACCCGCCGCTATTTTCTTCACATCTTTCACCTCCTGAAGGGACTTATGGGCCTTGGCCTTGGCGGCTTTGGCACTTTCGAGAGCCGAGGCAAGCTCGGACTCTCGAGTCTTTGAGTCACGCTCCAAACTCTCATGCTTTTCCATGAGAGCCTGGAGCTCTTGCCGAACTGCCGCCACCTGCGCCTCCTACTTTTCTCGCTCTGTCCGTTCCGCGGCCGCACTGCGTTCGGCCGCGGACACGGCCTTCTTTAGGGTTGCCACCTCGTTCGTGGCCCCTGCAGTACCCATGTTATCCTTGTTATTCTTTTATTGCAACCTAAATCCTTTTCTGTAAGGTACAAGTTCAAAGTGGTGTTACTCGCCGTCTTTGTCCTGGAGCTGCTTCTTGGCACGGACGAGCTCTTGCTCGGACCGCTTGAGCTCCTGCTTCAAAGCACCAACCTCCGCAGTCAGTGCGGCAGAGGTCAGCAGCGCAGCCTGCAACCCATATTGACATAACTTTTTAGCAACCCTGCGTGTATCTTTTTAGATCCTCAGTCCGGATTTTCTTTCCGAACACCGAACCAAGCATCAGGGGCTACTGTCTATGCGGTATTACATTACATAATTTTAACTTCTTACCTCAAAGCCTGTCAAAAGGCTACTGCAGGCTTCGGTCAGCCCGCCCTTGGCGAGCTGTACCTTCTGAATCACCGCACTCATGATAGTGCGGTGTTCTTCCTTGATGGAAGCGCCTTGGAGCGCCTCCAACAAGTTGTCCGGCGCCTCCGGTTGGACGGAGGCCGCCGGCGTCATGGTCTTTCCCTTCTTGCGAAGGGGCTGCCGGCCGGACTTCGGAACCACTGCGGGTTCCGACGTGGAGTCCGGCGCAAAGTCCGGGAGGCTGCCTTGTGGCGCCTCCGGAGCCTCCACCTGATGGGTCCCTTCTTGGTACCCCACCTCGGCGACCTCAGTGGCGCGAGGGGTGGAGGCCGTCGGGATGGAATCCATATCTGACGAAGCCAACGACCCGCTCGATGAAGCGGGGAGATCATCATCGGCCGGACTGCAGACAGTATGCGGCCTTAGAAGGACGCTATGTGACATAAAAAGAAATTATAAATCATTCAGGAATCCGGATACTTACGATCTCTCCGGAGGCCTGGCCCTGAAGGCCATTCTTCCTCGCCAACGTTGATGTTGGCGGAGTTGTCCGGGGGAATAGTCCTTCCCCTCTTGGACCCTTCGGCCTCCCCTGTTGGGGAAGCCTTCCTCTTCCTCTCTCCCTCCTCTGGGAGAGAGTCCTCTTTCTCCTCCTCGTTTTCAGGGGAGGAGTCCGCCTCGGAGTCGTCGGACACCTGAAAACGGGAACTCTTTCGAGTACCTGTGGCCTCCTTCTTGGCCTTCTTCTCCGGCACCACGTGCAGTGCCGGAACCAGTAGCCTCGCTAGACGGGCGTCTACTGGGTTTTCTGGCATGGGAGCCGGGCAGTCGATTTGCTCCGCCTTCTTCATCCAGTCCTATCAAAGGAAAAGGGGAAATCAAAACCCGCATAGAGTCAAACTATGAAAAGCAAGTGTCCCATAAAGGGGTAGAATCACTTACCTCGTCAGCTTGGCGCTGCGAGCGAAATCCGCGATCTTCAGTCGCGGATGCGGGCGCTTCGGTGCCCTTAAACAGCACCCTCCAGGCGCCTTCGTACGTCGTGTCGAAGAGCCCGCTCAACGCTTGGTGCTGTTCCGGATCGAACTCCCACAGATTGAATTCCCGCTCTTGGCATGGGAGAATCCGACGGACGAGCATGACTTGGACCACGTTAACCAGCCTGAGCTTCTTCACCAGCTTCTGGATACAGGCTTGGAGTCCCGTCACCTCCTCTGAACTACCCCACAGCAAGCCCTTCTTTTTCCAGGAGGTGAGCTGCGTAGGGATACCAGATCTGAACTCAGGGGACGCCGCCCACGTAGGGTCGCGCGGCTCGGTGATATAGAACCACCCCGATTGCCACCCCTTGACGGATTCCAAGAAGGCCCCTTCGAACCAAAGGACGTTGGGCATCTTGCCCAACATGGCACCTCCGCACTCCGCTTGAGTGCCCTTCACTACCTTCGGCTTGACATTGAAGGTCTTGAGCCACAAGCCGAAGTGGGGCTGGATGCAGAGGAAGGCCTCGCACGCGACGATAAACGCCGAGATGTTGAGGATGAAGTTCGGCGCCAGATCATGGAAATCCAGGCCGTAGTAGAACATGAGCCCCCGGACAAAGGGCTGAAGTGGAAAGCCCAGTCCGCGGAGGAAATGGGGAAGAAAAATGACCCTCTCTTGGGGCCGAAGGGTGGGGATGAGCTGCCCCTCGTCGGGCAGCCGGTGCGCGACAGATAGCTGGCGCTGTGCAGTCTTTCGATGTGCTCCTCCGCAACGGAGGAGGTCATCCACTTGCCTCCCGCTCCAGACATGGCTGGGGAAGGTCGAGACGAGATGTGCGGACTTGGGCGCTAGAGCTCGAGTGCGCGGAGATGGATAAGCAAAGGAGGAAGAAGGCATGGGTGAAAAGGCGAATCCTTATCCCTTATATATAGGCGGACGAAGACTATGCGTCCCCACCAGCCTGGTAAAACTCGCTTATCTCCCAAGCGCCACCATCAATGGCGCGGTTGGGTTTCCCACGTCCGTATTGATGAGAATCCCGGATTAAGGGGGAACACGATCTCTGCTTCGACAAGACGTGCCAAGGAAACCGCCTCGCTAAATGCACTGAGGTGGTAAAGTAAAAAACGATTCAAGTAATGGCTTGGTCTGACGTCATGCCGCAGAAAACATCAGCAGATTGAACTTGTGTATATATTATTCTCTCTACGGTGGGATGTGGAATTTATTTTGTAGAGCTAGACACTATCCTGGTGTTCACAATCTTCTACAAGTTATTCGGAGAAGGAACCCGCCTTGCAATGCCGAACAATATGCGTGCCGGACTCATCGTCATTGAAGCCTGGTTCAGGGGCTACTGAGGGAGTCTTGGATTAGGGGGTGTCCGGATAGCCGGATTACCATCATCGGCCGAACTATCATCGGCCGGACTATCATCATCGACCGGACTCCAAGACTATGAAGATACAAGATTGAAGACTTCGTCCCGTGTATGGATAGGACTTTCCTTCGCGTGGAAGGCAAGCTTGGCGATACGGATATGTAGATCTCCTACCATTGTAACCGACTCTATGTAACCCTAGCCCTCTCCGGTGTCTATATAAACCGGATGGCTTTAGTCCGTAGGACATACATCAACCCTTACAATCATACCATAGGCTAGCTTCTAGGGTTTAGCCTCCTTGATGTCGTGGTAGATCCACTCTTGTAAACATCCACAATATCAATATCAATCAAGTAGGACGTAGGGTTTTACCTCCATCAAGAGGGCCCAAACCTGGGTAAAACATCGCGTCCCTTGTCTCCTGTTACCATCCGCCTAGACGCACAGTTCAGGACCCCCTACCCGAGATCCGCCGGTTTTGACACCGACAGTGACTCTTGAGATGCCTCAAGGCGGGATTCCAGATGTCGGACACGCGGGGTTCAAGATCCCCGCCGATCGTGTCGATGAGATACACAGTAGGCCGGGCTCTCAGCCGAAAACTGTTCCGGAACCTTCAATGGTTCCAAACTCAGGCGGACAGCCCCTCATCGGGGAGGGCGAGCCGCCTGCATCGAGGACTTCTGTTGTGCTCGAGGCGCCGGATTGTCTGCTGCAAGCGCTTCGCGGCGCTTCCATGGATGAAGAGTACCGTACTCTTATGAGTGCGGTGATTCAGAAGGTTTCGTCCACCAAGAGCGGACTAACCGAAGCTTGCACCAGCCTCCTAACAAGCTTTGAGGTAAGTAAGAAAAATCTGAGAAATTACCACCCGATAGGTAATAGCCCCTGATACTCTGTTTGGTGTTCTGAAAGAAAAACCAAACGGAGGGTCAATGATAATCCACAGGAGTCTAATAATAAATATTCATGTGCATAAGAAGGTTGTGCTGCTTGCTGCTGCTGCCCGTACGGCCGAGGTTGCCGAACTAAAGCGGGACCTGGAGCAGGCGCAGGGAGAGCTCGGCCTCACGAAGAGGCAGCTCGAAGAGAACAAGGGGAAGTGATTTCCCGCTCTTATGTATTTAAGGATAGACAAAAGTGGATAGTCTAACGCCAAAGTGTTGTGACTGTGTGACAGGGGCCACTGCCGAAGTGGCATCCCTGAAGAAACCGTTGTCCGAGGCCGAAGACAAGGCGGCCTTGGAATGCCAAGAGCGTGAAAAGCAAAGTGCTAGAGTGGGCGAGGTACAACAAGAGCTCCGGGACCTTGGCAAGAAGTACGAGTCCGTGGAGCATGATCTGAAGATGAAAGAGGCTGAGCTTGCGAAGGCCTTGGTGAGTACGAAAGATGCCAAGGCCGAAGCCGAGAAGGCACAGCAGGAAATCCAGGAGGCCAAAAAGATAGCAGCGGGTAAGAAATTCTTTATGCAAAGCAAACATGTGGAGGAGGCATTTCTTTTACTTACTCGAATTCAGAGCTCTCCAGGGGCATTCGCAGATCTGCCACGCAGCGTATCAGACGCTACGGAGTTCTACCGTGCCCAGGATGGGAGCTCAACGGAGAAGCTGTTCTGGTCCCAGTATGCTGGGGCCGAACACCCAATGCCTCTGAGTGACCAACTGAAGCAGTTGGTCGAACTCCACAGGGCAGCCGAAGTGGCTATGAAAGATTTCATAGTCCACCGGTGGCCTGGTGAGCCCCTGCCCACTAGCTACTTTGGCCTGATCAAGCGTATGGTGAATGCCTGTCCGCTGCTTGAAGTCATCAAGCGATCTATTTGCATTGAGGGTGCCCGCCGGGCCTTTGCCCGCGCGAAGGTGCATTGGGGCAAGCTGGATGTTGAGAAGCTGGTGAAGGACGGTCCGCCAGAGGGCAAGGAGCATCGCCATCCCAAGAAGTATTATGATGGTGTTATGAAGGGCGCCCGTCTCGTGGCCGATGAGTGTACCAAGGATAAGATCTTTGACTAAATGTACCTCTGCCGCTGTTGTAATTTAAAGACGAATTTACTTGTGCTATGTAGCACTGTTTGATTTAAAATATTACCTTCTGTGCGGCTGTTTATAAAATTCTAAAAGTAGGCCGGTCGTCGGCTTCTGCCCCTGCGTAACTAGTACTGGGGTGTTCGTGGAAAACCCGGACACTCTTTATCCAAATGTTTGGTCCCTTAAGGAGGTGTCCGGTGCAGCGAACAAGGCAATCAGACTATGCGGCTTTATAACTTTCACTTTGCCATGGAAGTCTACAATTTTAAATTTCGGCGAAGCCCCTAGAATCCGGAAGGCTGAATTGGGGCGCTATACACACCTATATAGGACGAAGCCGATTTATCGCCTAAAGTGGAAAATCTTTAAGGATTTTAAGCCCTCTCGAACAGCGACCAGCTCTCGCCATATCATGCCGGTCAGTTTTCGGCTTTCTCTACTGAGGTGCTCGTCCGGAAGAACCGGGACACAATCGCAGTAGTTCTCCCTGCGCTACCTTAGCCGATATAATGGAACGTAAGGTACCAAAACAAGGGAGCCGGTCTAACCCAACTGTAGACCCAAGACATGATTCAGAGCTGATGCATATAGTCCTATAAGTTCGGGGTGCCGCACTGTTGAAAGTGTTCAGACTTGTCTTGCCGTATTATGGGGCGCCATAAGAAACCCCTGGCAAACTGACCGTAGCAAGGTGTACGGATGCAATATCAAATAAACATTTATGAGAAAAAAATGCTCAAATAAGAATAGTAAGCTGACGCTATATATGATCTCCCATTGATGAATAATACATTTAAGTGTATGTTTACAATGGATGCATTAAGTGGAGAGAAATAGGACTATTTGACATGTCCTATCAAGGGGCAGGCTGTGTACGGATAGATAAAGCAGGTATAACGATCGTAAATAGATTCCACCTGGGTATTTCCTTCTATGCACTGATACGTCTCCAACATATCTACTTTTCCAAACACTTTTGCCCTTGTTTTGGACTCTAACTTGCATGATTTGAATGAAACTAACCCGGACTGACGCTGTTCTCAGAACTACCATGATGTTGTTTTTTGTGTAGAAAAGAAAAGTTCTCAGAATGTCCTCGAAATCCACGGAGTCACTTTTTGGAATTAATAAGAATTTTTGGCGAAATAATTAATGCCAGGGGGCCCACAGCCTGTCCACGAGACAGGGGGGAGCCCCCCCCCCCCCCCAGGGTGCAGCCTCCTATCTCGTGGGCCCCCTGGACCTCCACCGACGTCAACTCCAACTCCATATATTCACGTTCGGGGAGAAAAAATAAGAGAGAAAGTTTCATCGCGTTTTACGACACGGAGCCGCCACCAAGCCCTAATCTCTCTCGGGAGGGCTGAACTGGAGTCCGTTCGGGGCTCCGGAGAGGGGGATTCATCGCCGTCATCATCATCAACCATCCTCCATCACTGATCCATTGCCTACGAGCTTTTCACATATTGTTCTTCGCTTATTTACTTTTCCATTGCTACTGTTACGACTACTACAAAAACCCAAAAACATTTATCTTTACTTTTGCTATTGTTACCTTTATTATCATACCACTTTTGCTACTAAACACTTTGTTGCAGATACTAAGTTATCTAGGTGTGGTTGAATTGACAACTCAGTTGCTAATACTCAAGAATATTCTTTAGCTACCCTTGTGTCGAATCAATAAATTTGGGTTGATTACTTTACCCTCGAAAGCTGTTGCGATCCCCTATACTTGTGGGTTACCAAGACTAACTTCTGGCGCCGTTGCCGGGGAGCATAGCTCTATTCTCTGAGTCACTTGGGATTTATATTTGTTGATCACTATGAAGAACTTGAAAGACACTAAAACCAAGATTTTGCCCTCAACTACGAGGGGAGTTAAGGAACTGCCATCTAGCTCTACACTAGACTCTCCTTCCGTTATTAGTAGGCTTGCGACACCTAATCCTGCTACTGCTATGAATTCTGATTGTCACATGTTATTGATGATGCCACTTCTGCTATGCATGATGAAACTACTTTTGCGCGTGATACTACTTTGCCATTAGGTGAATTTCTTGATGAACAACTTGCTAGAGTTAGGGGGAATGAAAATATTTGAGAACCTATTATTGATGATAGTGATGATGAAGGTTCCCCCAATGATTATGTATTACCTATTGTTCCTAAGGGTTATGTTATGAATGAAGCAGCTGTTATGGAAATTCTTGCTTGCAATGATAGAAATGATCTTAAGAAATTATTAGCTAAATGGAAGCAGCAATCTCTTAATGCTAGAATGAAACCCGGTCCTGCTTTTGCCACTTCACCTATCTGTGTTACTGATAAGGATTATGAATTCTCTATTGATCCTGATATTATTACTTTAGTTGAATCTGATCCTTTTTATGGCCTTGAATCTGAAACTATTGTGGCACATCTTACCAAGCTGAATGATATTGCCACCCTGTTTACTAATGATGAGAAGTCTCGCTATTTATATATCCTTAAGATATTTCCGTTCTCATTAAAGGGTGAAGCTAAGACTTGGTATAATTCTCTTGCTCTTGGTTGTGTGCGTAGTCCCCAGGATATGATTTATTACTTCTCTGCTAAATATTTCCCTGCTCATAAGAAACAAGCTGCCTTGCGGGGAATATATAATTTTGTGCAAATCAAAGAAGAGAGTCTCCCACAAGCTTGGGGGAGGATTCTCTAGTTACTTAATGATTTGCCTGATCATCCTCTTAAGAAAAATGAAATACTTGTTATCTTTTATAACGGACTAACTGATGCTTCCAACGACTACTTGGATAGTTGTGCTGGTTGTGTTTTCAGGGAAAGAACAGTCGACGAATCTGAAATACTATTGCATAATATGTTGACTAATGAAAATAATTGGACTCATCCTGACCTAGTTCCTGAAGTAATTCCTGAACCAATTGAGCCAATTCCTGAGCCTATTCCTAAACCCACTCCGAAGAAGAGAGGTGTTTTATTTCTCAGTCCTGAAGATATGCAAGATGCAAAGAAATCAATGAAAGAAAAAGGTATTAACGCTGAAGATGTTAAGAATTTACCCCCTATTGAAGAAATACATGGTCTTAATTTACCGCCTGAAGAACCACATTGTCTTGATAACCCGACATAGGTAGTAAAGGTAAATTCTCTCTATAGATATGATAAAGTTGAAATACCCTCTACTAAATTTCATAGCCCATGCTTAGATGAATTGGATGACTTTATGGCTAGACAAAAAAGTTTTAATGCTTATGTTGGTAGAGAGTTAAAGAATAATGCTTTCGAGATAGGACGCGTAGGCGATAATCTAGCTAGAGTTAAAGATGAACTTCACCGCGTTAGAAAATATGCTTCTATGGTTGCTACTCAAGATGAGCAAGTACTTAAAGCTCAAAATGATTTGCTTGACGAATTGAATAATAAAAATGACTTTGTTGATAGAGTGGCTACTAGAACTGGTAGAATGACTCAGGAACCTTTGTATCCTGAAGGCCACCCTAAGAGAAGCGAGCAAGATTCTCAGAGAAACAATTTAGAGGCACCTAGTTCTTCTAAAAAGAAGAAAAAGAAAGACGATAGGACTTTGCATGCTTCTAGTGAACCCACTGTAGACACACCTGAGAATCCCAATGATATTTCTATTTCTGATGCTGAAACTCAATCAGGTGATGAACATGAACCTAGTGATAATGTTAATGATAATGTTCATGTTGATTCTCAACCTAGCAAAAACAATGATGTAGAGATTGAACCTGCTATTGATCTTGATAACCCACAATCAAAGAATCAACGTTATGATAAGAGAGATTTTGTTGCTAGGAAGCACAGTAAAGAAAGAGAACCTTGGGTTCAGAAACCCATGCCCTTTCCTCCTAAACCATCCAAGTCAAAGGATGATGAGGATTTTGAGCGCTTTGCTGAAATGATTAGACCTATTTTCTTACGTATGCGCTTAACTGATATGCTGAAAGTGATTCCTTATGCTAAGTATATGAAGGATATCACTACAAATAAAAGAAAGATACCGGAAGCTGAAATTTCCACCATGCTTGCTAATTACACTTTGAAGGGTGGAATACCAAAGAAACTTGGAGATCCGGGTGTTCCAACTATACCATGCTCCATTAAAAGAAATTATGTTAGAACTGCTTTATGTGATCTTGGAGCTGGTATTAGTGTTATGCCTCTCTCTTTATATTGTAGAATTGAATTGAATAAGTTGACACCTACTGAAATATCTTTCCAAATGGCTGATAAATCAACTGCTATACCTGTCGGTATTTGTGAGGATGTGCCTGTTGTGGTTGCAAATGTCACTATCTTAACGGACTTTATTATTCTTGATATTCCTGAGGACGATAGTATGTCTATTATCCTTGGTAGACCTTTTCTTAATACTGCAGGGGCTGTTATTGATTGCAACAAAGGCAATGTCACTTTTCATGTTAATGGTAATGAGCATACGGTACACTTTCCGAGGAAACAATCTCAAGTTCATAGCATCAATTCTATTGAAAAAGTTCCAACTATCATTTTTGGAGGTTTTGAATTTCCTCTTCCTACTCTCAAGTAAAAGTATGATATTCTTATTGTTGGGGATTTTCATATCCCCGTTGAGGTAACTTAGTGTTATTCGAAATTTCTCCGGTTCCGTGTTATTCGGAATGAGTTTGTTAACAAGACTTGATCAACCTTGTTAGTGGGTTCATTTTGATGATCACGAGATGGATGAAACTAGAAGGCACAACCTTCTGTGCCCTCTTTTTACTTTCTGTTATTTAGAATAAATAAAGCGAAATAGTATTATCTATCTATTTTCTGAATTATCCATGCATTAAAAAATTAGTCCGTAAATAAAAGTGCTCCAAATGCCCTGCAAATTTAGTATGATTTTTTCTGGAATATTTGAGAATTTTAGGCACTGAAAACACTGCAGGAGGGGCAAGCACCAGGCCACAAGAGAGGAGGGCGCCCCCCCTCTAGGGCACCCCCCTGTCTCGTGGGTCCCTGGTGGCTCCCCTCAACTTATGCCAGCACCCACACTCTTCATCTTCTACCCAAAAAAATCCCCATCTAGCTCAAGCACGAGTTCTAGCTCGTTTTGCTGCAATTTTCGATCTCTTAGCTCAAAGCTCCATTCACAAACTGCTTTGGGAGATTGTTGCTTGGTATGTGACTCCTCCATTGGTCTAATTAGTTTTTGTTCTAGTGCTTTATTCATTGCAAATTTTTGCTGTTTAGGTGACCATGTTCTTGAGCTTGCATGTTAAATTTTTGAGGTCCCAAGCAATTCCAATGCATGATATAGGCTTTAGGCTCTTGTAGGAGTAGTTGCTATCAATCTTGTTTAGTTTTATTCACTTTTATTTTGAAGTTACTAAAGTTTCAGAAATTTTCAAAAAATGTTAAGGAGGCTCTTTAAAGGCTCTTCTAGCCAAAGCTCTCAGGAAAAACAAGCCAAAGAGAAGGAAAAGGCCAAGTATAATCTTCCTCGTTTAGCGGAAGTACGGTCATGTGAATGGCCATGCAAGGATTTCTTGAAAGAAGCCTGAATTCATGAAGACTTTTATGCTTTAATCGAGACTGCAAGCCTCACCGGTTTTATCAACGACCGAATCGATCAGTATCTCTTACTTACCAATACTTTCGTGCAAAACTTTTATTATTATCCTAAGAAATCACCGCCTGCAGTATCATTTCATTTATATGATGAATTCAAAGAAATGTCTTTACGTCATTTTTGCGCGGTATGTAGGATACCTTCTGAGGGAGAATTAGATGAACCCCATCGTGATGATGTGGGTGGCTTTGTTAATACTATTGTTGTAGAGAAGCCAAAGAAGGGCTCCGAGGCAAAGGTCTCTAGCATACACTTTCCCGTTTTACGCTATTTTTCTATATTTGCTAGTAGATGCTTGATTGGTCGTGGAAATAGTGGAAATTTGAGCATTCCTGATATTATCATTCTTCAACATGCTTTGCTTGGGGACAATACTTTTAGTATGGGTGCCATAATTGGAGGTATCTATCCTGCACGTCTTGCTAAATATTTTCAGATACCCATTAGGCACCATGAGGAGGATGAGATAAAATTTCATCCTCACATTTTAGATTACAAGAGCATGGTAGCACACAAGTTTATTGTTGACAACGAAGAAAAGATGCTCTTGTATAAACTTAGATTTAATAAGAAATACATTGAGATTATTATTTTGCCTGCGCCTCTGTTGTTTGATTTGCTTGCAGAAAATCGTCTTGTCACGCCGGAAGCGGTGACCATCTAGCCCAAGCTTTCACTCCTGAACCTGAGCCAGAACCTGAACTGGACCCTTATCGTGCATCATCTATCCAGTGGGATCCGGAGATGACTAGCCAGTGGTATCCTCATTACACCTCCCACTACATCGGGGAGAGTAGTGCGGTCCTTGGTATTAGACCAACTTAGGCCAAAAGCCTAAGCTTGGGGGAGTACGTATTTCTCACCGACTTTACATTCATGTTCACACACTAGTCGTCGGTGATCATACTCTTTCATTGTATTATCCATGTTAGTTTAAGTTTATTTTTCTAGTTTTCTTCTTGTGTGTTTGATAAACCTTGAGAAAAAACCAAAAAAATTAGTTAGTTTAAATT
Source organism: Triticum timopheevii (assembly GCA_963921465.1). Classification (NCBI taxonomy): domain Eukaryota; kingdom Viridiplantae; phylum Streptophyta; class Magnoliopsida; order Poales; family Poaceae; genus Triticum; species Triticum timopheevii. The sequence continues at coordinate 66,094,534 of OY997271.1, forward strand.
CTGTGCTTGTAGTAGGAATTAAAATGAAAACCCCCAAAGATTTCTAGTTCTTCTTCTTACTTGTTGGGAGCTTTCCCGTGTAAATAGTTTTATTTTCTTTTCTTTCCTTTGTGGGTCGAGAAGACCATATTGAAAATGTTTAGTGGCTCTTATATGCATGATTGTTTATTTAATTCAGAGCCCATATTACCCTGTCTTCTCTCTCAAGTTGAATGCGTGCAGATTCCGTTCGGTCGTGCAAGTGAAAGGCAATAATGACGATATATGATGGACTTATTGGGATGAGAAAAGCTGGTATGAACTCGACCTCTCTTGTTTTTGTAAATATGATGAGTTCATCGTTCCTGAGTCAGCTATTATGAATTAAACATATTTGCAATGACATTTAGAGATTATAGTTGCTTGTGCCATGCTTGATTAGCTATGAGTTATAATGGTTTACCTTGCGTGCCAACATGCTATTAGAATGATTATGATGTGGTATGATGGGATGGTATCCTCCTTTGAATGTATTAAGTGACTCGACTTGGCACATGTTCACACATGTAGTTGAATCAAATCAACATAGCCTTCACAATATTTATGTTCACGGTGGATTATATCCTACTCATGCTTGTACTCGGTGTGAGTTAATTTTAATGCATGCTTACGACTGTTGTCGCTCTCTTAGTTGGTCGCTTCCCAGTCTTTTGCTAGCCTTCACCTGTACTAAGCGGGAATACTGCTTGTACATCCAAACTCCTTAAACCCCAAAGTTGTTCCATATGAGTCCACTATACCTTCCTATATGCGGTATTTATCTGTCGTTCCAAGTAAATTTGTATGTGCCAAACTCCAAAAGTTCAAATGAAATTCTGTTTTGTATGCTAGAGCAGCTCATGTTTCAACTAGGGCTGCCTATATCTTCCATGCTAGGTGGGTTATTCTCACGAGGAGTGGACTCCGCTCCTCATTCAAGAGAAAGGGTCGGTAACCGGGATGCCCAGTCCCATGATCTAAAAAGATCAAAGCAAATCAAAATAATTAAACAAAACTCCCTCAGGGCTGTTGTATGTTGGAGGCACTCGTTGTTTCGAGCAAGCCATGGATTGATGCTTGTTGGTGGTTGGGGGAGTATAAACCTTTACCATTCTGTTTGGGAACTGCCTATAATGCATTTAGTATGGAAGATACACCCATGTCATAGTTGTTGTGTTGACAGCAAAAGTATGCCGCTCATAATGTTATTCAATCTCTATTTTAAAATCGAGCTCTGGCACCTCTACAAATCCCTGCTTCCCTCTGCGAAGGGCCTATCTATTTACTTTTATGTTGAGTTATCATCCTTCTTATTAAAAAGCACCCGCTGGAGAGCACACTGTCATTTGCATTCATTATTATTGGCATATATTGGGTATGACTTGACTGGATCTCTTTTACCATGAACTACAATCTTTAGTCAGTCCTTGATCTTTAAAGGTTCTCTGCATTTACGTTTTGCGGTCTCAGAAAGGGATAGCGAGATACCATTTTGTTATATCAAGTTATGATTATTTTGAGAAAGTGTTGTTATCCGACTTTTATTATTATGGCTCGCTACCTGATTATGCTATTGATATGAGTAATTGTGAGACCTACGTGTTACTGTGAGCATGGTTAGTTCATAATATTTGCTGAAACCTGAATGCTGGCTTTTCATGTTACAACAACAAGAGCAAACAGAGTTTGTAAAAGTTTTTCTTTATCACTTTCAGTTTATCAACTGAATTGCTTGAGGACAAGCAAAGGTTTAAGCTTGGGGGAGTTGATATGTCTCCAACATATCTACTTCTCCAAACACTTCTGCCCTTGTTTTGGACTCTAACTTGCATGATTTGAATGAAACTAACCCGGACTGACGTTGTTTTCAGCAGAACTACCATGATGTTGTTTTATGTGTAGAAAAGAAAAGTTCTCGGAATATCCTGGAAATCCACGGAGGCACTTTTTGGAATTAATAAGAATTTTTGGCGAAAGAATTAATGCCAGGGGGCCCACAGCCTATCCACGAGACAGGGGGTGCCACCCCCTAGGGCGCGGCCTCCTATCTCGTGGGCCCCCTGGACCTCCACCGACATCAACTCCAACTCCATATATTCACGTTCGGGAGAAAAAAATCAGAGAGAAAGTTTCATCGCGTTTTACGACACGGAGCCTCCGCCAAGCCCTAATCTCTCTCGGGAGGGCTAATCTGGAGTCCGTTCGGGGCTCCGGAGAGGGGGATTCGTCGTCGTCGTCATCATCAACCATCCTCCATCACTGATCCATTGCCTACGAGCTTTTCACATATTGTTCTTCGCTTATTTACTTTTCCGTTGCTACTGTTACAACTACTACAAAAAGCCAAAAACATTTATCTTTACTTTTGCTATTGTTACCTTTATTATCATACCACTTTTGCTATTAATCACTTTGCTGCAGATACTAAGTTATCAAGGTGTGGTTGAATTGACATCTCAACTATTAATACTCAAGAATATTCTTTGGCTCCCCTTATGTCGAATCAATAAATTTGGGTTGAATACTTTACCCTCGAAAGCTGTTGCGATCCCCTATACTCGTGGGTTATCATGCACAACGCCTGTTGCCTCCTTGGTTGTCTCTCCTATGTGAGTCCGGCAATCCGGCTCTTCTGAGGATGCTGCACTAAAGCGATGTCCTGAAAGGTAAAAGGGAAAGATTATGAAGGCATTTGGGCGGTTACCCGCACTATTGACTGAGTTGTTGTTGCGCCTTCGCCTATGCCCATGGTATCTTGAGTGCGTAATTGTGTACGAGTGGCACGAATGCTGCTTTGATGGGGCTTGAGCGGAGGCCGGATTGCTAATCACGCTCTTGGCGTTCCTGATGATCCTGTTGCAGGGTGCTCCGGACTCGCTTGACGGTGCTTGAGGTTGTCGTCGCCGGATTGGTGGTTTGCCGGAGGAGGCCGCATTATACTTCTGCCGCGAGGGCTGCAGTATGCTCTTCTGTACGGAGAGAGCGGTCCATGTTTCCGTCGACTGTTATGACCCCGCGCGGACCTGGCATCTTGAGCTTGAGGTATGCATAATGTGGTACCGCATTGAATCTACCGAATGCGGTTCGTCCGAGCAGTGTGTGGTAATCACTACGGAAAGGGACGATATCGAAGATTAACTCTTTGCTCCGGAAGTTGTCCGGGGATCCAAAGACCACTTCCAATGTTATAGAGCCCGTACAGCGGGCCTCTACTCCAGGAATTACTCCTTTAAAGGTGGTTTTGGTGGGCTTGATCCTTGAAGGGTCAATGCCCATTTTGCGCACTGTGGCCTGATAAAGCAGGTTTACGCTACTGCCGCCGTCCATAAGGACTCGCGTGAGGTGGAATCCATTGATGATTGGGTCTAAGACCAATGCGGCTGAGCTGCCGTGACGGATGCTAGTAGGATGATCCCTACGATCAAAGGTGATCGGACAAGCTGACCATGGGTTGAATTTGGGGGCGATTGGCTCCATCGCATAAACGTCCCGTAGTGCTCGCTTCCATTCCCGCTTGGGGATGTGAGTGGCGTAGATCATGTTGACCGTTTTCACCATGGGGGGGAATTTCTTTTGTCCCCCTGTGTTCGGACGCCGGGGCTCTTCGTCATTGTCGCTGTGCGGCCCCTTGTCCTTGTTTTCGGTGTTTATTTTGCCAGCCTGTTTGAACACCCAGCAATCTCTATTGGTGTGGTTGGCTGGTTTGTCCGGGGTGCCATGAATTTGGCACGAGCGCTCCAGTATGCGGTCCAGATTGGACGGTCCCTGATTATTTCTTTTGAATGGCTTCTTCTGCTGACCGGACTTGGATCCGCTGAATCCGGCGTTTACTGCCGTGTCTTCACTGTTGTCGCCTTTGTTCCGTCACTTATGTCTGTTGCGTCATGGCTTGCCGTTGTTATCGCGGACATTCGAAGTGCCAGAATGTGGCGTGGTGCCGCTGCAAGCCAACCAGCTGTCCTCGCCCGCGCAAAAGCGGGTCATTAGTGTTGTGAGAGCTGCCATGGACTTGGGTTTTTCCTGGCCCAGGTGTCGAGAAAGCCACTCGTCACGGATATTATGCTTAAAAGCCGCCAGGGCTTCGGTGTCCGGACAGTCAACTATTTGGTTCTTTTTAGTTAGGAACCGAGTCCAGAATTTCCTGACCGACTCTCCGGGCTATTGAGTAATGTGGCTTAGGTCATCAGCGTTTGGTGGTCGCACATATGTGCCCTGGAAGTTGTCGAGGAATGCGTCTTCCAGGTTTTCCCAACTGCCAATGGAATTTGCTGGCAGGCTGTTTAGCCAGTGCCGGGCTGGTCCTTTGAGCTTAAGGGTAGATACTTGATGGCATGTAGATCATCTCCGCGGGCCATGTGAATGTGGAGAAGGAAATCTTCGATCCATACTGCGGGGTCTATTGTGCCATCGTATGATTCGATGTTTATGGGTTTGAATTCATGATCCATCACTTCGTCAGTGAAGCAGAGGGGGTGTGCAGCACCTCTGTGCCGGGCTATGTGGCTATGTAGTTCACATTGGTCTGGTTTGTTGTGTTCGGCCCGGCCGGACTTATTGATAATGCATCCAGCGTGACGGTCATCGTCGCGCGCTGGGGCGCCCCCGCGATCCGTAGATCGATCTTGGCTGTCCTGCTTTGTTTTCCAGAATATCTTGCAGGTCTTGCCTGTTGCCCTGGGCCGTAGTGTATCGGCGTGGGGGTGCGGGCTGGTATTCGGGATAATATCCCGTTTTATCCCGGCCACGGGGTGGCCGGTCAGCCATTTGGTGCTCGAGTCCGTATTCCTCGGCTACCAGGACTTCAGTCCATCTGTCTATGAGCAGGTCTTGATCAGCTTGGAGTTGCTGCTTCTTCTTCTTTAGGCTCCTCGCAGTGGCTATAAGCCGACGCTTGAAGCGCTCCAGCTCCACGGGATCCTCAGGCACGCCGAACTCATCGTGGCCGAGGCTAATCTTGTCTTCAGAGGGGGGCATGTAGTTGTTCTCCTCCGGGTATCCGTCCGTCGCCTGTTCTTCTGGGCTGACCTGCTCATCTTCCTGTTCGGCCTGTTCGAAGGCGGGCTGGTCAGGGTTATATTCCTCTTCGGCGCCATCCGGATTGCTTTCATCTCTGGGGCTGGTATTGCTGTGGCGAGGCTTGGAGCGGCGCCGGTGATGCCCATGCTTTGCTTTTCCTCCTGAGGGGTTATCCTGTGTTGCCTCATCGCCATTGGTTTCCTTCGGAGTGTCCACCATATATATATCGTATGAGGAGGTGGTCGTCCACCGCCCTGTGAGCGATGGCTCCTATAATTGTCCTGCATCGTTGTCCATACCGTCGATGTCTTCGGAGTCGAAGTCAAGCATGTCGGTTAAATCATCGACCGTGGAAATGAAGTGGGTGGTGGGTGGGCAACGAATTCTGTCGTTGCCTGCTTCCCACTCAAGCCGGACATAGTTCGGCCCAAAGCCTCCTGACAAAGGGAGAGACTTTAATGAGTTCAGCATGTCGCCAAAGGGCGAGTGCTGAAAGATGTCCGCAGTGGTGAACTCCATTACCGGAGCTCAACCAGGCTCGGCGGGCTCGGGAACGCACGGACTGGAACCTACAATCGGATGAGGGTATGTCCTGCGGGGCGGGGTCCATCCCTGTGTCCCTAGGCAACGCAGCCTGCTCCGGATTTGAGTCCAGGGCTATTGCAGGGGTGATATCCCGAGTGTTGTCCGACAGCAGGTCCAGGCCATGCTCGTCGTGACTGTCCGGTGCTCCTGGCGTGGGCCCGAATCCGTCAAAGACCAAGTCTCCACGGATATCAGCCGTGTAGTTCAGGTTTCCGAACCTGATTTGGCGGCCAGGGGCGTAGCTGTCGATCTGCTCTAGATGGCCAAGCGAATTGGCCCGCAGTGCGAAGCCGCCGAACACGAAGATCTGTCCAGGGAGGAAAGCTTCGCCCTAGACCGTGTCGTTGACGATGATTGAAGGATCCATCGAGCCTGGCAGCGACAACACAGAGGAACTCTCAATGAAAGCACCAATGTCGGTGTCAAAACTGGCGGATCTCGGGTAGGGGGTCCCGATCTGTTTGTCTAGGCTGATGGTAACAGGAAGTAAGGGACACAGATGTTTACCCAGGTTTGAGCCCTCTCGATGGAGGTAAAACCCTACTTCCTGCTTGATTAATATTGAAGATTTGGGTAGTACAAGATTAGACCTACCACGAGATCGTAGAGGCTAAACCCTAAGAGCTAGCCTATGATGGTATGATTGTAATTGTGATCGGCCTTCTAAGGACCAACCTCTCCGGTTTATATAGACACCGGAGAGGGCTAGGTTTTACATGGAGTCGGTTACAAGGAAGGAAATATAATATCCGGATCGCCAAGCTTGCCTTCCAAGCCAAGGAGAGTCCCATCCGGACACGGGCCGAAGTCTTGAGTCTTGTATCTTCACGCTTCAATAGTCCGGACGTTGTGCACCGTCCGGCTGTCCGGATACCACCTAATCCAGGACTCCATCAGCGCAGCCTGGTCAACTTGGTCAACAACCGACATGCATCTGAAGTGGACTGTACATGGAGAGGGTGACAGCTGGGTCCACGGCCGCACGCAAGGAAATGCCTCCTTATTACACGCAAAATAATGATTCCTCCAACTGATATCGGGGACCCATCGAAAGGGCCTCTGTATTTTGCGAAAAAAATGTTACCGCCGCTGACAGCTCGGACCCACTAGCTATATCTTCGCACGCAAGGTAGTGCATCCTTATTACGCACAAAAAAATGAATACTACCCCCGTTAGTTGGGACCCAGTATAGTGGCAGGCTAACTTGTGGGCCTACTAAGTTGACGGGGACGGAGGGCTTTGTCAACTTAGTCAATATGCACGATTCTAGCTCTAGTCACCGTACGATGTCCATCCAACGGCCGTAGTGCTTCTTCAACCTCTGGTCTTCGTGCTCCAGCCGCCCAATGCAGCGCCGGTCGTGCCGCGTGCTCCTACCTCCCGTGGCCGGCTGTGATGCTGCGGAGGCCTCACCGCCCCCTACTACTCCCACCGCTGGCCAGGCCATTCCTCTACTCACCCACACCCCCTGTTATTCTGCAGCGACGGCAGCCTCACCCTCGTACTCCTCTTCACGTGGGCATCCACTGTTGTGTCTTCCCCGGCTCCGCGTTGTCCCCTTCCTAGGCCTCGTCGTCGTCCACCGCCGTGGTGCTCTCGGCGCGACGTGGTCAATGTGGTCAACGACCGACTTCCATCGGAAGAGTACTGTGCGTGGAGAGGCTGACAGCTGGGTCCATGGCGGCCGCAAGGAAGTGCCTCCTTATTACGTGCAAAATAATTATTCCTCCACCTGACAGTAGGGACCCACCGGACGGGCCACCAGTATTTCGCGAAAAAAAGTTTCCCCCCTGACTGCTGGGACCCACCAGCTACATCTTCGCACGCATGGAAGTGCGTCCGGGCAAAAAAACACAAACAATTCACCCCCCTGACTGCTGGGACCCACCAGCTACCTCTTCGCAGGCAAGGAAGTGCCTAATAGTCGGGACCAACCTGGTCGAAGCGTACGTAGCGTTGTCATTTTGGTCGCGAACGTGTACGTAGGATGTAGAGGCGTGCACGTGTCATAGTAGAGGCGCGCACGTAGCATGTACACGTACGTACAGCGGCCAGGGTGCAATAAAGAAAATACGGCCACGTATGTGTACATACGGGCGGGGTCTCGAACGCCTACTCGCCCATACGTACGGCGAGGGCTCGTGTACATGGCTGGGTCAGAACGGAGAAACAGCATCGTTGTTGTGTTCATGGGGAGGCAACGAAATGCGTCATGTTCATGGGGAGGCAACGGAATGTGTCGTGTTCATCAGGAGACAATGGAATGTGTGGGAGCCGACCGGCTGGGTCGGAATGGAATGCGTGATCGTGTTCATCGGGAGGTCTTGGACGGAACAGGCGATGGAAACAAGGCCTGGCGTACCGCACAACGGAGGAAACAGACCTCCTACGTTCGGAACGGGGTCCTGTTGATCGGGAGGGGTGTGGTGTACCACAAAACGGAGGAAACGGACCTCCTATGGTCGAAACGGGGGTCCTGTTTATCGGGAGGGGTGTGGCGTACCACAAAACTGAGGAAACAGACCTCCTACGGTCGAAACAGGGGTCCTGTTGATCAGGAGGGGTGTGGCGTACTACAAAGCAGACAAAACGGACTTGTGTTGGAGCGCTATGGTCGAAACTGGGGTCCTGTTCATCGGGAGGGGTGCGGCATACCGCAAAACGGGACTCCACGGGATACTGTTCAAATCCACCGCCGACCTCCTCCAACCTCCACGGGCTACTGTCGACCTCCTCCAGCCTCCACAGGCTCCTGTTCATTCAGCCTCTACCGCGCGCTACTCCACCGGCTACTGCTCAACCACCCCTCCACCATTTACTATTCATCTAGCCCTCCACACCACAGGGTCCTTTTCAACCACCCCTCCACGGCCACCCCTCCACCATCTACTGTTCATCCAGCCCGCCACACCACGGGGTCATGTTCATCCAGAGGCAACGCCACCCCTCACTGTTCATCCACCCACCCACCCACCCCCCCCCCCCCCCCCCGCAACACTCACTGTTCATCCAATCAATCGGCTTCGGTTAGCAGCAGTAACGAAGGAATCGCTCGATTGGGTTCAGTTAACAACCATCGATCAATCGCTCGGGTTCAGTAACGCGTAGCCTGCAGTGCAATCGCTCGGGTTCAGTTAGAGCCCAATGCCTCGCTCGGGTTCAGTTAGAGCCAACGCCTCGCACACACATGCGTATGTGTACGAGAGAAATGCGCATCGCTTGGCCCCCGACTTCCCACCGTAACAGGTAACTCCCCGAAATTTTCCTCCCCCTCGCTTCTACCACGGTTTTTCCGTCATGGACGGCCCAAAGAATGTCATGCAGCTGCGTCTCTGGCCCGCCCAGGACGAAATGCCCATTTTCTATCATGACTTTTTGTCATAGAAGTAGGAGCCCACCACATCTATGATGATACCGGGTTTTGTCACAATTATCGTCACAGAAGTGTCATATGTATGGTAGAAAAAAAATTGTTCACCCAAAATGTCACGGATGTGTCTTTTTTGTAGTGTTAATTGAACTCTAATTTATCATGAACTTAGTCCTAATAGTTATTTTGCATGTCTATGTTATTATAGATCAATGACCGTGCTACCGTTCCTTTGAATTTTAATGCGTTCCTAGAGAAAGCCAAGTTGAAAGTTGATGGCAGCAATTACACGGAGTGTGTCCATATCTTGAGGATTATCCTCATTGCTGCACAGAAGAATTACGTCCTGGAAGCACCGCTGGGTGCCACGCCTACTGCAGATGCTACTGATGACGTTAAGAACGTATGGTAGAGCAAAGCTAATGCTTTACGGCTTAGAATCGGGACTTCAAAGGCGTTTTGAACGTCATGGAGCATATGAGATGTTACAAGAGTTGAAGTTAATATTTCAAGCAAATGCCCGAGTTGAGAGATATGAAGTCTCCAACAAGTTCTATAGCTGCAAAATGGAGGAGAATAGTTCTGTCAGTGAACACATACTCAGAATGTCTGGGGCAGTTTCGCTTTGACTTTGCCATCCTTCTTATCAATAAGATCCTTCTTATCCGCCAATAGTTATTGTTATTCCTTATCAATAACATGTATATCAAATCTACATTTCACTTTGCCATCCTTCTTATCCGCCAAATACTTGGGGCAGTTCCACTTCCAATGACCAGTCCCTTTGCAGTAGAAGCACTAAGTTTCAGGCTTAGGTCCAGACTTGGGTTTCTTCTCCTGAGAAGCAACTTTATTGTTGTTCTTCTTGAAGTTACCCTTCTTCCCTTTGCCTTTTTTCTTCAAACTAGTGGTCTTGTTGACCATCAACACTTGATGATCCTTCTTGATTTCTACCTCCACAGCCTTTAGCATCGCGAAGAGCTTAGGAATAGTCTTGTTCATCCCTCGCATATTATAGTTCATCACGAAGCCTTTATAGCTTGGTGGCAGTGATTGAGGAACTCTGTCAATGACACTATCATTAGGAATATTAACTCCCAGCTGAGTCAAGTGGTTATGGTACCCAGACATTCTGAGTATGTGTTCACTGATAGAACTATTCTCCTCCATTTTGCAGCTTTAGAACTTGTTGGAGACTTCATATCTCTCAACTCAAGCATTTTCTTGAAATATTAACTTCAACTCTTGGAACATCTCATATGCTCCATGACGTTCAAAACGTCTTTGAAGTCCCGATTCTAAGTCGTAAAGCATGGCTCACTGAACTATTGAGTAGTCATCAGCATTGCTCTGCCAAACGTTCTTAACGTCATCAGCAGCATCTACAGCAGGTGTCGGTGTCAAAACCGGCGGATCTCAGGTAGGGCGTCCCGAACTATGCGTCTAAGGCTAATGGTAACAGGAGGCAGGGGACACGATGTTTTACCCAGGTTCGGGCCCTCTCGATGGAGGTAATACCCTACTTCCTGCTTGATTGATCTTGATGATATGAGTATTACAAGAGTTGATCTACCACGAGATTGTAGAGGCTAAACCCCAGAAGCTAGCCCATTATTATGATTGTTGTTGTCCTACGGACTAAACCCTCCGGTTTATATAGACACCAGAGGGGGCTAGGGTTACACAGAGTTGGTTACAGAGAAGGAGATCTATATATCCGAATTGCCAAGCTTGCCTTCCATGCAAAGGAGAGTCCCATCCGGACATGCGACGAAGTCTTCAATCTTGTATCTTCATAGTCCAACAGTCCGGCCAAAGTATATAATCCAGCTATCCGAGGACCCCTTAATCCAGGACTCCCTCAATAGCCCCTGAACTAGGCTTCAATGACGATGAGTCCGGCGCGTAGATTGTCTTCGGCATTGCAAGGCGGGTTCCTTCTCCGAATACTCCATAGAAGATTTTGAACACAAGAATCGTGTCCGGCTCTGCAAAACAAAGTCCACCACCGTAGAGAGCACAATATTCCACAAATCTAATCTACTGACAACTTTTCATAGCTTGACGTCACGCCACGGCCTGGTCATTATTCGAACCGTTTTTCATAACCTGCCACCGCACATATCGCGAGGCGGTTTTATCGGCACGTCTTGTCGAAGCAGAGATCGTGTCCCCTCATCACGGGATTCTCATCAATATGGGCATGGGTAACCCAACTACGCAATCAATCGTGGCGCTTGGGAAATAAGCGATTTTAAAGGGCAAGTGGGGAGGCACAGGATCTATGCTGCCTTTATAAGGGGATAAGAACTCCCTCTTTCACCCACGCCTTCTTCTTCTGCTCATCCATCCCTTCTTGCTCAAGCCCTAGCGCTCAGGCATTTCGTCTTGTCCGCCCAAAAAGGTTTCCTGAAAAATGTCCGGATCCGGAGAAGGAGGCAAGTGGATGGCCTCTACCGTCCGGGAGATGGATATCAAAAAGCTTCGGGGGGGGCGGGTATTTGGCCAAGAGAATCGGCCATCGTCTTCCGACGGTGGGACAAATTGTCCCCACCCCGGAACCGCACGAGAGTGTGGTATTCCTCCCTCATTTTGTCCGCGGGCTAGGGTTTCCCCTCCACCCATTTGTTCGCGGCATCATGTATTATTATGGGATTTATTTCATGATCTGTCCCCCAATTCCTTCCTCAACATTTCGACATTCATCGTCATGTGCGAGGCCTTCCTTCGCGTCCCGCTGCACTTCGGCTTATGGCTGAAGGTTTTCAATGTGAAGCCCAAGGTAGTGAGCGGCGAGCATGCTGAATGCGGAGGCGCCATGGTGAGCAAGATGCCCAACGTTACATGGCCAACAGGTACTTTGAATGATTCCGTCAAGGAGTGGCAGCAGGAGTGGTTTTACATCACCGAGCCGCGCGGCAAGGGATGGGATGCCGCTCCAGAGTTCACACCCGGTGCCCCCTGTGACTTATGTCCTGGCCCGAGAAGGGCCCAAACAGGGCTTCGTTTGAGGAGCTATCGGAGCTCCAGACGCGCGTCCAAGACATGGAAGACAAGAACATCAAGCTGGTCATTGTAGTCCAGGTGATGTTAGTTCGCCAGATTCTACCTTGTCAACACCGGGCTTGCAATTTATGGGAGTTCGACCCGGCCAAGCACCAGGCCTTGTCAGAGTTCTTTGGCTCCTCGCATAAGGACATCTGGAAGGTGCTTTTCAAGTCCGGAAAATCATGGCCGGACTCCGAGGACCGCGGGTACCAACTGTCCCGCCCGGCAAGTTCGGTAAGTGATTGTTCTTTGACAATTCATATGTTTTATTCGCATATCCTTAGGAAAATGCTTGATGTGATTCCCCAAATTTCCTTGGGCTGGGCGAAGAAGGCGGGGTGGATCAACTGTCCGGCCCCACTGCCAAAAGAACTAGCCGGCCCGCTTCTGAAGATGTTGGTCCTGGCGCCTTACAAGTCACCGAATAAGAAGGCCGAAAAGGAGGCCAAGAAGACCAGGGGCGGCCTCCGTCGTCGTGGCGCTTCAGACACAAGATCTGAAGACTCCAATGCCCATTCTTCCTGCGAAGAGGATGAGGAGGAGGAAAGAGATGAATCCCCCGCGGGGGGGAGAAAGAAAAGGACAGCCTCCACATCCTTGGAGGCCGAGTCGCTTAAGAGGGGAAAAACTCCTCTTCCAGAGGAGTCCACCGCCGCCGCCGATAGCAGCCCGGAGTGGGATCCCAGGGCCAAGCCCCTGGTGAACTCGTGAGTGTAAAATCCGAACATGCTCATGTGTCCAGACTTGTTATGGCGTGATATTTTAATCTGAGCCGTACTTTTTTAGTCTGGCGAGGTCCCGTGCCGAACAATCCTAATCAGAGGATTTGCTGGGTTCGGATGCAATGGAGAGCGGGACACCCCCGAAGGCCCCCTCCCCCAAACATATGAATGACACCGTGGTTTCGTCCTAGAAGGACCCAGGCCATGGAGTGGGGGGAGATCACAAAGGCGGCGCCAGGAGGCCAGCCTTCAGGGTCAGGACGCACAGGAGAGAACGCTCCTGTGGACATCTACGATGGGGGTTATCTTGAATCCGGCCACCAGCCGGACACTATTCCGGAGACCCATAAGGTCCCAGGATCAGGCATGCGGCCTCCGTCTGCTGGAGGAGGTATGTCTACTCCACCGGCCACCTCCGTCCAACCGGAGGTGCCGGATACTTTATTGGCGGCGCTGAAGGGTGCCTCCGTCGTTGATGAACACCATGCCCGTATGGGTGCAGTGATTGAGAAGATTCAGTCCGCTGAGAGTGGACTGAATGAATCCTGTATCAGCCTCATAAGAGGCTTTTAGGTATGTTTGTATGAGGTTTGGAAGAGTGTCATAGTATAGATAGCAGCGCCAAATACACTGTTCGGTGAAAGAAAGAACTGGACAGAGGATCAAATTTATGCTCGCAGGAGACTCACTTGATGACATCTATCACTCTTTTTAATAGGCAGGTGTCTGTGGCGACTGCCGCCTCTCATGCTGCGGAAGTATCCGGACTAAGGCATAGTCTGGAGCGGGCCGAAGGAGAACTTGGCCGAGTGAAGAAACAGCTGGAGGATAACCAAGGTATGCAGAGACCTTGTTTATTTAGCACAAATGAATAAGTGTGCATGATGAAAATATTTTTGTAATGTGCTCTAGGGGCGACGGCCGAAATTGAGGCTCTTAAAAAGGCTGTGGCCGAAGCCGAGAAGAAGGCAGCCGCAGAGCAAGCTCTTCGTGAGAAGCACGAGGCCAGAGTTATTGAGGCTGAGCGAGAGCTTCAAGAGGCCGTGAAGAAATGCGAGACCTTGGAGAAGAATTTAGCAGGGAAAGAATCCGAACTCTCCCAGGCTTGCCAAGCCGCAAGTGATGCCTGGGGGGGAAGCCCAAGGTGCCCTGAAGGAAATCCAGGAGGCGAGGAAGATTGCGGCTGGTAAGGCTTTTTCTGTACAAAGAGGGTACGTGAAAGGAGAAAATCAAGTTGAGAGTTTAAATTCTGGTTTCTCCAGGGGTATTTGCAGAGCTGCCACGCAGCATATCTAATGCTGCCCAATTCTACGGAGCTAAAGAGAGGAATACTGCGGATAAGCTCTTCTGGATGCATTATCTGGTGCCAAATTATCCGGTGCCGTTTTCCGATCAACTGAAGCAGCTGGTCGAACGGCATAAGGCGGCTGAGCTAGCCATGAAGGATTTGATTATCTGGCTGTGGCCCGCCGAGCCGATTCCAAGCAGTTACATCGGGCTCGCGAAGCGGATTGTGAGTGCCTGCCCTCGACTCGAAGTCATCAAGCGGTCGGTCTGCATAGAAGGTGCGTGAGGCACTACGCAGCCATGCGGGGCGAGGTGGCAAGCGGAGCTGACAGAGACGCCATCGTGGCAACCGGTGGCTCACTTGGCGGTCGCTTCTCTACACTGTTGGGGCGACCGGACGGGCATTAAATGCCTTTGTCCCCTGCCGTCAGAGTTAGGTAGGGGACACCGTTGGTCACTGTTACACCAACCTGCATTTTTACCTTTCTACCCCCTCTTCTTACGCTGCCACCTGTTGGTGCCCCCTTTAGACTATAAAAGGGAGGCCCATGCGCACGTAGAAGGGGTTCGGGTTTCGGTGGATCTAAGGGACACAAGATTAGGGTTCGACACACACACACCACACCACCGTGCGCTCGCATTCGAGCAAGATCAAATAAAAACACAAAGCAGCAGTAGGAGTTTTATCTCTCCGGCGAGCTCCGAAGCTGGGTAAAAATCGCCCGTCCTCCCACCACGCGCGCGCCCGGGCCTCGATCCGCTCTGCGCGCGGCCTCCGCCCCCTCGCCGAACCAGAAAGGGGCACCCCGTGCCCCATAGGTGCCCGGCGGCCGCGGATACAGACCCCGCTCCCCCGACAGCTTTGGCGCGCCAGGTAGGGGGTGCGTCGAGGTCGTGAGCATCCGATCCGGTCTCCGCGCGCGCTGCATCAACGCCTTCATCAACATGCCACCGAAGAAGAAGCCTTCGGAGGTAGCCGCTCCATCTACATCGATTCTGCCGCCACCGCCGGAGCGAACGGACGGTGGAGTGGACGCCGGCGGAGGAGCGGGCGCCGACGGTGGAACTCACATCGTCACCAGATCCAAAAACAAGGCTCCGCAAGCGTCGGCGACCATGCAGACACCGCACCCTTCCTAGGAGGTGCAAGGTCGACAACGCCCCGGTGCTCCTAGCACCGTGCTCGCGTTGGAACAAGGCCAAGCTGGCGGATCGCGAGACGCTCGAGGTCAGCATGCTCGCCCGCATGCTGGCGCGAGCGAGGTGCGGTCCCCAGGGCGGGATATTGCACCTCCCAATCCAGTTGGGAGTCCGAGCACATCCTGCTCCTCGCGCCGCTCATCGCCGCCACCACCCAAGACAGCAGAGGAAGCGCTGGCTCGAGCCTAGCTGCTCCTAGACTACCCTCCGGTGCCGCACAAGATCGACGACTGGAGGATGACCATATACAGTCTCATCGCCTTCGCCAACGGCGAAAAGCCCCGGCAACCGAGCGCATCGAGGCCCCGGCAAGGCGTCCAAGCGCAAGCCGACGCCGACAAGACCGCTGGGGGGGGCCACCTCTGTGCACTCCCAGCCCCGAGGGCCAAGATCGCCGGCTCGTCGGATCAACCCCGACGGCGACTCCACTGCGTCGTCGGAAGGAGAAACTCAAGTCCGGCAAGTGTAGCCCTGATGCCCACTCCGGCAAGCGCACCTCCCCGGAGTGCTGCGCTGCCGTCGAGAGCGCACCATCGAGCTCCACCGGCAAGTGCAAGAAAGCAAAGGCAGATCCGCCAAGGACCAAGCCCGGCAAGAACAGCTCTGGTACCTGCTCCGGCAAGCACGCCTCCCCGGAGTGCCGCGCTACCGTCGAGGATGCACCATTGAGCTCCACCAGCCATTAGGGCGAAGAAAGCGTCCAGTTTCAAGCTTTAGCATTGTATTCCCTGAGAATCCGTACCTTGTACGAAGAACCTGTGCGCAGAAGGGTCGAATCGTAGCTAAGTTGCGCCCTTGATCCGTTTCGAGTCCGCTCAACGACGAAAGCGCGCCGCAACTAGCCCGACGAGTTCTTCCTGCCGGAAGCAACACCGCCAGCGGGCTGCTGATGTCCCGCACTCAGCAAGTGTGTTAGCGCCGGCAGGTTCCCTGAAAGCGCGGGGGGGTGAAAACGTACGAGGGAGGATGTCAAGGGAGGAGCGCGGCCTCGCCGGACCGCGGAAGACAGAAAAGCTAAGTCACCCGAGCTTGAGTGCATAGCTCCTTTTTAGTTTTAAGCGCTTATGTTATGTTCCTTGAACGTTCGTCCCTTGTACGAAAAACCCGTGCGCTGAGGAGCCAACTCGTGGTTAAGTTGCGCCCTTGCTTTGTTTTCGAGTCCGCTCAACAATACAAGCGCGCTGCAACTGGCCCGAGAAGGTTTCTTGCCGGGTACAACACCGCCAGCGGGCTGCTGACGTTCCGCACTCAGCAAGTGTGTAGCACCGGCAAGTTCCCTAGAAGCGTAGGGCAAAAACGTTACAAGGGATGTAATGAAGTCGAGGATGTAACGTGGCAAACCTTGCCATGGGGGGCCCTTTGTATGAGAAACTTGTGCGCAGAGGAGCTAACTCGTGGTTAGGTTGCGCCCTTGCTTTGTTTTCGAGTCCGCTCGACAATGCAAGTGCGCCGCAACCGGCCCGAGGAGGTTTCTTGCTGGGTACAACACCGCCAGCAGGCTGCTGACGTTCCGCACTCAGCAAGTGTGTTAGCGCCGGCAAGTTCCCTAGAAGCGTAGAGTGTAAACATACAAAGGGCGAAACATGGCGTCGCATTGCCCAACTTGAAGTTACATTGCAAAGAGTAATTTATTACAGCGCTGTCTTAGTTATTTTTGTGACTATAATAACAGCGACAAGGAGAAACCAGAAGGGCGCACTGGCGAAGAGGCCCCGGCAAGCCGACTTCACCGGAGGCTGCGATTGCCAAGATCCCGGCGCGGCAAGTCAGGGTCCCCGGGGGCTGCAACGCAGGCGGCAAGGACAGAGCAAGGCGCGCCGGCACCTAGGTCCCGGTGGAGCCAAAGTTGCCGGGGGCTGCAAATATCAAGATTCACCTCCGGCAAGCCAGAGTCGCCGGGGGCTGTAATACCAGATAAGTTTTTCATCCCTCGTCATGCATCCTCTTATGGGCTGGGAAAGCGAGGCCGCGTCTTTGAACGATCATGCCTTGTACGAAAAAAACCTGTGCACGGAGGAACCAGTTCGTAGCTAGTCGCGCACCGACCATTGTTTCGAGTCCGCTCGACAATATTGGGTGAACTGCGGCTAGCTCAACGACAAGGTTTCTTGTCAGTCGCGGCACCGCCGGCAGAGAACCAACTCGTAGCTTGTTGCCTTACTGTCGTTTCGAGTCTGCTCAACGACTTAAGTAAGCCGCGACTAGATCCGCGACAAGGTTTCCTGCCGGTTGGAGTTCCGTTGCCAACGTTCCGCACTCGGCGCTCACGGCAAGGTGTCCGCGCCGGCAAGTTCCCTAAAAGCGTAGGGTGAAAACGTACAAGGCGCACAATCAAGTAAAGGACTTAATCCGGCAAGCTTTCCCCTCTTTTCATTAAAAAACATCCCAATTTAGTGCAAGTCCATGGAGGATGAAAAACATGATAGAGAGGATTACAAACTTTAAATACAGCTGAGGCCCGAAGGCTTACAAATTAAAAGATAAGATGCCCGTAATCCCTCTCCTGTTTCTCTCTTCAGGAGGTAGGTCAAGGAGGCCCCGGCAAGAGAAGCTTGCCGGGGAGGGCAAAAGAAGCGCCTAGGCGAGCTACGGGTGCCAGAAGACACCAAGAGAACTTCTCGGGGACCGGCCAGGAGCTTGGCGGAGACGGAGGCGCCGGAGGCAGAGCTCGAAGACGGGGCGGCAGGACGTTAGCACGCTGTTGAGGGCACCTTGCCCTCGTACTCTGGCTTGACGGCCTTGCCGCCACCCCTCTTCCTCTTCCGCCGCCTCCCTACGCCAGCCGCCCAAGGAGACGGCCCCGGGGAGTTCAGAAGGCCGGCGACCCGGATGATGGGGTCGCCGGTGGCGCGCGTGAGGCAGCGTCCGACGCCTAGTCGGACCCGCCGTCCTCGTCGTCGCTGTCGCTCCCCTCCTCGGCACTCTCGCTCGAGGAGGGACCTTCGCTATCGGAGGAGCTGTCCACGTAGCATCTCGCCCGGATGCCGGAGTCCCCGAAGACCTTGACGGCGAGAAGGTTGCCCTCCATTAACTTAAAATGGAGGGTAAACCCCGCCGTCAAGCTATGGATGCGGGCGAACGTCTTCCACCCTCGATCGAAGTACATCACGCCGGGGGCTGGGGATACGACACTAACTCGAGTGCCGCTGATCCCACAGCCCCTCATGCATAACTCCAGCATCTCGGGCGGGTCCGGCTCCATCGCGCTCGCAAACGGAACCGGAAGCCGGAGGCGTCGACGAGGTGCCCGGCGCAGCTTGACGAAGAACTCCCAGGGGTCGTCCCCAATGTGGACCGCCTCGAGGAGAGGAGCCGCCGGCGGAGCCGGGGATGGTGCACCACCACGGCCGCCTCTTCCCCGAGCGCCTCGGCCATGCCCTCGACCTCGTCCCCGGCCTCGCCCCCTCCCTCTTCCCCTCGCGGCCGGCTCCGCCACCGCAGGGGTGAGGGAGGGAAGGATGCGCTGTCTGGCGGCAACCCTCGCCGCCACCGACGAAGGGCCAGGGTTCCTTTCTCCATGGCGAGTGGGAGAAAGGGGAGCAGAAGTTAAAAAGAAAAGAAGGAGATGAAGGAGTGTGGGTTTCTGTGTCCCCCCTCCCTGCCCTTTATAAAGGAGCAGGGTGGGAGCCCGGCCGCCCCGCTCGGCGAATCAAGGCACGGGAGAGCGGAGAATCGGGGCCGACCCGCTGCCTCTGCTCGCGCCGGCCCGGATTCCCCTATCTCACTGTCCGTGACCCCAAGCGCATGGGAGCCGCATGGCAGGGATGCAGCGCCGAGTGGACGGGTGAGGCGGTCTTGCCCCACCCCGTGAGCATGGGAGCGGACGCCTCAAAAGCCGCGAACTGGCCCCGTCCAGTAAATGCACCACGCCCCCACGCCTACCTCCGTTTAGGTAGGAGGGCGTGGGCCGTCCCCTTCATCATGGCTTGATGCATGCTCGCGAGGCTCCGCCCCGCACGCACCGCCCACGTCGTCCACGATGCCGCGTTTGACGCGTGCCACTCCGAGCGTGCGTGGTGGAAGCGGAGTTCGATTTTGTGTGGACCCAGGCCACGCGTGCCCGTGCACTATTTTGGGCCTGGCCCAACAACGCTCGGCACCGTGTATGGCCCAGGCCCGGGGGCTTCTGTCGGTGTACTAAAGTAGGGGGGTACGTTAGTACCCCGAACTTGTGCACGGGCAGTCACAATGACCCGCGGCAGGGCTTGCCGGGCGTCCGCCAAGATCCTCCGCAGCTACTTTTGATGCCATTCAAGAATAGAGTACTCAAGCTAAAGCCCCGGCAAGAGGAGCTTGCCGGGAAGGCCAACCAAGGCCCCGGCAAGAAGAGCTTGCCGGGAAGAAAACAAAGGCCCCGGCAAGAGGAGCTTGCCGGGAAGGCCGACCAAGGCGCCTCCAGAAGACTTGCCGCGGCGCCCCGCGCATCCCGGCAAGGCCCGACGGCCGGCAAGCTTGCCGGCACGACGATAGGAGGACCGCGGCAAGTCACTTGCCGCGGCAAGATTGCCAACCAAACTCCAGCACATCCGGCGACGTGTCATCACGAGGCCATCCCAAAGGCACGTGGCGAGGCACTACGCAGCCATGCGGGGCGAGGTGGCAAGCGGAGCTGACAGAGACGCCATCGTGGCAACCGGTGGCTCACTTGGCGGTCGCTTCTCTGCACTGTTGGGGCGACCGGACGGGCATTAAATGCCTTTGTCCCCTGCCGTCAGAGTTAGGTAGGGGACACCGTTGGTCACTGTTACACCAACCTGCGTTTTTACCTTTCTACCCCCTCTTCTTACGCTGCCACCTGTTGGTGCCCCCTTTAGACTATAAAAGGGAGGCCCATGCGCACGTAGAAGGGGTTCGGGTTTCGGTGGATCTGAGGGACACAAGATTAGGGTTCGACACACACACACCACACCACCGTGCGCTCGCATTCGAGCAAGATCAAATAAAAACACAAAGCAGCAGCAGGAGTTTTATCTCTCCGGAGAGCTCCGAAGCTGGGTAAAAATCGCCCGTCCTCCCACCACGCGCGCGCCCGGGCCTCGATCCGCTCTGCGCGCGGCCTCCGCCCCCTCGCCGAACTAGAAAGGGGCCCCCCGTGCCCCATAGGTGCCCGGCGGCCGCGGATACAGACCCCGCTCCCCCGACACTAATCCTGAAAGTTGGCCAGTCGTCGGCTTCTGCCAGCACGTGGTAAGTACGTGGGTGTTCGGGATAAACCTGAACACTCTTTATCCGAATTTTGGGTCCTTGAAGGAGGTGTTCAGCACAACGAACCAGGCAATCAGACTACAGGGCTTTATCACTCTCACTTAGTCATAGGAGTTTTAAAAGGAAGGTAGGCGCAGCCCCTAGTGTTCGGAAGACTGCACGAGGGGCTTTACAGGCGCCTGATCAGAAGAAAAACCCATCCCTCACACGCTGCATTGGTTATGGCATTATGCGGAAGAAATCCGTAAAGATTTTACAACCTCTCGAATAGCTGACCAGCTCTCGCTGCATCATGACAGTCAGTTTTCGGCTTTCTCTACTGAGGTGCTTGTTCGGAAGAACCGGGACACAATCGCAGTAGTTCTCCCTGTGCTACCTTAGCCGATATAGCGGAATGTAAGGTACCAACTATTGACCCAAGACATGATTCGGAGCTGATGCATATAATGCTATAAGTTCGGGGTGCCGAACTGCCGGGAAGGTGTTCGGACTTTATTGCCATATTATGGGTATAAAGAAGCCCCTGGCATATTGAGGCATATCGTGGTATGCGGCTTCCTTTTAACAAAATAGTTTTAATAAGAAATAGCAGCAGACGAGCATCATATGAATTCACATGTTGTATTCGAATAATACGTCAATGCGTATGAGTACAGGTAATGTGATAAAAAGAAAAATGACTGCGGAACCTGCTGAGACCAGGCAGGAGGAAGATGTATGCGGATCCGAAGTATGGTCGGATAATCGTAGAGGGGAAAATCTAGAGATTCCCTTACACGCTCAAACTGTCTTCACGACATTCATCCTAGCCTACGCAAACGTGAACCTGCAAAGAAAATGTAAGAGGTGGTTTCGTGCCACAGAGCGGTTGAGCCGCGGTATGTGGCTTGTCTTAACTTTTTGCCGGAGTGTCTTAATTAAGCTTCGGACGAGCCGGGCTATCCTGCCGCGCAGTAGTTCAGACTCCTTTAACGGTGTCCGGTAGCTGGACCTTGCCATTGACCGTGATGACGCCACGCGGACCGGGCATCTTGAGTTTACGGTAGGCATAATGTGGCACCGCATTGAACTGAGCAAATGCGGTTCGTCCGAGCAAGGCCTGATAGTCGCCGTGAAAGGGGACGATATCGAAGACTAACTCTTCGGTATGGTAAATGTTTGGTGATCCGAAGACCACCTCCAGAGTGATGGAGCCTATACAATTGGCCTCCACACCTGGTATGACACCTTTAAAGGCGGTTTTAGTGGGCTTGATCATCGAATGATTGATACCCATCCTGAGTGTTGTGTCCTGATACAACAGGTTTAGACTGCTGCCTCCGTGCATAAGGGCTCGTGTGAGGTGGAATCCATTGATTATTGGGTCAAGGATGAGTGCGGCTGGATTGCCCTGATTGGTATTGGCTGGATGATCCTTACGATCGAAGGTAATTGGCCATAGGTTGTACTGTGGGGCGACTGGCTCCGTTAAGTCGACATCCCTGAGGGTGCACGTTCGTTCCAGCTTGGGAGTATGGGTGGCGTTTATCATGTTCACAATTTTGATTTGCGGGGGAAATTTCTTTTGCCCTCCTGAATTCGGTGATCTGGGCCCCTCGTCATCGTCATCGCTTTGAGACCCCTTCCCCTTGTTTTCGGCACCTCACCTGCCGACTTGTCTGAAGACCCAGCATTCTCTGTTGGTATGATTGGCTGGTGTTCCTGGGGTGCCGTGAATTTGGCATGGACGGTCGAGTATTCGGTGTTGGAAATATGCCCTAGAGGCAATAATAAAATGGTTATTATTATATTTCCTTGTTCATGATAATTGTCTATTGTTCATGCTATAATTGTATTAACTGGAAACCGTAATACATGTGTGAATACATAGACCACAACATGTCCCTAGTGAGCCTCTAGTTGACTAGCTAGTTGATCAATAGATGGTTATGGTTTCCTGACCATGGACATTGGATGTCATTGATAACGGGATCACATCATTAGGAGAATGATGTGCTGGACAAGACCCAATCCTAAGCATAGCACAAGATCATGTAGTTCGTTTGCTAAAAGCTTTTCTAATGTCAAGTATCATTTCCTTAGACCATGAGATTGTGCAACTCCCCGATACCGTAGGAATGCTTTGGGTGTGCCAAACATCACAACGTAACTGGGTGGCTATAAAGGTGCACTACGGGTATCTCCGAAAGTGTCTATTGGGTTGGCACGAATCGAGACTGGGATTTGTCACTCCGTGTGACGGAGAGGTATCTCTGGGCCCACTCGGTAATGCATCATCATAATGAGCTCAATGTGACTAAGTAGTTAGTCACGGGATCATGCATTACGGAACGAGTAAAGTGACTTGCCGGTAACGAGATTGAACGAGGTATTGGGATACCGACGACCGAATCTCGGGCAAGTAACGTACCGATTGACAAATGGAATTGTATACGGGATTGCTCGAATCCTTGACATCGTAGTTCATCCGATGAGATCATCATGGAACATGTGGGAGCCAACATGGGTATCCAGATCCCGCTATTGGTTATTGGCCAGAGAGTTGTCTCGGTCATGTCTGCATGATTCCCGAACCCGTAGGGCCTACACACTTAAGGTTCGGTGACGCTAGAGTTGTTATGGGAATTAGTGTGCAGTTACCGAATGTTGTTCGGAGTCCCGGATGAGATCCCGGATGTCACGAGGAGTTCCGGAATGGTCTGGAGGTAAAGATTTATATATGGGAAGTCCTATTTTGGCCACTGGAAAATGTTTGGGATTTTTCGGTATTGTACCGGGAAGGTTCTAGAAGGTTCTGGAGTGGGGCCCACCTGCATGGGGGACCCACATGAATGTGGGTAGTGGGGGAAAGGCCCCACACCCCTGGTCAAGGCGCACCAAGATCCCCCCTTAGAAGGAATAAGATCATATTCTGAAGGGATAAGATCAAGATCCCTAAAAAAGGGGGATAACAATCGGTGGGGAAGGAAATGATGGGATTTCTTTCCTCCCACCTTTGCCAACGCCCCAATGGACTTGGAGGGCAAGAAACCAGCCCCCTCCACCCCTATATATAGTGGGGAGGCGCATGGGAGCTTCACCCCTCCCCTGGCGCAGCCCTCTCCCTCCTCCAACACCTCCTCCTCCTCCGTAGTGCTTGGCGAAGCCCTGCTGGAGAACCACGAGCTCCACCACCACCACGCCATCGTGCTGTCGGAGTTTTCCCTCAACTTATCCTCTCCCCTTGCTGGATCAAGAAGGAGGAGACGTCCCCGGGCTGTTCGTGTGTTGAACGCGGAGGCGCCGTCCGTTCGGTGCTTAGATCGGAATCGACCGCGATCTGAATCGCTGTGTGTAGGACTCCACCAACCGCATTCTTGTAACGCTGCCACTTAGCGATCTTCAAGGGTATGAAGATGCTCATCCTCTCCCTCTCTTTTTGCTAGAATATCCATAGATTGATCTTGGTGATGCGTAGAAAATTTTGAATTTCTGCTACGTTCCCCAACAGTGGCATCATGAGCTAGGTCTATTGCGTAGATTCTATGCATGAGTAGAACACAAGTAGCTGTGGGCGTTGGTTCGTTCAATTTGCTTACCGTTACTAGTCCTATCTTGATTCGGCGGCATCGTGGGATGAAGCAGCCCGGACCGACCTTACACGTACGCTTACGTGAGACAGGTTCCACCAATTGTCATGCAATTGTTGCATAAAGGTGGCTAGCGGGTGCCAGTCCCTCCCACTTTAGTCGGATCGGATTCGATGAAAAGGGTCCTGATGAAGGGTAAGTAGCAATTGGCATATCACCGTTGTGGCTTTTGCGTAGGTAAGAAACGTTCTTGCTAGAAACCCATAACAGCCACGTAAAACATGCAACAACAATTAGAGGACGTCTAACTTGTTTTTGCAGGGTATGCTATGTGATGTGATATGGCCAAAAGAATGTGATGAGTGATATATGTGATGTATGAGATTGATCATGTTCTTGTAATGGAATCACGACTTGCATGTCGATGAGTATGACAACTGGCAGGAGCCATAGGAGTTGTCTTAATTTATTGTAGGACCTGCGTGTCATTGAAAATGCCATGTAATTACTTTACTTTATTGCTAAACTATTAGCCATAGTAGTAGAAGTAATAGTTGGCGAGACAACTTCATGAAGACACGATGATGGAGATCATGGTGTCATGCCGGTGACGAAGGTGATCATGTCGTGCCTCAAGATGGAGATCAAAGGCACAAGTTGATATTGGCCATATCATGTCACTTTATGATTTGCATGTGATGTTTGTCATGTTTACATCTTTTTTGCTTGGAACGACGGTAGCATAAATAAGATGATCCCTCATTAAAATTTCAAGAAAAGTGTTCCCTCTAACTGTGCACCATTGCGAAAGTTTGTTGTTTCGAAGCACCATGTGATGATCGGGTGTGCTAGATTCTAACGTTCACATACAACAGGTGTAAGCCAGATTTACACACGCAAAACACTTATGTTGAATTGACGAGCCTAGCATGTACAGACATGGCCTCGGAACACAAGAGACAGAAAGGTCAAACATGAGTCGTATAGTAGATACGATTAACATGGAGATGTTCACCGATGATGACTAGCTCGTCTCACGTGATGATCGGACATGGCCTAGTTGACTCGGATCATGTATCACTTAGATGACTAGAGGGATGTCTATCTGAGTGGGAGTTCATTAAATGAACTTAATTATCATGAACATAGTCAAAAGGACTTTGCAAATTATGTCGTAGCTTGCGCTTTAGTTCTACTGTTTAAGATATGTTCCTAGAGAAAATTTTAGTTGAAAGTTGATAGTAGCAATTATGCGGACTGGGTCCGTATAGTGAGGATTGTCCTCATTACTGCATAGAAGGCTTATGTCCTTAATGCACCGCTCGGTGTGCTGAACCTCGATCGTCGTTTGTGGATGTTGCGAACATCTGACATACACGTTTTGATGACTACGTGATAGTTCATTGCGTAATGTTAAATGGTTTAGAATTGAGGCAGCGAAGACATTTTTTGAAACGTCGCAGAACATATGAGATGTTCCAAGAGCTGAAATTAGGATTTCAGGCTCGTGCCCACGTCAAGAGGTATGAGACCTCCGACAAGTTTCTTAACCTGCAAACTAAGGGAGAAAATCTCAATCATTGAGCATGTGCTCAGATTGTCTGAGTACTACAATCACTTGAATCGAGTGGGAGTTAATCTTCCAGATGAGATAGTGATGGTTCTCCATAGTCACTGCCACCAAGCTATTAGAGTTTCTTGATGAACTATAACATATTAGGGATAGACATGATGATCCTTGAGCAATTCGCGATGTTTGACACCGCAAAAGTGGAAATCGAGTAGGAGCATCAATTGTTGATGGTTAGTAAAACCACTAGTTTCAAGAAGGGCAAGGGCAAGAAGGGATACTTCATGAGACGACAAATCAGTTGCTGCTCTAGTGAAGAAACCCATGGTTGAACCCAAACCCGAGACTAAGTGCTTCTATAATGAGGGAACGGTCACTGAAGCAGAACTACCCTAGATACTTGGTAGATGAGAAGGCTGGCAAGGTTAACAGAAGTATATTGGATATACATTGTATTAAATGTGTACTTTACTAGTACTCCTAGTAGCACCAGGGTATTAAGATACCGGTTCGGTTGCTAAGTGTTAGTAACTCGAAATAAGAGAGCTATGGAATAAACGGAGACTAGCTAAAGGTGAGATGACGATGTGTGTTGGAAGTGTTTCCAAGGTTGATGTGATCAAGCATCGCCTGCTCCCTCTACCATCGAGATTGGTGTTAAACCTAAATAATTGTTATTTGGTGTTTGTGTTGAGCATAAACATGATTGGATTATGTTTATCGCAATACGGTTATTCATTTAAGGAGAATAATGGTTACTCTGTTTATTTGAATAATACCTTCAACGGTCTTGCACCTAAAATGAATGGTTTATTGAATCTCGATCGTAGTGATACACATTTTCGTGCCAAAAGATATAAGATAGTAATGATAGTACCACATATTTGTGGCACTACCACTTAAGTCATATTGGTATAAAACACATGAAGAAGCTCCATATTGATGGATCTTTGGACTCACTCGTTTTTGAAAAGATTGAGACATGCGAACCACGTCTATTGGTATATACGCATGAAGAAACTCCATGCAGATGGATTGTTTCGACTCACTTGTTTTTGAATCACTGAGACATGCAAATCATACCACATGGGCAAGATGACTGAAAGGCCTTATTTTCTGTGAGATGGAACAACAGAGCAACTTGTTGGAAGTAATACATTTGATGTGTGCAATCCTATGAGTGCTGAGGCACGCAGTGAATATCGTTATGCTCTTACTTCACAGATGATTTGAGTAGATTCTTAGTGTATTTACTGGATGAAACACAAATCTAAATTATTGAAAGGTTCAAGTAATTTCAGAGTGAAGTTGAATATCATCGTGACAAGAGGATAAAATGTCTATGATATGATCATAGAGATAAATATCTGAGTTACGTGTTTGGCACACAATTAAGACATTGTGGAAATTGTTTCACAACCAATACCGCCTAGAACACCATACTGTGATGGTGTGTCCGAACATCATAACTGCACCCTATTAGATATGGTGCATACCATGATGTCTCTTATTGAATTAACACTATCATTTATGGGTTAGGCATTAGACACAACCGCATTCACTTTAATAGGGCACCACACAATTTCATTAAGATGACACCGTATGAACTATGGTTTAGAGAAACCTAAGTTGTCATTTCTTATAAAGTTTGGGGCTACAACGCTTATGTGAAAAAGTTTCAGGCTGATAAGATCGAACCCAAAGCGGATAAATGCATCTTCATAGCACACCCAAAAATAGTTGGGTATACCTCCTGTTTCAGATCCGGAAGCAAAAGGGATTGTTTCTAGAATCGGGTCCTTTCTCGAGGAAAAGTTTCTCTCGAAAGAATTGAGTGGGAGGATGGTGGAGACTTGATGAAGTTATTGAACCGTCACTTCAACTAGTGTGTAGCAGGGCACGGGAAGTTGGTCCTGTGGTGCCTACACCAGTTGAAGTGGAAGCTGATGATAGTGATCATGAAACTTCGGATCAAGTCACTACCAAACCTCGTAGGTCGACAAGGACGTGTACTGCTTCAGAGTGGTGCGGTAATCCTGTCTTGAAGGTCATGTTGCTAGACAACAATGAACCTACAAGCTATGGAGAAGCGATGGTGGGCCCGGATTCCGACGAATGGCTCGAGGCCATAAAATCCGAGAGAGGATCCATGTATGAAACCAAAGTATAGACTTTGGAAGAACTACTTGATGGTCGTAAGGCTGTTGGGTGCAGATGGATTTTAAAAGGAAGACGGACAATGATGGTAAGTATCACCATTAAGAAAGGTCGACTTGTCATTAAGATGTTTTCCGACAAGTTCAAGGAGTTGACTATGATGAGACTTTCTCACTCGTAGTGATGCTAAGAGTCTGTTGAAATTATATTTGTAGTTCCTGCATTATTTATGAAATCTTGCAGATAGGATGTCAAAACATTGCTTCCTCAACGATTTTCTTGAGGAAAGGTTGTATGTGATACAACCCGAAGGTTTTGTCAATCCTAAAAGATGCTAACATGTATGCAAAGCTCCAGCAATCCTTCTAAGGACTAGAGTAAGCATCTCGGAGTTGGAATATATGCTTTGATGAGATGATCAAAGATTTTGGGTTTATACGAAGTTTATTGGAAACTTGTATTTCCAAAGAGGTGAGTGGGAGCACTATAGCATTTCTGATGAGTATATGTTTTTGACATATTGTTGATCAGAAATGATGTAGAATTTCTGGAAAGAATATAGGGTTATTTGAAAAGTGTTTTTCAATGGAAAACCTAGATTAAGATACTTGAACATTGAGCCTCAAGATCTATAAGGATAGATCAAAAATCGCTTGATAGTACTTTCAAATGAATACGCACCATGACAAGATTTTTAAGGTGTTCAAAATAGATCGGCAAAGTAGGAGTTCTTGGCTGTGTTATAAGGTGTGAGTATTGAGTAAGACTCAAGACTTGACCACGGCTGAAGAGAGAGAAAGGATAAAGGTCGTCCCCAATGCTTTAGACATAGGCTCTACAGTATGCTATACTGTGTACTGCACCTGAAGTGTGCCTTGCCATGAGTCAGTCAAGGGGTACAAGAGTAATCCAAAAATGGATCACAGGACAGCGGTCAAAGTTATCCTTAGTGACTAGTGGACTAAGGAATTTTTCTCGATTATGGAGGTGGTAAAATAGTTCGTCGTAAAGGATTACGTCGATGCAAACTTTGGCACTAAAATGGATGACTCTGAATAGTAAACCGGGTTCATATAGTAGAACAGTTATTTGGAATAGTTCCAAATAGTGCATGGTAGCTACATCTACACCATGACGTAGATATTTGTAAAGCACACATGGATCCGAAAGGTTCAGACTCATTGACTAATAACCTCTCTCACAAGCGAGATATGCTCAAACCCCATGGGTGTTGGATTCATTACGATCACATAGTGATGTGAACTAGATTATTGACTCTAGTACAAATGGGAGACTGTTGGAAATATGACCTAGAGGCAATAATAAAATGGTTATTATTATATTTCCTTGTTCATGATAATTGTCTATTGTTCATGCTATAATTGTATTAACTGGAAACCGTAATACATGTGTGAATACATAGACCACAACATGTCCCTAGTGAGCCTCTAGTTGACTAGCTCGTTGATCAATAGATGGTTATGGTTTCCTAACTATGGACATTGGATGTCATTGATAACGGGATCACATCATTAGGAGAATGATGTGATGGACAAGACCCAATCCTAAGCATAGCACAAGATCGTGTAGTTCGTTTGCTAAAAGCTTTTCTAAAGTCAAGTATCATTTCCTTAGACCATGAGATTGTGCAACTCCCGGATACCGTAGGAATTCTTTGGGTGTGCCAAACGTCACAACGTAACTAGGTGGCTATAAAGGTGCACTACGGGTATCTCCGAAAGTGTCTGTTGGGTTGGCACGAATCGAGATTGGGATTTGTCACTCCGTGTGACGGAGAGGTATCTCTATGCCCACTCGGTAATGAATCATCATAATGAGCTCAATGTGACTAAGTAGTTAGTCATGGGATCATGCATTACGGAACGAGTAAAGCGACTTGCCGGTAACGAGATTGAATGAGGTATTGGGATACTGACGATCGAATCTCGGGCAAGTAACGTACCAATTGACAAAGGGAATTGTATACGGGATAGCTTGAATCCTTGACATCGTGGTTCATCCGATGAGATCATCGGGGAACATGTGGTAGCCAACATGGGTATCTAGATCCCGCTACTGGTTATTGGCCAGAGCGCTGTCTCGGTCATGTCTGCATGATTCCCGAACCCGTAGGGTCTACACACTTAAGGTTCGGTGATGCTAGAGTTGTTATGGGAATTAGTGTGCAGTTACCGAATGTTGTTTGGAGTCCTGGATGAGATCCCGGACGTCATGAGGAGTTCCAGAATTGTCCAGAGGTAAAGATTTATATATGGGAAGTCCTATTTTGGCCACCGGAAAATGTTCAGCATTTTTCGGTATTGTACCAGGAAGGTTCTAGAAGGTTCCGGAGTGGGGCCCACCTGCATGGGGGGACCCACATGAACGTGGGTAGTGGGGGCAAGCCCCCACACCCCTGGTCAAGGTGCACCAAGATCCCCCCCTTTGAAGGAATAAGATCATATTCTGAAGGGATAAGATCAAGATCCCTGAAAAAGGGGGATAACAATCGGTGGGGAAGGAAATGATGGGATTTCTTTCCTCCCACCTTTGCCAACGCCCTAATGGACTTGGAGGGCAAGAAACCAGCCCCCTCCACCCCTATATATTGTGGGAGGGGCATGGGAGCTTCACCCCTCCCCTGGCGCAGCCCTCTCCCTCCTCCAACACCTCCTCCTGCTCCGTAGTGCTTGGCGAAGCCCTGCTGGAGAACCACGAGCTCCACCACCACCACGCCGTCGTGCTGTCGGAGTTTTCCCTCAACTTCTCCTCTCCCCTTGCTGGATCAAGAAGGAGGAGACGTCCCCGGGCTGTACGTGTGTTGAACTCGGAGGCGCCGTCCGTTCAGTGCTTAGATCAGAATCGACCGCGATCTGAATCACTGCGTGTACGACTCCACCAACCGCATTCTTGTAACGCTTCCACTTAGAGATCTTCAAGGGTATGAAGATGCTCATCCTCTCACTCTCTTTTTGCTATAATCTCCATAGATTGATATTGGTGATGCGTAGAAAATTTTGAATTTCTGCTACGTTCCCCAACATTCGGTCCAAACTGGACGAGCCTGAATTGTTTTTATTGAATGGCTTTTTCCGCTGATCGGACATGGAGCCACTGAATCCGGCATCAACTGCCATGTCTTCGGCACTATCACCATTTTTGCGACGCTTGTGTTTGTTGCGCCGTGGTTTGTCATTGCTATCCCTGGCTTTTGATGTGCCAGGATTGCTTGCTGTGTTGTTTCTACGAGCCAACCAGCTATCATCGCCCACACAAAAGCGGGTCATGAGTGTTGTGAGGGCCGCCATGGACTTTGTCTTTTGTTGGCCGAGATTTCGGGTAAGCCACTCGTCGCGGATGTTATGTTTAAAGGATCCTAGGGCTTCGGCATCCAGACAGTCGATAATTTGGTTCTTTTTAGTTAGGAACCGGGTCCAGAATTTCCTAGCTGACTCTCCGGGCTGTTGGGTTATGTGACTTAAGTCATCAGCATCCGGTGGTCGCACATAAGTGCCCTAGAAGTTGTCAAGGAATGCGTCTGCCAGGTTCTCCCAACTCCCGATGGAGTTTGCCGGCAAGCTATTTAGCTAATGCCGAGCCGGTCCCTTGAGTTTTAGCGGGAGGCACTTGATAGCGTGTAGATCATCTCCGTGGGCCATGTGATTGTGGAGGAAGAAATCTTCTAGCCATATCGCGGGATCTGTAGTACCATCGTATGATTCAATGTTCACGGGTTTAAACTCTTATGGGATTCATGATCCATTACTTCATCAGTTAAGCACTGGGGGTGTGCGGCGCTGCTGTGCCGGACTACATTATATTCGGTCTGGCTGATCTTTTGTTTATTGTATCTAGCGTGACGGTCATCGTCACGCATTGTGGCGCGCCCCCGTGATCCGTAGATCGATCTTGACTGTCCTACTTTGTTTTCCAGTATGTCTCGCAGGTCCTTCGTGTAGCCCCGGGCCTTAGTATTATTGTTTGATTGGCGACGGGGTGTGTCTGGACTTCGGGCTGGTACGCCACCTTGTCCCAGCCACGGGGTGGCCGGTCGGCCGCATCATGTGCTGGTAGTGTGGGTTTTAATGCCTCCACCTTGTGTTGAGGTAGCAACCTGCGCTTTAGGTAACGTTTTGTAGGGCGCTCGAGTCCGTATTCCTCGGCATCCAGGACCTCAGTCCATCTATCAGTTAGCAGATCTTGATCAGCTTGAAGCTGTTGTTGCTTTTTCTTCAGGCTTTTTGCAGTGGCTATAAGCCGGCGCTTGAAGCGCTCCTGCTCGACGGGATGCTCAGGCACGATGAATTCTTCGTCACCAGGGCTCACTTCGTCTTCGGAGAGAGGCATGTAGTTATCATCCTATGATTCTCCATCTGTTTCCTGTTCTTTAGGGCTAGCTTGCCCATCTTCTTGCTCGGCCTGCTTGAAGCCTGGCTGGGTAGGACTGTTTTCCTCTTCGGCACCATCCAGATTGTTATCATCTCTTATGCCGGTATCACTATTTTTTCTATGGCGGGGCTTGGAGCGGCGCCTATGACGTCGGTGCCTAGGTTGCGTCTCCAAGGGATTATCTTCCGTTGCCTCATCGCCATTGCTTTCTTTGGGAGTATCCACCATATATATATATATATATATATATATATATATATATATATATATATATATATCATATGATGAGGTGGCTGTCCAGCACACAATAGGTGGTGGTTACTGTTCTTCTGTTGCATCGTCGTCCATACCGTCGATGTCTTCGGAGTTAAAGTCAAGCACGTCGGTTAAGTCATCGATAGTGGCTATTAAGTGGGTTGTGGGTGGGGAACGAATTTCTTCGTCATCCGCTTCCCACTCGAGCCGAACATAGTTCAGCCTGGAATCTCCCGACAAGGAGAGAAACCTTAATGAATTTAGCACATCACCGAAGGGCGAGTGCTAAAAAATGTCCACGGAGGTGAACTCCATGACCGGTGCCCATTCAGATTCGATAGGCATGGACGTATGCGGTCCGGACCCTATAGTCGAAGACGAGTCTGAGGGTCCAATGGCACCACCGTCACAGGAGGTGGGGAGTGATCGGCTCCAACACCGATGAGTGTGCAGCCTCCGTGGCGGGGTCCATCCACCTGCCCTCGGAGGGCGCGATCTGCTCCGGATTGATTCCCGGGGCCGCCGCAGGTGCGATCTCCCGAACACTATCTGATGGTAGATCTAAGTCAAGCTCATCGCGACTATTCGATGTACCTGACATGGGCTCGAATCCGTCGAAGATCAAGTCTCCGTGGATATCGGCAGTACAGTTCAAGCTTCCAAACCTGACCTGATGGACAGGGGCGTAGCTGCGCATCTGCTCCAGGTGGCCAAGCGAGTTGGCCCGCAGTGTGAAGCCGCCGAATACAAAGATCTGTCCGAGAAGGAAAACCTCCCCCTGGACTGTGTCATTGAAGATGATTGAAGGAGCCATCGAGCCTTATCGTGACGACACAGTGGAACTCTCAATGAAAGCACCAATGTCGGTGTCAAAACCCGCGGATCTCAGGTAGGGGGTCCCGAACTGTGCGTCTAAGGATAATGGTAATAGGAGGCAGGGGACACGATGTTTTACCCAGGTTCGGTCCCTCTCGATGGAGGTAATACCCTACTTCCTGCTTGATTAATCTTGATGATTTGAGTGTTACAAGA
This sequence comes from Triticum timopheevii, assembly GCA_963921465.1. Taxonomy (NCBI): domain Eukaryota; kingdom Viridiplantae; phylum Streptophyta; class Magnoliopsida; order Poales; family Poaceae; genus Triticum; species Triticum timopheevii. The sequence continues at coordinate 66,127,958 of OY997271.1, forward strand.
GTTGATCTACAACGAGATCGTAGAGGCTAAACCGTAGAAGGTAGCCTATGATTATGATTGTTGTTGTCCTACGGACTAAACCCTCCGGTTTATATAGACAGCAGAGGGGGCTAGGGTTACACAGAGTCGGTTACAGACAAGGAGATCTATATATCCGAAGTGCCAAGCTTGCCTTCCACGCAAAGGAGAGTCCCATCCGGACACGGGACGAAGTCTTCAATCTTGTATCTTCATAGTCCAACAGTCCGGCCAAAGTATATAGTCCGGCTGTCCGAGGACCCCTTAATCCAGGACTCCCTTAGCAGGCATAGCACCCAGCGGTTCTTCCAGGACGTAATTCTTCTGTGCAGAAATGGGGATAATCCTCAAGTTACGGACTCATTCCGTATAATTGTTGCCATCATCTTTCAACTTGGCTTTCTCTAGGAATGCATTAAATTTCAAAGGAACGGTAGCACGGGCCATTGTTCTACAATAAAATAGACATGCAAAATAACTATCAGGACTAAGTTCATGATAAATTAAAGTTCTATTAATCATATTACTTAAGAACTCCCACTTAGATAGACATCCCTCTAGTCATCTAAATGATCACGTGATCCAAATCAACTAAACGATGTCCGATCATCACGTGAGATGGAGTAGCTTTGAATGGTGAACATCACTATGTTGATCATATCTACTATATGATTCACGTTCGACCTTTCGGTTCAGTGTCCAAGGCCATATCTGCATATGCTAGGCTCGTCAAGTTTAACCCAAGTATTATGCGTGTACCAAACTGGCTTGCACCCGTTGTATGTGAACGTAGAGCTTATCACACCCGATCATCACGTGGTGTCTCGGCACGACGAACTGTAGCAACGGTGCATACTCAGGGAGAACACTTATACCTTGAAATTTAGTAAGGGATCATCTTATAATGCTACCGCCGTACTAAGCAAAATAAGATGCATAAAGATAAACATCACATGCAATAAAAATATGTGACATGATATGGCCATCATCGTCTTGTGATCATGGTCTCCATCACCGAAGCATCGTCATGATCTCCATCGTCACCGGCGCGACACCTTGATCTCCATCGTACCATCGTTGCCGTCTCGCCAACTATTGTTACTATGACTATCGCTACCGCTTAGTGATTGTCGGTGTCAAAACCGGCGGATCTCGGGTAGGGGATCCCGAACTGTGCGTTTAGGCGGATGGTAACAGGAGACGAGGGACACGATGTTTTACCCAGGTTCGGGACCTCTTGATGGAGGTAAAACCCTACCTCCTGCTTGATTGATATTGATAATGTGGGTATTACAAGAGTAGATCTACCACGAGATCAAGGAGGCTAAACCCTAGAAGCTAGCCTATGGTATGATTGTTGTAATGGTTGTTGTTGTGTCCTACGGACTAAAGCCATCCGATTTATATAGACACCGGAGAGGGCTAGGGTTACACAGAGTCGGTTACAATGGTAGGATATCTACATATCCGTATCGCCAAGCTTGCCTTCCACGCCAAGGAAAGTCCCATCCGGACACGGGACGAAGTCTTCAATCTTGTATCTTCATAGTCTTGGAGTCCGGCTGACGATGATAGTCCGGCTGACGATGATAGTCCGGCTGATGATGATAGTCCGGCTATCCGGACACCCCCTAGTCCAGGACTCCCTCAGTAGCCCCTGAACCAGGCTTCAATGACGATGAGTCCGGCGCGCATATTGTTCGGCATTGCAAGGCGGGTGCCTCCTCCGAATAATTCATAGAAGATTGTGAAGACCAGGATAGTGTCCGGCTCTGCAAAATAAATTCCACATTCCACCGTAGAGAGAATAATATATACACAAGTTCAATCTGCTGACTTTTTTTGTGGCATGACGTCACACCACTACCAAGCCCTTACTTGAATCGTTTTTCACTTTACCACCTCAGCGCGTTTAGCGAAGCGGTTTCCTTGGCACGTCTTGTCGAAGCAAAGATCGTGTTCCCCTTATTCCGGGATTCTCATCAATACGGACGTGGGTAACCCAACCGCGCCATTGATGGTGGCGCTTGGGAGATAAGCGAGTTTTACCAGGCCAGTGGGGACGCATAGACTTCGTCCGCCCATATAAGGGGATTAGGATCCACCCTTTCACCTACGCCTTCTTCCTCCGTTGCTTATCCATCTCCGCGCACTCGAGCTCCAGCGCCCAAGCCCGCACATCTCGTCTCAACCTTCTCCAGTCATGTCTGGAGCGGGAGGCAAGTGGATGACCTCCTCCGTTACGGAGGGGCACATCGAAAGACTGCGCAGCGCTGGATATCTATCCGGTGACATCGCGCACCGGCTGCCCGATGAGGGGCAGCTCATCCCCACCCCCAGGCCCCATGAGAGGGTCATATTCCTTCCCCACTTCCTCCGCGGACTGGGCTTCCCATTGCATCCCTTTGTCCGGGGGCTCATGTACTATTACGGCCTGGATTTCCACGATCTGGCGCCAAACTTCATCCTCAACATCTCGGTGTTTATCGTCGTGTGCGAGGCCTTCCTCTGCATCCAGCCTCACTTCGGCCTGTGGCTCAAGACCTTCAATGTCAAGCCGAAGGTGGTGAAGGTTACTCAATCGGAGTGCGGAGGCACCATGTTGGGTAAGATACCCAACGTCGTCTGGCTCGAGGGTGCCTTCCTGGAAACCATCAAGGGATGGCAATCGGGGTGGTTCTACATCACCGAGCCGCCTGACCCTAGATGGGTAGCGGCCCCCGAATTTAGATCTGGGATCCCCATGCGGCTCTCCTCTTGGAAGGAGAGCGACCTGACCTGGGGTGATTCGGAGGAGCTGACCGGACTCCAAGCCTGTATCCAGAGGCTGGTGAACAAGAAGCTCAAGCTTGTCAACGTGGTCCAGGTCATGCTCATCCGCCGGATTCTCCCGTTCCAAGAACGGGATTTTAAATTGTGGGAGTTCAATCCGGCACAGCACCAGACCTTGAGCAGGATCTTCGACACTAGGTACAAAGATGCCTGGAAAGTGCTCTTCAAGGGCGCCGAAGCCCCCGCATCCGCCACCGAAGATCGCGGATTTCGCACGCAGCGTCAAGCTGACGAGGTAAGTGATTCTACCCCTTTACGGGACACTTGCTATTCATAGTTTGACTCTATGCGGGTTTCAATTTCCCTTTTCCTTTGACAGGACTGGATGAGGAAGGCGGAGCAGATCATCTGTCCGGCTCCTATGCCAGAAAACCCAGTAGATGCCCGTCTAGCGGGGCTGCTGGTTCCGGCACCGCACGTGGTGCCGGAGAAGAAGGCCAAGAAGGAGGCCACGGGTACTCGAAAGAGTTCCCGTTTTCAGGTGTCCGACGACTCCGAGGCGGACTCCTCCCCCAAAAATGAGGAGGAGAAAGAGGACTCTCTCCCAGAGGAGGGAGAGAGGAAGAGGAAGGCTCCCCCAACAGGGGAGGCCGAAGGGTCCAAGAGGGGAAGGACTATTCCCCCGGACAGCTCCGCCAACGTCGACATTGGCGATGAAGAATGGCCCTCAAGGGCCAGGCCTCCGGCGAGATCGTAAGTATCTGGATTCCTGAATGATTTATAATTTCTCTTTTGTGTCACATAGTGTCATTCTAATGTCGCACGCTGCCTGTAGTCCGGCCGATGATGATCTCCCCGCTTCATCGAGCGGGTCATTGGCTCCGTCGGATGTAGACTCCATTCCAACCGCCTCCACCCCTCGCGATGCTGAGGATGCCGAGGTGGGATCCCGAGAAGGGACCCATCAGGGGGAGGCTCCGGAGGCGCCACAAGGCAGCCTCCCGGACTTTGTGCCGGACTCCACGTCGGAACCCGCAGTGGTTCCGGAGTCCGGCCAGCGGCCCCTTCGCAAGAAGGGCAAGACCGTGACGCCGGCGGCCTCTGTCCAACCGGAGGCGCCGGACAACTTGTTGGAGGCGCTCAAAGGCGCTTCCATCGAGGAAGGACACCGCACTATTATGAGTGCGGTGATTCAGAAGGTGCAGCTCGCCAAGAGCGGGCTAACCGAAGCCTGCAGTAGCCTTCTATCGGGCTTTGAGGTAAGAAGTGAAAAATATGCAATGTAATACCGCATAGACAGTAGCCCCTAATGCTCGGTTCGGTGTTCGGAAAGAAAAGCTGGACTGAGGATCTAAAAAAGATATACGCAGGGTTGCTAAAAAATTATGTCAATATGGGTTTGCAGGCTGCACTGCTGACCTCTGCCGCACTGACTGCGGAGGTCGGTGCTTTGAAGCAGGAGCTCGAACGGTCCGAGAAAGAGCTCGGCCGTGCCAAGAAGTAGCTCGAGGACAAAGAAGGTGAGTAACACCACTTTGAATTATTACCTTAAAAAAAGGATTTAGGTTGCGATAAAAATAACAAGGATAAAGTGGGTACTGCAGGGGCCATGAACAAGGTGGCGACCCTGAAGGAGGCCGTGTCCGCGTCCGAACGCAATGCGGCCGCGGAGCGGGCAGAGCGAGAAAAGCAGGAGGCGCAGGTGGCGGAGGTGCGGCAAGAGCTCCAGGCTCTCATGGAAAAGCATGAGAGTTTGGAGCGCGACTCAAAGACTCGAGAGTCTGAGCTTGCCTCGGCTCTCGAAAGTGCCAAAGCCGCCAAGGCCGAGGCCCATAAGTCCCTTCAGGAGATTGAGTCGGTGAAGAAGATAGCGGCGGGTAAGGCATTTTTCATGCAAAGCAAGCATGTGAATGTAAATTACGTGTTACTTACCCGAATTCGGAGCTCTCCAGGGGCGTTTGCAGATCTGCCTTGCAGCGTGTCTGATGCCGCCGCATTCTACCGAGCCGAGGAGGGGAGCTCAACGGAGAAGGTCTTCTGGTCTCAGTATGCTGAGGCCGGCCATCCGGTGCCCCCTAGCGACCAGCTGAAGCAGCTGGTCGAGCTCCACAAGGTAGCCGAGCAGGCCATGAAGGGCCTCATAGTCCGGCTGTGGCCTGGAGAGGCCATGCCTGGGAGCTACTTCGGCCTCGTGCGGTGGTTGGTGGATGCGTGCCCCTGGGTGGAGGTCATTAAGCGCTCCGCCTGTATTGAAGGTGCTCATCGGGCCCTTGCCCGCGCAAAGGTGCATTGGGGCAAGCTGGATGCGGAGAGGCTTATCACTGACGCACCACCAACAGGCAAGGAGCATCGTACGCCCGAGATGTATTATAAGACTGTCCTGAAGGGTGCCCGCAAGATTGCGGATGAGTGCCGCAGAGATGTAATTATTGAGTAAATTCGCAATGTGTTATCATGTGCGCTGAAAACTTTGTTCATATGCGCTAAGCAACGTTTATTGATTTAAAATATTACCTTCTGTGCGGCCGTTTATTAAATCTGAGAGATGGCAAGTCGTCGGCTTCAGCCCCCATGCCACGAGTGCTGGAGTTTTCGGGATAAACTTGAGCACTCTTGTTCCCATTTTTGGGTCCATCTAGGGAGGCGCTCAACACAACGAACAAGGCAACCGGACTTATAATGCTTGAACACTCTCACTTAGCCATAGAATTCTATAATTTTAAATTTCGGCGAAGCCCCTAGTATTCGGAAGACCGAGTTCGGGGCGCTATCCACACCTTGGCCGGACATTATCCAGTTCTTCGCTCGAAGCGGCATAAGTCTTTAGGGACTCGAAAAGACCTCTCGAACAGCGACCAGTCTCTCGCCTTATCATGACAGTCAGTTTTAGCTTTCTCCACTGAGGTGTTAACCCAGCTCAACCGGGGCGCAATCGCAGTGGTTCTCCCAGTGCTACCTTAGCCGACGGAACGGAACGTAAGGTGCCAAAACATGGGAGCCGGGCAAACCCAACTATTGACCCAAGACATGATTCGGAGCCGATTCATATAATGCCATAAGTTCGGGGTGCCGCATTTGTGAAAGTGTTCGGACTTATCACACCATAATGCGGGGAACATAAGCCCCTGGTGTATTCGGCCGTACCAAAATATACGGATGCAACATGTCGTAAATGAACATATATATATATATATATAGTAATGCAATTATCGGCAAAAAGTGCTGCATTATTTATTCAAGAAATTCTGCTATGAGTGCGGAATGATACAAATAGTGCGGTAAGCAAGGGATTGGCCTAATTAAAGGTGTCTCCCTCCAGGGGTAGGCTGCGGAATGGAGTATTTAACAAATTTAATGCTCGTAATGGAGACCACCTGAGTGTTCGTCGCAGCTTTTGTCCCTCCCTAGCTGTTGCATCATGAGTTCGGCAGGTTCGCCGCCGGACAGAGTCCTCTGTAAAAAAGAAGAAAAAATAAAAAATGAAAAGAGCAACACACTTAGGAGCCCCTGGAGTGGTCGAACCGCACTCTGGGTCTGTTGTGGTCGTGCCCCTCCCCCTATGCCCATGGTATCTCCAGAGCCTAATGATGTACGCGGAGAGTTTGTCTTGCAATCGTGCGAGGGTTGTGGTTGGGGCCGCATTGCTACGCGTGCTCGGAACATGCCGGGTGGTCTTGGTTGATGTTTCTCCGGGCACGTTTGGCCATGTCCGGTCATTTAATGGCCAGACTCGAAAATTGCCTTAGAAGGCTGCTCTGTACTTCTGCCGCGAGAGCCGCTGTATGTTCCTCAGTTCGGAGGGAGCTTTCCGTGTTTCCATTGACCGTGATGACTCCACGAGGGCCTGGCATCTTGAGCTTGAGGTATGCATAATGCGGCACCGCATTGAACTTTGCGAACGCGGTTCGTCCGAGCAGAGTGTGATAGCCACTGCGGAACGGGACTATGTCGAAGATTAACTCCTCGCTTCAGAAATTATCCGGGGATCCGAAGACCACTTCCAGTGTGACTGAGCCTATACAATTGGCCTCAACACCTGGTATGACGCCTTTAAAGGTTGTCTTTGTAGGTTTAATCCTTGAAGGGTCTATGCCCATCTTGCGCACTATATCCTGATAAAGCAGGTTCAGGCTACTGCCGCCGTCCATCAGGACTCTCGTGAGGTGAAATCCATCGACGATTGGGTCTAAAACCAATGCGGCGAATCCGCCATGGCGGATACTGGTCGGATGGTCTCTTCGATCGAAAGTGATCGGGCAAGAGGACCATGGGTTGAACTTTGGGGCAACTGGCTCCATCGCATATACGTCCCTTAGAGCACGCTTCCGCTCCCTCTTGGGTATATGCGTTGCGTATATCATGTTTACCGTCCGCACTTGTGGGGGGAAGCCCTTCTGTCCTCTATTGTTCGGCGGCCGGGTCTCTTCCTCGTCATCGCTGTGTAGCCCCTTGTCATTGTTTTCGGCAATTAATTTGCCTGCCTTCTTGAATACCCAACAATCTCTGTTGGTGTGGTTAGCTGGCTTTTCGGGGGTGCCATGTATTTGGCAAGAGCGGTCGAGTATTCGGTCCAAATTGGACGGGCCCGGAGTGGTTCTTTTAAATGGCTTCTTCCGTTGACCGGGTTTGGAGCCTCAGAATCCGGCGTTAACTGCCGTATCCTCATTGCTGTCGCCGTTAATGCGGCGTTTGTTTTTGTTTCAACGCGACCTGCCATTGCGGTCCTTGGTATCTGGACTGCCAGCATTATTACTGAGGTTGTTGCTGCGAGCTAGCCAGCTATCCTCTCCCGCACAGAAGCGGGTCATGAGTGATGTGAGGGCTGCCATGGATTTCGGCTTTTCCTGTCCTAGGTGTCGGGCCAGCCACTCGTCGCGGATGTTATGTTTGAAGGCAGCGAGGGTCTCTGCATCCGGACAGTCGACGATTTGATTTTTCTTTGTTAAGAACCGTGTCCAGAATTGTCTGGCCGATTCGTCTGGCTGTTGGATTATGTGGCTTAGGTCATCTGCGTCTGGTGGTCGCACATATGTGCCCTAGAAGTTGTCGAGGAATGCGGCTTCCAGGTCCTCCTAACACCCAATTGACTCTGCGGGCAAGCTGTTGAGCCAATGCCGAGCCGGTCCTTTAAGCTTGAGCGGGAGATATTTGATGGCGTGAAGATCGTCGTCGCGGGCCATATGGATATGAAGGAGATAATCCTCGATCCAAACCGCGGGGTCTATTGTGCCATCGTAGGATTCGATGTTAACAGGTTTAAACCCTTCAGGGATTTGATGATCCATTACTTCGTCAGTGAAGCACAGTGGGTGTGCGGCGCCTCTGTATTGAGAAATATCACGACGTAGCTCAAGAGAGCGTTGTCTGCTATGTTCGGCCCGGCTGGAGTTGTTGTATCCGGTGCGACGGTATTCGTCGTGGGTCTTGGGGCGCCCACGTGATCCATAGATAGATCTGGATTGTCTTGCCTTGTCCTCCAATATATCCCGCAAGTCCGGCGCGTTCCCCCGTGGCTTCGTACTTTTTGAGCGGTGCCGGGGTACGGTTTTGGTGGAGGGCTTAGATGCCTCTCTGTCGTGGCCACAAGGTGGTCGGTCTGCCGTATTGTGCGCTGGTGATGAAGGTTTGTATGCTTCCTCCTCTAGTCGGGGGAGCAACTTGCGTTTTGGGTAGCTTTTGGAGGGGCGTTCGAGTTCATACTCTTCGGCCGCGAGGACCTCGGTCCATCTGTCGGCCAGCAGGTCTTGATCAGCTTGAAGTTGTTGTTGCTTTTTCTTTAGGCTATTTGCTGTGGCCATTAGCCTGCGTTTGAAACGCTCTTGTTCGACGGGATCCTCAGGCACGTCGAATTCGTCGTCGTCGAGGCTTGCCTCGTCTCCAGAGGGAGGTATGTAATTATCATCCTCGACCTCTTCGTCTGCCGTTCTCTCATGAGGGCTTGCTTCTGCATCCTCCTGCGCTGAATCTTGCTGGAGGGGGTTGTCTTCGGCACTTTCTGGGGTGTTGTTATCTCCTATGCCAGAATCTCCATTCTTGTTGTGGCGGGATTTAGAGCGGCGCCGCTGACGTCGGCGCTTGGGCTGTTTCTTTAAGGAATCTGCCTCCGCTGCTTCTTCGCTGTCCCCATCTTTTGGGGTGTCCACCATGTATATGTCGTATGACGAGGTGGTCTTCCAGTGCCCTGTAGGCACTGGTTCTTGATCGTCTCCGGCATCGTCGTCCATACCGTCGATGTCTTCGGAGTCATAGTCTAGTACGTCGGTTAGATCGTCAACAGTGGCTACAAAGTGAGTGGTGTGTGGGCTTTGAATTTCTTCGTCGTCCGCATCCCAACCATCCTGGCCGTAGTCCGGCCAGGGCTCTCCGGATAGCGAGAGATGCTTTAGCAATTTAAAGATGTCGCCAAAGGGTGAGTGCTGAAAGATGTCCGCAGCGGTGAACTCCATGATCGGCGCCCAATCGGATTCGATTGGCAGGGGCGCAGGAGGCTCGGAGTCCGGCAGGGAGTCCGGCACCTCGGAGTCACGAGCTTTATAAGGGACGAGGTCTGTGTTCGGCTCTATCACCGTGGAAGTTGCAGCTCCTGAGGCAGTGTCCAGCCACCCGTCCTCGATCTGCGTGATCGGCTCCGGACTATGGGTCGGAGCGGATTCGTATGCGGCCTCCAAGGTACTGTCCGGCGGCAGAGTTAGGTCGTGCCCATCGTGACAGCGCGGCACGCTCGGCTGCGGCTCGGGTCCATCGAAGATCAAGTCTCCGCGAATATCGGCCGTGAAGTTTAGGCTTCCAAACCTGACCTGACGGCCAGGGGCGTAGCTTTCGATCTGCTCCAGATGGCCAAGCGAATTGGCCCACAGTGCGAAGCCGCCGAATACGAAAATCTATCTGGGGAGAAAAGTCTCGCCCAGGACTGCGTCGTTGTTGATTGAAGAGGCCATCAAGCCTATCGGTGATGACACAGAGGAACTCTCAATGAAAGCACCAATGTCGGTGTCAAAACCGGCGGATCTCGGGTAGGGGATCCCGAACTATGCGTCTAGACGGATGGTAACAGGAGACGAGGGACATGATGTTTTACCTAGGTTCGGGCCCTCTTGATGGAGGTAAAACCCTACGTCCTGCTTGATTGATATTGATAATGTGGGTATTACAAGAGTAGATCTACCACGAGATCAAGGAGGCTAAACCCTAGAAGCTAGCCTATGGTATGATTGTTGTAATGGTTGTTGTTATGTCCTACGGACTAAAGCCATCCGGTTTATATAGACACCGGAGAGGGCTAGGGTTACACAGAGTCGGTTACAATGGTAGGAGATCTACATATCCGTATCGCCAAGCTTGCCTTCCACGCCAAGGAAAGTCCCATCCGGACACGGGACGAAGTCTTCAATCTTGTATCTTCATAGTCTTGGAGTCCGGCTGATGATGATAGTCCGGCTGACGATGATAGTCCGGCTGATGATGATAGTCTGGCTATCCGGACACCCCCTAGTCCAGGACTCCCTCAGTGATAAAGTAAAAAAATTACATGGCGATTGCATTGCATACAATAAAGCGACAACCATATGGCTCCTGCCAGTTGCCAATAACTTTGTTACAAAACATGATCATCTCATACAACATTTATATCTCATCATGTCTTGACCATATCACATCACAACAAGCCCTGCAAAGACAAGTTAGACGTCCTCTACTTTGTTGTTGCAAGTTTTACGTGGCTGCTACGGGCTTCTAGCAGGAACCGTTCTTACCTACGCATCAAAACCACAATGATTTTCCCTCAAGTGTGTTGTTTTAACCTTCAATAAGGACCGGACGTAGTCGAACTCGATTCAATTAAAGTTGGAGAAACAGACACCCGCCAGCCACCTATGTGCACAAGCACGTCGGTAGAACCAGTCTCATGAACACGGTCATGTAATGTCGGTCTAGGCTGCTTCATCCAACAATACCACCAAATCAAAGTAAGAAGTTGGTGGTAAGCATTATGACTGCTATCACCAACAACTCTTTGTGTTCTACTCGTGCATATAACATCTACGCATAGACCTGGATCTGATACCATTCTTGGGGAACGCGGTAATTTCAAAAAAAAATGATACGATCACACAAGATCTATCTAGGTGATGCATATCAATGAGAGGGGAGAGTGTGTCCATGTACCTTTGTAGACCGAAAGCGAAAGCATTTTAATAACGCGGTTGATGTAGTCGAACTTCATCGCGATCCAACTGATCAAGTACCGAACGTATGACACCTCCGTGTTCAGCACACGCTCAGCTGGATGACGTCCCTCGTGCTCTTGGTCCAGTTGAGGACTAATACGTCTCCAACGTATCTATAATTTTTTATTGTTCCATGCTATTATATTACCCCTTTTGGATGTTTATAGGCTTTATTTTACACATTTATATCGTTTTTGGGACTAACCTACTAACCGGAGGCCCAGCCCGTATTGCTGTTTTTTTGCCTATTTCAATATTTCGAAGAAAAGGAATATCAAACGGAGTCCAAACGGAATGAAACCTTCAGGAGCGTAATTTTTGGAACGAACGTGATCTAGAGGACTTGGAGTGCAAGTCAAGAAGCAGTCGACGCCTTCACGAGATAGGAGGGCGCGCCTCCTCCCTATAGGGTGCGCCCCCTGTCTCGTGGGCCCCTCGGGCGACCACCGACATACTTCTTCCTCCTATATAAGCCTACGTACCCCGAAAACATCCAGGGAGCCAACGAAACACAATTTCCAACGCCGTAACCTTTTGTATCCGTGAGATCCCATCTTGGAGCCTTTGTTAGCGCTCCACCAGAGGGGGAATCGACCATGGAGGGCTTCTACATCAACACCATAGCCCCTTCGATGAGTTGTGCGTAGTTTCCCAAAGACCTACGGGTCCATAGTTATTAGCTAGATGGCTTCTTCTCTCTTTTTGGATCTCAATGCAATGTTCTCCCCCTCTTTTGTGGAGATCTATTCGATGTAAACTCTTTTTGCGGTGTGTTTGTCAAGATCCGATGAATTGTGGATTTATGATCAAGTTTATCTATTAGAAATATTTGAATCTCCCCTGAATTATTTTATGTATGATTGAGTTATCTTTGCAAGTCTCTTCGAATTATCAGTTTGGTTTGGCCTACAAGATTGATCTTTCTTGACATGGGAGAAGTGCTTAGCTTTGGGTTCAATCTTGCGGTGTCCTTACCTAGTGATAGAAAGGGTTGCAAGGCACGTATTGTATTGTTGCCATCGAGGATAAAAAGATGGGGTTTATATCATATTGCATGAGTTTATCCCTTTACATAATGTCATCTTGCTTAAGGCGTTACTCTGTTCTTATGAACTTAATACTCTAGATGCAGGCAGGAGTCGGTCGATGTGTGGAGTAATACTAGTAGATGCAGACAGGAGTCGGTCTACTTGTCGCGGACATGATGCCTATATACATGATCATGCCTAGATAATCTCATAATTATTCACTTTTCTATCAATTGCTCGACAGTAATTTGTTCACCCACCATAATACTTATGCTATCTTGAGAGAAGCCACTAGTGAAACCTATGGCCTCCAGGTCTATCTCTTATCATATTTACTTTCAATCTACTTTTATTTTCATCTTTATTTTCTCCATCTATATTATAAAATACCAAAAATATACTTATCTTATCATACTATCTCTATCAGATCTCACTTCCGCAAGTGGTCCTGAAGGGATTGACAACCCCTTTATTGCATTGGTTGCGAGTTCTTTGTTAGTTTTTGTAGGTGCGTGGGACTTTTGAGGACCCTCCTACTGGATTGATACCTTGGTTCTCAAAAACTGAGGGAAATACTTACGCTACTATTGCTGCATCACCCTTTCCTCTTCAAGGAAAACCAACGCAAGCTCAAGACGTAGCAAGAAGGATTTCTGGCGCCGTTGCCCGGGAGGTCTTTGCTCAAGTCAAGACATACGAAGTACCCATCACAAACCCATCTCCCTCGCATTTACCTTATTTTCCATTTGCCTCTCGTTTTCCTCTCCCCCACTCCACCCTTGCCATTTTATTCGCCCTCTCTTTCCCAATCTCATCCTCTCTCTTTCGCTTGCCTTTTTTCTATTTGCTCGTGTGTTAGATCTTTTACCTTGTCGTCATGGCTAGCTCAGTTTTTATCCCTTCGTCTCCTGACTTTGAAGTTCTAAGGTGAAAATCTAAAAGATGCTTGGTTTAGGATGTTAGAATCTTATCATAGTTGTGCTTTAGAAGGAGATTTCAAGATTTTAATTCGCAATTTTTACATTGGGTTAACCTTACCCCCACAAACATCTCCTTTATGTTGCCACAAAAGGGGTATTTATTGAAATTGATCCAAGTTCCTCTTATGAAATTTTAGAGGGGATAGTAGGAGTACTTCCCCGACAAGAAAGAGCATCTTTATCTCTTGAAGGAACCCAAATTTTAGAGAAACTTCTTGAATTGCAAAAAGTTGTTGAACCTTTTAAGAATATTGTTGCAAGTATCAACTGCATGAATAATTTGATCACACTTTACAATAAGCGGTTGGATGCCTTAGATCATAGGATCTCTGAGAATGAAGGGAAATGCAAAGAGCCTTCTGGACTTGAGCATAACTCCATTAAAAAGTTGAGCGCCAAGGATGGCACTACTTAGATCTAGCTTCGCTTTTATGCCTAGCTAGGGGCGTTAAACGATAGCGCTAGTTGGGAGGCAACCCAATTTTCTTTGTGTTTTTTTGTTTTTGTTCCTGTTTAGTAATAAATATTGCATCTACATCCTGTTTAGATGTGTTTTTATCTTTTATTTAGTGTTTGTGGCAAGTAGAACCTATAGGATAACCTATGATGATAGTTGATTTGATTCTGCTGAAAAATAGAAACTTTGCGCGCACTAATTTAGTTTTCTTAAATCACAGAAACGTGCTTTTGCGTTGATTCTTTTTGCTTCTGATCAATAAACAAATTTTACAGGACTTCCTATATTGGTAGGATTTTTATAGTTCCAGAAGTTTGCGTTAGTTACAGATTGCTACAGACTGTTCTGTTTTCGACAGATTCTGTTTTTCGTGTGTTGTTTGCTTATTTTGATGCATATATGGCTAGTAATATAGTTATAAACCACAGAGAAGTTGGAATACAGTAGGTTTAACACCAAAATAAATAAATAATGAGTTCATTACAGTACCTTATGTGGTGGTTTTGTTTTCTTTCACTAACGAAGCATGTAAGATTTCCTGTTGAGTTTTGTGTTGTGAAGTTTTCAAGTTTTGGGTAAAGCTTTTATGGACTATGGAATAAGGAGTGGCAAGAGCCTAATATTGGGGATGCCCATGGCACCCCAAGATATTCAAGGATAGCCAAAAGCCTAAGCTTGGGGATGCCCGGGAAGGCATCCCGCCATCCCCTCTTTCTCCTTCGTTCATAGGTAACTTTACTTGGAGCTATATTTTTATTCGCCACATGATATGTGTTTTGCTTGGAGCGTCGTGTATTATATTAGTCTTTGCTTTTTAGTTTACCACAATCATCCTTGCTGTACACACCTTTTTGGAGAAGCCTACTTGATTAGGATTTGCTAGAATACTCTATGTGCTTCACTTATATCTTTTGAGCTTGATAGTTTTTGCTCTACTGCTTCACTTATATCTTTTAGAGCATGGTGGTGACTTAATTTTGAAGAAATTGCTAGTCTCTCATGCTTCACTTATATCTTTTTGAGAGTCTTTAAGAACAGCATGGTATATGCTATGGTTACAAAGTTGGTCCTAGAATGATGAGCATCCAAGTTGGGTATAATAAAAACTATCATAGAAAAGAATTGGATGATATGATCAATATGATGCTTGATAATTGTTTTGAGATATGGAGGTACTGATGTTAACATCATGCTAGTTGAGGTGATTATGAAAAGTACTTGTGTTGAGGTTTGTGATTCCCGTAGCATGCACGTATGGTGAACCGCTTTGTGATGAAGTTGGAGCACAATTTTATTTATTGAGTTTCTTCCTTATGAGTGGCGGTCAGGGACGAGCGATGGCTTTTTCCTACCAATCTATCTCCCTAGGAGCATGCGCGTAGTGCTTTGGTTTTTGATGACTTCTAGATTTTTGCAACAAGTACATGAGTTCTTTTGACTAATGTTGAGTCCATGGATTATACGCACCTCACCCTTCCACCATTGCTAGCCTCTCTTGTGCCGCGCAACTTTCGCCGGTACCATACACCTACCATACACCTTCCTCAAAACAGCCACCATACCTACCTATTATGGCATTCCATACCCATTCTTAGATATATTGCCATGCAACTTTCCACCGTTCCGTTCATATGACACGCATAACTTTTGTCATATTGCTTTTTGCATGATCATGTAGTTGACATTGTATTTGTGGCAAGGACACCTTCATAATTTTCATACATGTCACTCTTGATTCATTGCATATCCCAGTACACAGCCGGAGGCATTCATATAGAGTCATATCTTGTTCTAGCTTTGAGTTGTAATTCTTGAGTTGTAAATCCATAAAAGTGTGATGATCTTCATTATTAGAGCATTGTCCTAGTGAGGAAAGGATGATGAAGACTATGATTCCACCACAAGTCGGGATGAGACTTCGGACTTTACAAAAAGAAAAAAAAGAAAAAAAAGAAAAAAAAGAGAAAGGCCAAAAAGAAAAAAAAGGCCGAAGAAAAAAAAAGAGAAAAAGAAAAAAAGAGAAAAGAAAAAAATGAGAGAAAAAGAGAGAAGGGACAATGCTACTATCTCTTTTTCCACACTTGTGCAAAGTAGCACTATGATCTTCATATTAGAGAGTCTTATATGTTGTCACTTTCATATACTAGTGGGAATTTTTCATTATAGAATTTGGCTTGTATATTCCAATGATGGGCTTCCTCAAAGTTCCCTAGGTCTTCGTGAGCAAGCAAGTTGGATGCACACCCACTTAGTTTCTTTTGTTGAGCTTTCATATATTTATAGCTCTAGTGCATCCGTTGCATGGCAATCCCTACTCACTCACATTGATATCTATTAATGGGCATCTTCATAGCCTGTTGATACACCTAGTTGATGTGAGACTATCTTCTCCTTTTTGTCTTCTCCACAACCACCATTCTATTCCACATATAGTGCTATGTCCATGACTCACGCTCATGTATTGCGTGAAAGTTGAAAGAGTTTGAGATTATTAAAGTATGAAACAATTGCTTGGCTTGTCATCGGGGTTGTGCATGATTAAATACTTTGTGTGATGAAGATAGAGCAACAGCCAGACCATATGATTTTGTAGGGATAACTTTCTTTGGCCATGTTATTTTGAGAAGACATGATTACTTTGATTAGTATGCTTGAAGTATCACCATTTTCATGTTAATATGAACTTTTATTTTGTATCATTTGGATCTGAACATTCATGCCACAATAAAGAAAATTACATTAAGAATTATGCTAGGTAGCATTCCACATCAAAAATTTATTTTTTATCATTTACCTACTCGAGGACGAGCAGGAATTAAGCTTGGGGATGCTTGATACGTCTCCAACGTATCTATAATTTTTTATTGTTCCATGCTATTATATTACCCCTTTTTGATGTTTATGGACTTTATTTTACACATTTATATCATTTTTGGGACTAACCTACTAACCGGAGGCCCAGCCCTATTTCAGTATTTCGAAGAAAAGGAATATCAAACATAGTCCAAACGGAATGAAACCTTCGGGAGCGTGATTTTTGAAACGAACGTGATCCAGAGGACTTGGAGTGCAAGTCAAGAAGCAGCCGAGGCCTCCACAAGATAGGAGGGCGCGCCCCCCTATATGGCGCGCCCCCCTATCTCGTGGGCCCCTCGGGTGGCCCCCGATGTACTTCTTCCTCCTATATAAGCCTACGTACCCCGCAAACATCCAGGGAGCCAACGAAACACAATTTCCGCCGCTGTAACCTTCTGTATCCGCGAGATCCCATCTTGGAGCCTTCGCCGGCGCTCCGCCAGAGAGGGGAATCGACCACGGAGGGCTTCTACATCAACACCATAGCCCCTCCGATGAGTTGTGAGTAGTTTACCACAGACCTAAGGGTCCATAGTTATTAGCTAGATGGCTTCTTCTCTCTTTTTGGATCTCAATACAATATTCTCCCCCTCTTTTGTGGAGATCTATTCGATGTAAACTCTTTTTGCAGTGTGTTTGTCGAGATCCGATGAATTGTGGGTTTATGATCAAGTTTATCCATGAGAAATATTTGAATCTCCTCTGAATTCTTTTATGTATGATTGAATTATCTTTGCAAGTCTCTTCGAATTATCAGTTTGGTTTGGCCTACTAGATTCATCTTTGTTGCCGTGGGAGAAGTGCTTAGCTTTGGGTTCAATCTTGCGGTGTCCTTATCCAGTGACAGAAAGGGTTGCAAGGCACGTATTGTATTGTTGCCATCGAGGATAAAAAGATGGGGTTTATATCATATTGCATGAGTTTATCCCTCTACATCATGTCATGTTGCTTAAGGCGTTACTCTGTTCTTATGAACTTAATACTCTAGATGCAGGCAGGAGTCGGTCGATGTGTGGAGTAATAGTAGTAGATGCAGGCAGGAGTCGGTCTACTTGTCACGGACCTGATGCCTATATACATGATCATGCCTAGATAATCTCATAATTATTCGATTTTCTATCAATTGCTCGACAGTAATTTGTTCACCCACCGTAATACTTATGCTATCTTGAGAGAAGCCACTAGTGAAACCTATGGCCCCCGGGTCTATCTCTTATCATATTTAATTTCAATCTACTTTTATTTGCATCTTTAGTTTTTGCATCTATAATATAAAATACCAACAATATATTTATCTTATCATACTATCTCTATCAGATCTCACTTTCGCAAGTGGCCGTGAAGGGATTGACATCCCCTTCATTGCGTTGGTTGCGAGTTCCCTGTTTGTTTGTGTAGGTGCATGGGACTTTTGAGGAGCGTCCTACTAGATTGATACCTTGGTTCTCAAAAACCGAGGGAAATACTTACGCTACTATTGCTGCATCACCCTTTCCTCTTCAAGGAAAACCAACGCAAGCTCAAGACGTAGCAAGGACGAGGGAGAGTTCCATCAGCACGACGGCATGGCGACGCTGATGATGATGCTACCGGTGCAAGGCTTCGCCTAAGCACTACGATGGTATGATCGAGGTGTGTAACTGTGGAGGGGGGCACTGCACACGGTTGGGAGAGAACTTGTGTGTTCTAGTGTGCCCCTGCCCTATATATAAAGGAGCAAGGGGGAGGCCAGCCGGCCCTGGTAGGCACGCGTGGGAGATTGGAGTCCTACTAGGACTCCAAGTCCTAGTAGGAGTCCACCTCCTGGGAGAGGGGGAATGAAGGAGAGAGAGGGAGCAGGAAAGGGGGGCGCCGCCCCCCTTCACTAGTCCAATTCGGACCCAAGGGGGAGGGGGCATGTGGCCTACCCTGGCCGCCCCTCTCTCTCTTCACTAAGGCCCAATGTAGCCCATTAGTTCCCCGGGGGGTTCCGGTAACCCCTCCGGCACTCCGGTTTTATCCGAAACTTTCCAGAACACTTCTGGTGTCCGAATATAGCCGTCCAATATATCAATATTTATGTCTCGACCATTTCAAGACTCCTCGTCATGTCCGTGATCTCATCCGAGACTCCGAACAAACTTTGGTCATCAAAAACACATAACTCATAATACATATTGTCATCAAACGTTAAGCGTGTGGACCCTACGGGCTCAAGAACTATGTAGACATGAACGAGACTCATCTCTGGTCAATAACCAATAGCGGAACCTGGATTATCATATTGGCTCCTACATATTCTACGAAGATCTTTATCGGTCAAACCGCATAACAACATACATTGTTCCCTTTGTCATCGGTATTTTACTTGCCCGAGATTCGATCGTCGGTATCATCATACCTAGTTCAATCTCGTTACTGGCAAGTCTCTTTACTCGTTCCCTAATACTTCATCCCGTAACTAACTCATTAGTCACAATGCTTGCAAGGCTTATAGTGATGAGCATTACTGAGAGGGCCTAGAGATACCTCTCCGAAACAAGGAGTGATAAATCCTAATCTCGATCTATGCCAACCGAACAAACACCTTTGGAGACACCTGTAAAGCATATTTATAATCACCCATTTACGTTGTGATGTTTGATAACACATAAGGTGTTCCTCCAGTATTCGGGAGTTGCATAATCTCATAGTCTGAGGAACATGTATAAGTTATGAAGAAAGCAGTAGCAATGAAACTGTAACGAACATAATGCTAAGCTAACAGATGGGTCATGTCCATCACATCATTCTCCTAATGATGTGATCCTGTTCATCAAATCACAACACATGTCTATGGTTAGGAAACATAACCATCTTTGATTAACGAGCTAGTCAAGTAGAGGCATACTAGGGACAATATGTTTTGTCTATGTATTCACACATGTACTAAGTTTCCGGTTAATACAATTCTAGTGTGAATAATAAACATTTATCATGAAATAAGGAAATAAATAATAACTCTATTATTGCCTCTAGGGCATATATCCTTCACATGGCATACTTTATAGAACCTATGGCTGAGGCATAGGGAATGACTTTCAGTCTCTCTCTATCTTCTGCCATGGTCGGGTTTTGAGTCTTACTCAAGTTCACACCTTTCAACTTAGGCAAGAACTCATTTGACTGATGCATCTTGAAATCCTTCAAAATCTTATCAAGGTATGTCCTCATCGAAAGTCTTATCAAGCGTCTTGATCTATCTCTACAGATCTTGATGCCCAATATGGAAGCAGCTTCACCGAGGTCTTTCTTTGAAAAACTCTTTCCAAAGACTTCTTTATGCTTTCCAGAAAATTCTACATCATTTCCGATCAACAATATGTCATTCACATATACTTATCAGAAAGGTTGTAGTGCTCTCACTCACTTTCTTGTAAATACAGGCTTCACCGCAAGTATGTATAAAGCTATATGCTTTGATCAACTAATCAAACCGTATATTTCAATTAGGAGATGCTTGCACCAGTCCATAGATGGATCACTGGAGCTTTCACACTTTGTTAGCACCTTTAGGATTGACAAAACCTTCTGGTTGCATCATATACAACTCTTCTTTCAATAAATCCATTAAGGAATGCAGTTTTGAAATCCATTTGCCAGATTTCATAAAATGCGGCAATTGCTAACATTATTCTGATAGACTTAAGCATCGATACGAGTGAGAAAGTCTCATCGTAGTCAACACCTTCAACTTGTCGAAAACCTTCTGCGACAGTTCGAGCTTTGAAGATAGTAACTCTACCATCAGCGTTCGTCTTCCTCTTGAAGATACATTTATTCTCAATGGCTTGCCGACCGTCGGTGAAGTCCACCAAAGTCCACACTTTGTTCTCATACATGGATCCTATCTCAGATTTCATGGCCTCAAGCCATTTATCGAAATCTGGGATCATCATCGCTACCTCATAGTTCGTAGGTTCATCATGGTCTAGTAACATGACTTCCAGAACAGGATTACCGTACCACTTTGGTGTGGAATGTGCTCTGGTTGACCTACGAGGTTCGGTAGCAACTTGATCCAAAGTTTCATGATCATTATCATTAGCTTCCTCACTAGTTAGTGTAGGCATCACGGTAACGGTTTCCTGTGATGAGCTACTTTCCAATTCAAGAGAAGGTACAATTACCTCATCAAGTTCTACTTTCCTCCCACTCACTTCTTTCGAGAGAAACTCCTTCTCTAGAAAGGATCCATTCTTAGCAAAAAAGATCTTTCCTTCGGATCTGTGATAGAAGGTGTACCCAACAGTCTCTTTTGGGTATCCTATGAAGACGCACTTCTCCTATTTAGGTTCGAGCTTATCATGCTAAAACTTTTTCACATAAGCATCGCAATCCCAAACTTTAAGAAATGATAGCTTAGGTTTCTTGTGAAACCACGGTTCATACAGTGTCGTCTCAACGGATTTAGACGGTGCCCTATTTAACATGAATGTAGCTGTCTCTAATGCATAACCCCAAAACGATAGCGGTAAATCGGTAATAGACATCATAGATCACACCATATCTAATAAAGTACGGTTACGACATTTGGCCACACCATTATGCTATGGTGTTCCAGGTGGCGTGAGTTGTGAAACTACTCCACATTGTTTTAAATGAAGGCCAAATTCGTAACTCAAATATTTGCCTCTGCGATCAGATCGTGGAAACTTTATTTTCATGTTACAATGATTCTCCACTTCACTTTGAAATTCTTTGAACTTTTCAAATGTTTCAGACTTTTGTTTCTTCAAGTAGATATACCCATATCTTCTCAAATCATTTGTGAAGGTCAGAAAATAATGATACCCGCCACGAGCCTCAACGCTCATCGGACTGCATACATCGGTATGTATTATTTCCAATAAGTCAGTAGCTCGCTCCATTGTTCCAGAGAACGGAGTTTTAGTCATCTTGCCCATGAGGCATGGTTCGCAAGTATCAAATGATTCATAATCAAGTGATTCCAAAAATCCATCTGTATGGAGTTTCTTCATGCCCTTTACACCAATATGACCTAAACGGCAGTGCCACAAATATGTTGCACTATAATTATCAACTTTGCATCTTTTGGCATCAATATTATGAATATGTGTATCACTATGATCGATATTCAATAAACCATTTACATTGGGTGTATGACCATAGAAGGTTTTATTCATGTAATAGAACAACAATTATTCTCTGACTTAAATGAATAATCGTATTGCAATAAACACGATCAAATCATATTTATGCTCAATTCAAACACCAAATAACATTTATTTAGGTTCAACACTAATCCAGAAAGTGTAGGGTGTGTGCGATGATGATCATATCAATCTTGGAATCACTTCCAACCACTAGTACAGAACCGGCCTTTAGTGCCGGTTCGTGACGGGCTTTAGTGCCGTTTCGCCAACCGGCACTAAAGAGTGGGGACTAAAGGTCCCCTCCCTTTAGTACCGGTTCATCACGAACCGGCGCTAAAGTGCCACCACGTGGCACGAGCCAGGCCCGTTTGCGTGTAGGGCATTAGTACTGGTTGGTAACACCAACCGGTACTAAATGTTTGGGTGTTTTTTTAATTTTTCTTTAATTTTGTGTTTTCAATTTAATTTAGTGATTGTTTTACATTATAATGAGTTGTTAAATCATTAGGTGAAAGTACCGCGGATTAGTTTCGACTGGATGCATTATTGGATATCTCTAGCTACTAGCTAGCTAGCTAGCTAAGTGATGAAGTATATGCCATAACCATATTATACTTGATCAACTATAATATATACAGATATGGCATATACTTGATCACTTAGGTAGGATCCATCCAGCTGAAACTAATCTGCTGTTTCTTTCATTAAATGATATAATAATTAACTAGCTGATCACCACCAGCACTAGCTACTAGCTTAAAGAAGAAACATTCACTTGTACCAGAAGCAAAAATATCATCGAGTTCAACATGATTGTCATGATATTATAAGCGTTCATATATAACACCACAAAAGCAAATCACTTAAGTTCAGAACGAAGAACACGGACATGAAAGGACAAGTACTAATTATGAGCAGCATGAAGAACTAGCTAAATCACTCCTACTAGCTACTCTCTCTTTGGTAAAATAGCATAGAACATGTATAGCTCTCCTGATTGATCATACTGGAGCATGCCGATGAACATGTCTCCTAATCGTGGGCTGCACTTCTCATTGCTGCCCCCTAGTATTTCTCTGCGATCATTAACAATTTTCCTCCAATCTTTCACTATTAAGCATTCATCGCTTCTATAAATCCTGAATGCATTCATGTGCAATGCAGGATATCTTGGCCATAAGCTAACAATTGACATCTAACCTTTAGTCTCGATCCAGTACTTAATTAATATACTTAGCAATGAAAGTTTAGCAAAAAAATATATATGCAAAATATGCACTGTGGACAAATAGTAAATATCTTACCATCATTCCTAAATAGATGTGACTGTAGTTCAATACCATCACTATTGGTCGCACGTTTTGAGTACTAACATTTCTAAGTGCAGGAAGAAAATTTGTCGTGACAGTATGAAGATCCCCAAGCCATGAAACATAATGACTTATCTCCTCACAGTTTAGTTCAGCTCCGGGACAGTAGTAGGTCCTGTCTACCAAGCGTCGGACATGTTTGGTTGAATGGAGATAAGCTGTCAATAGAAATTAGTTGTCAGTTATTTTTGAATAAGCAATATCAAAGACAAAAATATAGTTTGAGAATAACTCACATAATGGTAGAACTGGCGGCGTCTGCACATCGACCCATATGTCTCTATTACCTTCAATATAATCTTCCGGACGAATATCAAATGTGATAACCATACCAGGCTCAAATGCATAAGCCTTGCATAGTGCTTGCCAAGTTTTGCATTCAAAATAGGTGTACGTGTGTGCATTGTATACTTTGACGTTGAAAGTATAACCATCATGCTCAGTTTTCAGGTAAGCTCTCTTTACCTCCATAGTTTTCATATCTTTGAAACCTATCTTATCCAAGACAAAAATTCTTGCATGGCAGGGTATGCGCTAGTGGAATAGTGAAAATTAAAAATTATAAGTCAGGAAAATGAAGCACGTATAAGTCATGCTTAATTACGAGAACAGACTTATCG